>SJYO01010634.1:2083869-2545018 GCA_006410555.1 Capra ibex | reverse complement strand
TTACGAGTTTGATGACGTGTTGACGTGAGTAGAGTGTACGATCATTTCATTACGAGTTCTAAGAGGTTCGGTCCGAAGTCGTTATACACTTGGTACTTGAAGGACTACAAGTTCGACCAAAATCTTTTCCGTCTCCTTGGTCTCTAGTTTAACGGTTGTAGGCTACCTAGTACCTTTTTCGTTCTCTCAAGGTCTTTTCGTAGGTAAAGACGAAATAACTGATACGGTTTCGGAAACTGACACACCTAGTGTTATTTGACACCTTTTAAGACTTTCTCTACCCTTATGATCTGGTGGATTGGACGGAAAACTCTTTAGACCTACGTCCAGTCCTTCGTTGTCAATCTTGACCTGTACCTTGTTGTGTGACCAAGGTTTATCCTTTTCCTTATGCAGTTCCGACATATAACAGTGGGACGAATAAGTTGAATATACGTCTTATGTANATCTGGTGGATTGGACGGAAAACTCTTTAGACCTACGTCCAGTCCTTCGTTGTCAATCTTGACCTGTACCTTGTTGTGTGACCAAGGTTTATCCTTTTCCTTATACAGTTCCGACATATAACAGTGGGACGAATAAGTTGAATATACGTCTTATGTAGTACTCTTTGCGACCTGACCTTCTTTGTGTTCGACCTTAGTTCTAACGGTCCTTTTTATAGTTATTGGAGTCTATATGTCTACTGTGGTGGGAATACCGTCTTTCACTTCTCCTCGATTTTTCGGAGAACTACTTTCACTTTCTCCTCTCACTTTTTCAACCGAATTTCGAGTTGTAAGTCTTTTGCTTCTAGTGCCGTAGACCAGGGTAGTGAAGTACCCTTCATCTACCCCTTTGTCACCTTTGTCACAGTCTGAAATAAAACCCCCCGAGGTTTTAGTGACGTCTACCCTGACGTCGGTACTTTACTTTTCTACGAATGAGGAACCTTCTTTTCATTACTGGTTGGATCTATCATAGAAGCTTTGGTCTTTGTAATGAAACGGCCGATTCCAGGTCGATCAGTTCCGATACCAAAAAGGTCACCAGTACATACCTACACTCTCAACCTGACACTTCTTTCGACTCGGGACTTCTTAACTACGAAAACTTGACATCACAACCTCTTCTGAGAACTCTCAGGGAACCTGACGTTCCTCTAGGTTGGTCAGGTAAGACTTCCTCTAGTTGGGACCCTAAAGAAGCCTTCCTTACTACGATTGTGACTTTGAGGTCATGAAACCGGTGGAGTACACTTCTCAACTGAGTAACCTTTTCTGACTACGTCCCTCCCTAACCCCCGTCCTCCTCTTCCCCTACTGGCTCCTACTCCACCGACCTACCATAGTGCCTGAGCTACCTGTACTCACTTGAGGTAGACTCACTTGAGGCCCTCTACCACTACCTGTCCCTCCGGACCTCACGACGCTAAGTACCCCAGCGTTTCTCAGCCTGTACTGACTCGCTGACTTGACTTGACTTGGCACTCTCCGTGTTCTACGAAATTTCAAAGATTTTTGCCTAAGAAATCTCTTCAATCTTTGAATTATCTTCTCATGATCACTCAATCAATCTTTAGTACAACCACGTCCCAAAGTAACGACTCAACTAACGACGGTCCGGAGGTAAAGGAATCCGTGGACCCTCATACAATTAGTTACATTAACTTTACATCTTTTCCTTTATATCACCAAAACTACAATCGTTATGATCTGAATGACTCAATTACTTAAAAGAGAAATATCTAGTAACATGAGGAGAAAGAAACAATATTTAGAGGCACAGGAACGATACGTTTTTACATTGAAATAGTGATAGAATTCTGATTTATCTAGAATTCCCCTTATTCAAAAGACTAGCTAATTGGAAATAGTTATCTTTCATTCCACCCCGGTATTTTTACAATTAACCACAGGTCTGGTCTTCTATGACATTTTGTTTACATTCTGGGAACATTCTTGTTTCTATAAGACTCTTGTGTAAATAGAGATACATATTGATTTTCCTATTTTCACCTAAACCTTTTATTTCTTTACCTAGTCAAGGGCCTTTCTGACCAGAGGAGTACAGCAAGAAAGAGAGTGGAAGACCGACTTAAGGGTAGACCTCATACCTCCGAACGGTTCGGACGATTAAAACGGGACCAAAGATTCTGGGTGTGCTCTCCCTCGGGTTCCACCCCGTGGGAGACGATAAGTTCACCCGCGGCCACCGGATGCATTCACCACGTTTGAGGAACAGAGTAATAAAATAACCAAGAGGTGCATTTGGTCCAATAAGTCGGAGAAAAAAGATGAATAAAAGGATCATGTGATAAAGAAAGATTAGAGGGGGGTATAAAAATTAATTCGTTAATTAAGGATCTTACGGCTGAGGTAGGGACGAAGCTTAATGGGACCTAGACGGCCCCAGGTCGACTGATAATACTGGGGTACCTGATATCCGACGGTCCGAGGAGATAGGTACCCTAAGAGGTCCGTTCTTATAACTTCGTCACGGTAAGGGAAGAGGTCCCCTTAGAAGGACTGGGTCCCTGACTTGGGTCCGGAGGACGTAACGTCCGTCTAAGAAATGACTGACTCGATGTACCCTTCACATTTGTTGGAAATGTGAAGATAAAATTACTTGTTGTAAAAAAAAAACATCCTTTCCCTTTGGGAATTCTCAGTCTCAGTGTATTATCAGATTTACAGGTTTAGTTGGACCAGACCCTTGTAAAGTCGGTCGACAGGAGACCCGTGATAGGGGATCCCATGACGGACATTGATACAGCTACCGTACTCGACCTCGACCTCATCTGGTGTCCTCAATTATTGACCGACCCTTCTGACACTCCTGGACCCGATCAGAGAGTCGGGTTTGGTACTGTTCATCCAAGACTTTGGTCACCCGAAGTACAACATAGACAGTACGCCGGTAAACCAATCAAATTACAAACATAAAACTGGTGCCTAAGGAGTGGTACAAAAGTGAAACTCAATTACCGGTGTAAACGATGAAATTAGAACTCTCTATACCGTACGTTTAGACTAACAGGTAGAGGAAACTTTTACCTTTATAGATTATCAACACGGAGATCACTATTAATACCCTAAAGTCGGATTGTCTCGTTTCCAAAAGACCAATAACGGGGGTACTCTGAGGAATTCGTGTTTATGTTAACACAACCAGAACTGTCTTAAAGGGAGGTTCATCAACGTCAGGTGAGAGTAGGAACCCCGAAAGGGTCCACCCCTATTACCATTTCTTGGATGAACGGTTACATCCTCTACATTCTCTGTGTCCAAGCTAGGGACCCATCCCTTCTAGGGGACCTCCTCCTTTACCGTTAGGTGAGGCCATAAGAACGGACCTCTTAGGGTACCTGTCTTCTCGGACCACCCGACGTCAGGTACCCCACCGTTTCTCAGTCTGTTCTGACTTCGTTGACTTGTGTGTATACGGGAGTAGAAATCCACTCCTTAGATTTGGATTCTTTTGGATCGTGGAGAAGGTTCGTTCGGGTCTTCTCTCCCCCTAGGTCAATGGGTGGGGAACGTACCCGAAGGTGGGAGACTAAGTCACAAGTCACACTCCCTATCTCACCCACTCGTCCTATTCCTATATAGTGACATCAAGGGTGCTTTCATCTTTGACTTCGTCTCCCGATCTCCTTCTGTCTTTCCAGAGAGTTTTGAGTTTACACAAAAAGACTGGAGTACCAGGAGTCTAATTCCCTCTGTCAATGGAAAAGGTCTTCATGTATTACTACCCCTTCTGGCTGTACTATCGGGGTACCTTCTACGAGGCTAGGTCCACCGGCAGACTTTACCGTCATTCCTAGTGCAGGAAGACCCGTAGTCTCTACAAGTGGATGGGTGTCTCACCCTCGGACAGTGACCGTCTCCAAGGTCCCTTCCGTCCTTTGGAGAAAACTTTCAAAACTTTGGAGTCCTGAAAATTCTGGTAGGGGAGGGGCTTCCGTCTTCAAAAATTACCCTGACGATACCTTTCCAGTAGCCCAACTGGGTCTGAATCCTCCACGGAATACTTTTGAAAGTCCTAAGAACATCCCCGTTTACGAAGAACCGTTTTCCGGTCTCTCCTCACCCTCAGGAGGAATGAGAGTCGGAACCTCCCTGTAGACGTACGTCCATGTCGAAATCCTACTATGGTTAAAACCTGAAGTAATCCTAGTGTAGTAAAAGTAACATACGGGCCAACTGAACATCGTGTGCTCGACTTGAGTGGTTTAGTAATTTAGATTTTTCTTCTTCACTTCTCCTTTAGTCGTTCCTCTTTTACGTTCTAATTTGTCACAAAGACCGGGTCTAGATAAAGACAGGATTTTTGTATTCTCGATCAGGACTCGGTCCAGTAAGTAAGTTAGTATTAAGTAAGTAACCGTTTACGACTCGTGGATGGTGTACAGTGTCCGACACGGGTCACGAAGAAGTCCATATAAAGAAGGGACATTCGAGGGAATAAATAGGGTAGGAGGGAAGAAATGGGTAGGACCTGGAAAGTAGTCAAAACGGACGTTGATAAAGTGTTCGATTCACAATAGAACGAGAAAAAAGGGGAGGACACGACTGGGACAGTGTTAATGGTGGTGAGAGACTTCGTTGTATAAGGAAAGGAATTTAAAAAAAATAATATCATTTTATACGTCCTGTATCTAAAGGTCAAATTAGTAAAAATTCACATCTCCAGTCACTGTAATTTATGTAGGTATATTTGACACTTCAGTAGTGGTAGTTGACTGAGGTCTTGACAAAAGTAGAAGGGTTTGATTTTGAGGTATGTGTTATTTGTGATTGAGGGTAAAGCGGAAAGGAGGTCGGGGACCGTCGTTGATAAAAAACAGAAGATCGTCATATAAGAAAATGATTGGTTTTATAGACAGTCAATATGGAATTCATACGTCGTATCAAGAGAGTCCGGTAAAATTTAGAATTGGCAAATTTTAGAAGGATTCTCATCTCATGGTACCCGGAGGGTAATAGTCGGATAAAACGTACAGGTAAGTATATGAACTAGTCACCCATCAATAATTCTAAAATGAGACGACCACGTCAAGGTCCTCGTCACTTGTGTCATTGGTTATAGGACGAAAGGTCCTCGAGTATTAGTCACTCTCCTTCTTCTGTGTAAATTCATTTGTCTACCTATTAAGTTATCCGTCATCTTACGATTCCTCTGTTGTTTTCCCCTACTCACTATCCTTTCCCCCACCCGTGACTCTGAACATGTTACTTTTTCTTTCTCTGTCAGTAGACATCTAGGCTCCCGTCCCCGAAGAAGAGTGGTTCTCCCGTCCTCACGTTTCCGAGACTCCGTCCGCGGTAGAACCCTCCCGTGACCATCCTGTCTCGTCTCCGGGAGGAACGACCTCGCACCCCGCTCACCGCCCATCGCACTCCATTGGAGGGTCTATCTCTGTCCGAGACAAGTAGCTCCGAGAAATCCGTCACTCTCCTATAGACCTGAAGGAGGGTCACCCTTACCCTTCGACGACCGTGCGAAATTTGTCCTCTCACTATATTAGCCAGATGTGACTCTTTTCCGACGAGACCAACGACACACCCGTTCAAACATCTACCGTTCACTCTTCCGTCTCTCCTACCATCGTCCTGAACCTCGTGGTCCCTCCCGACAAGTACGACCATAATAAAAAGACGGGGAGTGAACGGAGGGGGAACTTGTGAATTTTTTTTTGTTTTGGAGTGATTGGCGATGAGTAGGAAGTTTCAAGTCGAATCCACTGGACAGAGGGTTCTTTGGTGAGGATTCGTGAGTCAACAGATTTACATGAAGGACCCGAACTACACTGTTGATAATACGATGAAGAATTGAAGATAAACACAAAAAACAGACGGTAGGGTAATCAACCACCCCAGAACCTCTTGTCTCTTGTACGGAATCGTCCAAAAAAATATAAACGTTACGATTTAAGTCACGAATTCTTTATTATTTATTAGTTA
The DNA here is from genome assembly GCA_006410555.1 of Capra ibex. NCBI lineage: Eukaryota > Metazoa > Chordata > Mammalia > Artiodactyla > Bovidae > Capra > Capra ibex. The sequence goes on along the minus strand of SJYO01010634.1, from coordinate 2,539,073 downwards.
TTTATATACACTTTGACTCGGTTTGGGAAGGAACCACATGGTCACCCTCTAGAGAATTGGTTTGTGGGGATTGAACACACGACTCAATGGTCCATCCACGGGACGTGCAGATTTCTTGTGTGACGGACTATGGCTACCGTGTGGGTGGTATGTGTGACGACCCTGTGAAAGTACTTGAGAGAGTGAAAAGACATTGATTGACTCCGTTTATCAATGTCTCTCGATAAGTATAGAGAAGGGTTTATAAAAACGGACAACAATGAAATTAAACATTAAATACTTTTAACTGTTTGATACTTGTACTTTTCTTTTCCTTAAACAACAAAAACACTTTTGTTTAAACTTACGAAACCCTACAAGGTTATTTCCGTTCAAAGGTAATTTTTTTAACGATAACCCTGAAGGGACTCCGGGTTACCGTTTCTGATGGGTGAAGGTTACGTCACCTACTCCCAAGTCAGGGACCACCCCCTTGATTCTAGGGTGTACTATTGTATTTAAATTTTTTGACATAATTTTTTACCGATTACTCTAGTCGATCTGAGGTTAAAAATTTTTAATTTTTTAATTTTTAATGATGACTCAATTTATCAACACCTTCCGTTAAAATTTACAACTTTTTTGTTCATATTTTTAGGTCTTCCTAATTTGACGAAACGTCATTGATATCAAAGAGGGGGGTGATATCAAAGAGGGAGGTGATGTCTTCTCTTTTTAATCTTTATCATCTAGTATAAAACCCATACCAAATGTGTCCTTTTTATACATCTGGAGGTTAATCACCTTACCAAAACCGAAATGAAGTTCAAAATATCCATTTAAATGTACTTATACAAAATTGAATTTTTAAATAGACGAATTACAGTATGTAAGTGTGTGTGCGTAAAATGACAATGTGAAGGAACGAAATCGCTTTCTTGATAACCAGGTCAATACGTTGTATTCACCTGTAGATAGCATAATTGTTTATTATCCTTTTTTCACGAGGTGAAAGACCCATATTTATTCACGTAAAGTTGTGACCCCTGACGTCTTATACCTCCTCGAAAATTCTAACTCTCCTTTCTTACCACCCGTACCTAAGTCCCCGGAAAGTGTCCCCCTAAAAGTCCACCTCTGACGACGGACCGTCTCGACTTCAGGAACACAGTGAAGGTCCGGTGACGTCGGAAACGACCCTCCTTGATTCACACCTTTCGGCACTCCCCTTCCTCTTTGTCCTTTGAATGAAAAGGTAAAGTCTTTTCTTTATCTTTAGTAACTACCGCATCAACTACTACTATTAGGACAATGGTTTATGGGCCGCGAAGCATTCCTGATGCAGAGGTAAAAGTACTAGACACGAGGCCTGTGACCCTAAACCGTAACCCGCAGGACTACACAAACCCCGACACCTCTTTAGACTCTCTCCCCCTCTCCCTCCCTCCCTCTCTCTTTCTCTCTTTCTTCTCTCTCTCTCTCCTTAATTGTAAATAGTTACCCTAGTAAGCAGTGTTAAGATATTTTTTTCGTTCTTATGACTGATTTGGAAAATACACACGTACGACACACAATCCTCACCCAACGGTCCGGGAGGAGGTCCCCTAGAAGAGGTAGGTTCCTGGTTTGGGTACAGAGAATGTAGAGGACGTAACCGTCCACCCAAAAAGTGGTGATTACGGTGGACCCTTCGGGGATGGGAAAATGTCGTGAATGATAACGGTTCTTATCAAGATTCTTCGGAATGTACATAATTGAGTAAATTAAGAGTGTTATTGTGTTAATAATAAAGGTACGATGTCTACTCCGTGTCAGTGGATGTGTCCTAGGAGGTCAATCTTTCACTGTCTAAGTTTAGATCCGCTAGACCGAGGTTATAGACACTGAGAGCAAAAGACAGAACGGGATTTTTACCCTACGGTATTCCCGTCTAGAATACGACGTTTAAGTAATGACATAGAGGTCGTAGACCTTGTCACGACCGGTGTGACACCTAAGAGTTTTTCACGTGACTTACTTGTTTACTTCATTGCTTACTCCATCAACTTATATAGATATGTTTATTGTACTCCTTCATCAAAACATTGTACACTCTTAAGTTTCAAGAGCTCTGACTAGTAATGGGGACAGAAAAGACCGAAGACTTTATCTTACGTGACCCGAGTGTAGGAGTGATACACCTTGATCCGAACGGAAGTATGGGTCCTGGACCTCAAGAACGATCTGGGGTCCGATTACGTTCGTAACTTTCGTTTGTCCTGGGACGTCCCGGAAGGGTCCCTGTCTGTGGAGGGGGGCGGGGGAGGGGGGGTGGAGGGGGGCGGCGGGGTACAGGGGACGGAGAACAAACATCTTTTCGAAATCGGAAGACCCGGAAGAGACTCAAGGTTTCCTGTTTAACTTAGTCTCTTCACTCTTTTACGCCGTTGTTGATTCCTTTTCACAGTTCGTTCTGTTATCACCAATAGCAATCAAATAGGTTGGTTCCTGTAAACCAAGGAGAAGTTTCCGATATCTATTATTAGATGCACTCGGTATAGGAACTCAACAAAACACCTGTGATTTTGGGGTTAGTCCACTTTCTTCAATTAACGTACGACTGGTGGTTGTACATCTAGGGTCTGGTTAAACTTGATCTTCCAGCTACTCCAACTGGGGGTTAATAGAGTGATGGTTGGTTAGTCTCCTTACAGTTACTCGACTAGTCCATGGGACGTTGGGAAAGCGAGTAGAACGGAATTTTTAGGAAGGGATTTTCCGTTGTCCTCAAGCTCAGAAAACTCGTAGTCGACGGGTACGAGGAACAAACCGAGACACAACCTACGGAACGTTTTTTACGATATGGAAAGAAGTGGTGTTGAGTCACAATCTTCTGACCGACATGACGTCCATTCACTCACTTGGGTCCACAGCAAGACGTTCTCATACTGCATTTCGTTATTCGAGACATCGAAGAATGGACCCAATTGGGAACATCGATTTGATAGTTGTCCCTTCTCCTTATTTATCCCTTCACTGAATGAAAGGAACGACACATGAAGGTCCACTTCTATCAGAAGTTCAAGGACCGCAAATACCCCTACTCTGTATTTAGACGCCATTAACGTTTTCGAGGATTATTTCGACTAGTAGAAGTCGGTTGGAGAGAAGACCCCTTTCTCTTTCCTCTCAGTGTATAAGTAATCGTGTAGGACGACAAGTGCCTTAGATGATACACGGTCTTTGAACTATAAGTAATGTAACTTAGGAGTGTAGAGGAAATTTTTCTCCTTCAAAATCGAAGTTAAATTTTCATTCCTTCGAGTTCAGTTTCTTGAATATATTGGAAGGGGTCTTATTCGGTTTTAGTGGGTTCGTACCAACTCCGGTGACTGTTACAAGAAAGATGGTATCAGAAGGATGTCACTTCTAAACTCTACGGTACTTACCCTCTCCCGTACACTCTCGATTTTTGTCTCTCTGTCTCCTGTCTCTATTCGTACTGAGTGTCCTTCCCCTTATTATCGAGTTCGTCTAAAACTTTACAACTTCTTTATTCCTTTACTCATTTAGTAAAGATTCGTAATATTTTCTTTTTATATTGATGTGTACGTGTGTGAGTATGTGAGGGGAAGAGGGGTTGGTTGTGTGTCCCTGTGTAATTTTTACGTACAATGTAAAGAAGTGGATAAAGAATTGTCTAATGGTCACTGTTAAGAGATCAAATAAATGGGGAACTATTCGACTATAAGTCTCGGTCTTTCTTAGAACTAATTGATCAAGTCAACAGAGTAAAGTATCTCTCCTTTGAAGTTACATTCGGACCGAAATCTCTCGGTCACTTACTTACTTAAAATCAGCGATTAAACACAGACTGAGAAAATACTGGGGTACCTGACATCGGACGGTTCAAGGAGACAGGTATCGTAAAGGGTCCGTACTTATGACCTCACCCAACGGTAAAGGAAGAGGTCCCATGGAAGGACCTCAAGGGAGGTCCCTAGTTTGGGCGTCAGAAGACGTCCGCCTAAGGAATTACGACTCGATGGACCCTTCGGGTATCTCTCAGTCACCGTTTCGTATATTTGATGACCTAAATCGCAGTCTTCAAAACTCAGACCTCGGATAGAAATGGAATTAACCCATTAAACCCAGTTGAAGGAATTACATACAGACTTACAGAGGTACACTTTCTATCTTTGTTATCGGAAGTCCCAATACCACTTCCAATCAGTATTATATACATATAGTGATACACGTCACGAGTCGTGTTTCGTCCTTGATTCATGTACGACTTAGGAAAAATGTGGAAGAATTGATTGTCGTTGACTTTCTGGACTTAATTTTGAGTCGTAGGACCACAACCTACGTCATAAGAAAAGTGAGAGGGTTTACTAGTAAGTACCATGGGACTGTATCTCAACTCAACTAGGTGTATACCTCCTTTATTTTTCCTCTTTCTTCCCTCGTCGTACAATAGTATGGACCCCAAGCCGTAGTCACCCGTATCCGTAATATAAAAGTGATAAGATTATATTAACAAAAATAAAGTGGGTCACCCATATATTAAACTATATCAACACTAATATTATGTATATACTAAACCTCAAGACAACCCAATTTTTAAAGAAACAGTGTAGAAAAAAAATTTTTTAACTTACTTTTAAAGAAATTTGACATGAGATATTAAAAGTTTTTGAAGTGTGTATACTAAAGTATATCAGGGTATTATTGGGAAGGACTGGGAATAGAACAGGGAGGGATGGAGAGAGAGGAGTGACCATTGGTATTTAAGAAGGGATATAGACACTCACCGTATCCGTAAGAAAGGGCTCTAAGAGACCGCACTAGAAATCACAGTTTATCTCAACCCACGTTTAGCAAGACTACTGGTCAAGATGTTGTGCGACCAGTTCACTAATAAATTCTCCTCATACATGAAAAAGGGAGTTTGGGATACTTCTCTGAAAGGACTTAGTATAAGGACAGAGGAGAAAGAAAGGAAGAAGACAGGAGGGTACCCTCTTTCGTACTCAAACTTTTAACTACTCGAACCTTCGTCCTTTCCCATCCGAAACAAGGAATCGGAGGTCTCAAGAGAGACCCTCGACGACCAGACGTCTGTGGACACAAGTCTGGCTGGAAAACAGTATGTCATCCCTCGAGTGGGTCGATTCACCCCCAGAATGACAAGGAGAAACAATCACTGACCTGTACATTCATTCATTCCCATGTCTCTCCTAATAATTTGGGTGAACTGAAGTGTCAGTTAGGTACAGGGGGTTTAGTCGAAAGTCATCAATCTTTGTTTGTTGGTTTGACTGTAAAACTAGAGGTATACTGGTCGGAGACACGGACAGTAAGTTGACCAAGATTAGTGTTTATCACTTCTGTCCCCAAAGAACTTTAAGGGAGACATTGTTAACGAGACTCGGAGTTTAAGAAGTCAACATTTACCCCTAAACTTTTGGGTAGAGTTTCTCATCGACGAAACTACTTATTTATTCGATTGTCCCTTTGAGAAGACACACCAACCGTTGCGGATCTGTCACCAAAGGACCAGGAGTCCGAACAGAAACGATAGAAGGGGTGACTGGACCCTAAACACGTCCATTTGACGACAGAAACTCCCGAAGAACCCACTTCGATAACCATAAAGTCGAAGGAAGAGGTTCCCTACTCCACCTTTGTCAAGAACCATTAGAAATTTGGACGGTCGTCCTCTGGTCCTTATAATTTCTTACGTTTTTGTGCCATCTATTTTCTATTGTCAGGTTCGTTTGGAGAGAGTCGAAAACCTCCTTCCCCTCAAACCACTTACCACTCTATAAGTTTTTGTAAGGAGATTGGTAAGGTTAGGAAACGAGTACAGTCAGACAAGAAGGACTGGTTATGACATCACAAGGAACGAGTCCCTCCACTTGTCTTTACACACACATACACACACACACACACACACACACACACACACACACGTCCATCCGTCCATTCTCCCAAGTCCCGTTCAAGTCGAAAATAAAACATCCCTGCGAGACCGTCACTTGGTACTCCCGTCTGAGACTCTGATTACACTGAAAGTCTTCAGTTGCTCGTCGAAGTCTCTTAGTGACTGAAGTGGGTCGTTGTGAGTGGTGAAAAGAAGGTCTCTAGAGTACTGTATCGGGACCTCGTAATTGTTGCAACAACACGACTGTACTACGTACTCTCTCTGAAGGAACTATTATCCCCGTAATGTGACGTCGTAAACAAGATTTTTTACGTTCTCTCTTCTTTTCAGTAGTAAAAGAATACATGGTAAAGACTCCACCGATGCTAAAAAAAGTAGGTTCTCGGAATACCAAGGAACAAGAATTAGACCGGTCTAAATCAAGAGGCGTTAAACAAACTTTTAGAGTTTTCATGTAAACCTTACGATACACATACGCATAAACATCTCGTTTATGAAGGACCAAATCGGGTAAGGTTTAAAGTTTCTATTCACAAATTCCCCTTTCGTTACAAATTTCCTGAGGTAAAGACGTCGATCAAACTTCAAAAGTCAATTCCTTCTCTTATCTCCTTATTTTCTAATTTCAATTCACCGACTCCGTCTACCCTTTAGGTTCCAATGGTTATTTATAAGATTCCCGTTATACTAAGAGGTCCTCAAGTTTCTGATGACACAAGTAATTTTTTCTAAATTTTCGAATAATTCCTGTTATAGACGTATAAGAAGAAAGAGAAGATCGAGTAAGTTTTACTACGTGTTTTGAATTATAGGACTCTGAGTTGTTTATTTATAATGAATGTTCATTTCTGAACGGGTAAAATCGAAGAGACCACCGAGTCTACCATTTCACAGACGGACGTTACACCCTCTGGACCCAAGTTAGGGACCCAACCCTTCTAAGGGACCTCTTCCTTTACCGTTGGGTGAGGTCATGAGAACGGACCTTTTAAGGTACCTGTCTCCTCGGACCATCCGATGTCAGGTACCCCAACGTTTCTCAGTCTGTACTGACTCGTTGAAGTGTTCATTTCTAGACGGGCAAAATGACGAAAAAGAAGAAAGTATTAAATATTGGAATAGAACCAAATTGTGTTCGATTTGTGTGTGTTCGGATAGACAAGTAGACACAGTTTTGTCCTCCAAAGAAGTAACGAAACGTTATTCTAAACAAATGGAGGTCCTACCCTAGTACGAGTGGGGAAAAACAAAAAGAGATCTTAATATCCAGTCATGAAATTAACGTCAAAGACGAAGACCTGTTCTACTTACATGTACCTAGTCTAAATGGGAGGACGGAATCCGTTCTTTTATTCTGTTTTGAATACGTTGTTTCTAAAAGTCCCTCTGTCAAGAGGAAGAGTCGTGGAAAGTCATGGGAAATGTAGGGTGTCTACCACCTCTGAGATCGAAACGTAGGACGATTGTGCACTAAAACCTAAATTGAGGTCAGATGAACTACACTTCCTAGTTTACTGACCTCAAACTTAAGTTCAAAGTGATTAACCTGTTCAATCAATTGAAGAGGTACAAAATGAAAGGAGTAATCTTTTTACCTCAATAAATAGGTATGGAAGATTCAATAAATATGGATAGAGAATTCCTAATTTAATTTAGGATGAAAGTCCCAACTCTCCTATATAAAGTGTATGTTCATAGAAGAAAATGAACACCATAATATAAAATCTAAACAATAATAATAAAATCAAAAAGATATCGTTAAAAGGATGAATATTTTTTGATTTATGATTGTGTACAATTCTTAAATTTATTTTGAGGACGTAGTTCGTGTAAGACTAAAATTGGGTGATAGGTAAGACAGAATAGTTGTAATATGAAGTCTTACCAATGTATATTTTCTTGTTGTTACGTACATCAAAAACCCCCGGATACACAGAAAGAAAGTCAAAATAGAAATTCTTTTTCTTACTATCTAAACTAAATAAAAAAGAAGAAACTTTGTGACGTACAATAGTGAATATACACCTTAGATTTTTTATTTTCTTTTACTTATATTCTCTTGTATTTGTCTGAGTGTCTATATCTCTTATTCGATCACCAATAGTCACCCTTCTCCCCTCCCTCCACCGTGTTGTATCCTCCTCCCCTACTTCTCTATACTTGATACATATTCTATTTATTCTATATTCCTATACAACAACCTATTTCTTTACCGTTGGGTGAGATCATTAGAACGGACCTTTTTAACGTACCTGTCTCTTCGGACCACCCGATCACAAGTGCCCCAACGTTCTCAGCCTGTACTGAAACACTGAAGTGGTGGTGGTGATTCCTACATAATATATCGTGTCCCTGATATCAGAAACATATTATATATTGAAATATATTATATATAATAATATATTATATCATTAAATACTATTGAAATTCACCTAATATGAGATATTTTTATGACTTAGTGATACGGGATATAGACTCTGTTTAGATTACCTTTAATTGATATGAAGTCGAAAATTTTCACCTAAATAATAAAAAGAGACGAAAGTGGCAGAAGTCGAAACAGAGTTATGACGGGGGACACCGGCGACGAGACAAGACGAAAGAGTCCCTCTCTCGTCAGAGAAGGGGTTTGGATTCTAAGAGTTCCCATTTCCTTTGTTTAAGTCCTCTCCTCTTACGTATGGTCCTCTCACAAACGGCACCTTCTTTCAGAACTAATGCAAAAGTTTCTCTCTGGATATTTAGAAAAGTAAACAGAGTTGCGACTAGAAGACATACCGATGGTCCTTGACGTCACCCCAAAGTCGGGAGGCAAGAGACTCCTTGAGGGACTTCTTGAGGTTCACGACGCACAAATCCTCCTGAAGACAGTTCAAAGACCTTTTGTTCTTTCGTAGTAACCGCTTCTCTTTCTCTGCTACTGGGACCTAAGACGAGGTTAATCCTTTACCCCTTCCCGGAGAGGGTCTGAAGTCCCGAAGCTTGACACTAACTTCTCGTCTCACCTATTTCACCAATGAGAATAAAGGATCTCTAATTGAATTACATATTATATATACTATATATTAATATATAGTATATATAATATTAATATATTATATATTATATTATTCATTACTATATTTAATGAATAAAGGATCTCTAATTGAATTACATGGGTAGGATTCGAACCAGATTAGTAAACTGTTGGGGTTACCTTCTTCTCTTCCTTATAAAATTTCCCCCGAAAAGAAAAAAAGGTTCCTTTTAAAGAAGGTAATACCTAAGTAACCGTCAGTAAAGTCGTTCTGTCTCGTACTCACTGGTCGTCAGCGATATCTAGTTATAAAGATTTAAAGGTGACGACTAAAGAAGAGAGTGACAAAGAACGCATGTCCACAACGGGATTACAAAGTTGAGTTAAGAGAACTGAGAACGGAATACTAAAAAAAGACGATCCATAGAGATGTAGGAGACACCAAAGTCAAAAGTAACTATACTCCTTCACTAAGTGACAATGCCACTTCGATATAGAGATCAAAGACACTTGAGGTGAAGTGTTAAAGTCGACGGGTAACTTGGAATAGAAATACAGTAATCAGTAACCATCTTGGAGAGGTATGTTTAAGTGTTCAACAGTTTGAACAAGAAGAGGATAATTTATGAACAGAACAATTCTTACTACAATCGATATCCAAAAAAAGAAAAATAAATAAATTCACTTCCTACGAACGAAATGTTATAACCAAACTAAAGAGAGTAAGTAGTTGTACTTAATCGGTACTTAATCCGAGGAGACACATACCCTAAGAGGGTCGTTCTTGTGACCTCATCAACGGTAAAGGAAGAGGTCCCCTAGAATGCTTCGGTCCCTAGTTGGGGCCCCAAAGGACGTTGAGCACGGAACCGTCTGTCTACGAAAATGGTCACTCGGTACACCCTTCGGGTACTTAATCGGTGTCCACATGTATACTAGAAAGGGAGAACTTTGAGGGAGTGTAAAGGGTGGGAAAGGGTGGGGAAGTCCAACAATGTCTCGGGGTCAAACTCAAGGGACTCAGTTTGTCGTTTAAAGGGAACCGATAGATAAATTATATACCATTACATATACGAAAGGACGATGAGAGAGGTAAGTAGAGTGGGAGAGTATTTACATGAAAATTTCCTACTCTACTAAGGGAAGATTCAAATAACTCTTAAAAATAATATTTACCTACGATCTAAAATATTTTACGAAAATTAGTAGTTAGTTCTATGAGCACACTTCAAAAAAGGGAATAAAATAATTGTACTACGTAGCATAATTAAATAAAAGTCTACGTAATAAACGTAAGGACCTTATTTAGAGTGAACCAATACCATATGTTAGGAAAAATTTACACCAACTTAAACCAAACGATTATAAAATAACTCCTAAAAGTATGGATCCAAACTCTCGCAACAACCAGATATCAAAAGAATACTATTAAAACAAACCGAAACCCTAGTCCTATTATGAACGACCGGAGTATTTGTATAATCTCCGGAAAAAGGAGATAAAGGAGTTTCTTAAACATCTGATAACTGTCGTAAATAAGAAATTTATAAAGTATCGAAAGAGGTCACTTCGGTAGACAGATCTGAAAATAGACACCCTAAAATTTAATAATTAGGTTAAAGAAGAGAAGTATATCTCTAAATGAGTGTAAAAGATAAAGAACTCAGTCAAAGTCTTTAAACCCATAAAGATCTTTAAAGAGATAAAGGAGATTAACAGTAACAGCATGAGGAACGTAAAAGAATGTTCGTTCAATCAAAGAAATCCCAGTCACCAAGAGAGAAGACCAGGTCCAAAACCTTTAGACACAGTAGAGTGAAAAAGGGAAAACAGTCATATCAATTACCAAATAGTTAAAACAATTAGAAATGTTTTTTGAATAAACACGAACCTAACAGAGTAAAAAGAAGAGAAGTATAATAACTAAAGGTGAGCAAATAATAAATGAAGGAAGATGAAGGGGGGTCAAATCAGACTTATATAGTAGGGTGGTGGAAATCAGAGGTAAAAAAAATAACTTCATACCGACTAAATGTTATAATATAATCAAAGTCTATATATTATATCATAAGTGTCTGAACTTTTATGATTTAAAAGTTTATCTGAACTTTTAGACAATTTTGTATCTTATGTGTCCCACTTCCCTGTATTTTGTATTATCATCTTTCGATCTAACCCCCTTAAGGGTCCATCAGATCACCAATCCTAAGGTGTGAAAGTGACGGTTCCCACGTCCAAGTTAGGGATCAGTCCCTTAATTCAAGGGTGTCGACGTACCTCACTAGTTTTTTTTTTTTTTCTTTCTTTCTTTCTTTTTTCTCTCTCTCTTTTCCTTTTCTTTTCTGAATAAAATATAAGTTGATTTGATCCTTGATGCATAAAGACATCTGTATCACCTCTCACCACTTGTCATGCTTGACCTTGTCGTTTTCCTTATTTACTAACTTAAAGTCCCTTATTAAGGTCAAGGAATTTTATTTATTTACTAACTTGAAGTCCCTTATTAAAATCAAGGAACTTCTCCTCCTTCGAGGTGGATCTCTTAAGTCTTCTCTGTCTCCTGAATATTGGGAGTTACTTGTAAGAGTCATTGACTTTTGTATGAAGACCTTCGAAAGAGACATGTTTTATAAGATGGTCACTGTAACTGATTGTTTAAACATACACGATTATATAGAGATAGTAGATATTCTCTTGAAAAGTATGTCGGTCAGTAATTATCTATTATGATTTAATTTTTATTCACGGACTTACTTACTGTACGTATTCTTTTAATAGTAGTTCAACTCTTCCACCTTTTGTATGAATTTTTTAATTTTTCGTCATTTTTTATCTTGTACCATTCAAGAACATAAAATTTCCAAATAATGAAGTCTCCTCCACCTTCAGTATCGTCTATATGTTGACCTCTTGAAATAAAACATTTCTACCTTGAATACGATTCCACTCACCTTTCTTTCTCACCCGTAAAGACTTTCTTTTCTAGTGTCTGAGAAACAGATCGAACCCTCGAATAGTCTCCGACTCTGTTCTTCATTCCTCGATCAATCCTCTGATGATGTCGACATACGTTAGGTGTTTTTGTGTTTGACCGTTCCTGTAGGTATGTTTTTACAAAGAACCTCATGATAAGTATCGTTACTTTTTCATTTCTATTATATGTACAGGTAATTTTTATATATCAATTTATTTGGTACGTTGTCGGTATCATACCTTCTTCCATTTAGATAAATATAACTGTACTTTCCTATAGGTACTATCGAACAATGCAAAATTTTTCAATAACATTTTTTTTTTTATCTCTTAATTAAGAGGTCATAATTTTGAATTTGGAATATGTTAATAAATCTGATCCCGTTGTTACATTAATATAAAACTTAAATTATAAAGACTAAATAATTTTTAATATAAAATCTTGTTGTTTTTTCTTTCAAATTTTTTTATTTATTTTTCAATAACATATTATATATAACGTACCATGTTTAAAATCTTTTATTTATCACTAAATTTTATTGTTTCATAGGGACACGTACATGTCTTATTAATTCCTCTCTCACACGGACCTGTATAACGACACTGGTCTAGGATACAGAATGGACCCAGAATAGCTTCCGAAGGAGTGTAATCGGGAAAATTTATGACTGTAAGAGGAAAAACTCCCATTTTAGCAGAAACCAAGAGACTTTTAAAGATGTCATTTTAGATTTTTATTTTAATGTTTTCACACCTTGTAGTATAATATTTCTTGTGACGTCTGTCATTCTTTCTTGTTTCATACTTCCTGTAATAGTATGTAACTTACGCACATCTTTTTGGTTTCAGGGGTCACCGGTCACCGGACTCTATCGTCGACAATACCCCTGAACGAGGGATTTTGAGGGGAAGTACCTAGTGTCAGAACAGCACCGTTTCCCTGAATACATTGGGATACTTCGATGCTTGGTACGACACGTCCCGGTGAGTTCTACCTACCCAGTATCACTTCTCAAGACTGTTTTGGACCAGGTGACCTCTTCCTTTACCATTGGGTGAGGTCATAAGAACTGACCTGATTAGGTACTCGTCATATTTTTCCGTTTTTCTATACTGTGGCCTTATACTCGGGGAGTCCAACCTTCCACAGGTCATGCGATGACTTCTTCGCGTCTCCTGTCAATGATTATCGAGGTCATTGTCTCTTCGTCGACCCGGTTACACCTTTGTTACTAGTCAACACCTGTACAGAACACCATTTTCCGGCTACGACATTTCTTGTTATAACGTGTCCTTGGACCTTACAATCCAAGTACTTAGTTCCATTTATCCTGTACCGGTTCTTCCTCTACCGTTCTCACTTGTAACTGTAGAAGTCAAGTCAAGTCTAGTCACCGAGTCAACACAGGCTGAGAAGCACTGGGGTACTTAGTGTCGTGTGGTCCAGAGGGACAGGTAGTGGTTTAGGGCCTCAAGTGAGTTTGAGTACACGTAGCTCAACCACTACGGTAGGTCGGTAGAGTAGGAGACAGCCGGGGAAGAGGAGGACGGGGGTTAGGGAGGGTCGTAGTCCCAGAAAAGGTTACTCAGTTGAGAAGTGAACCCCACCGGTTTCATAACCTCAAAGTCGAAGTCGTAGTCAGGAAGGTTACTTGTGGGTCCTGACCAGAGGAAATCCTACCTGACCAACCTAGAGGGACGTCAGGTTCCCTGAGAGTTCTCATAAGAGGTTGTGGTGTCAAGTTTTCGTAGTTAAGAAGCCGCGAGTCGGAAGAAGTGTCAGGTTGAGAGTGTAGGTATGTACTGATGACCTTTTTGGTATCGGAACTGATCTGCCTGGAAACAACCGTTATTATAGAGACGAAAAATTATACGATAGATCCAACCAGTATTGAAAGGAAGGTTTCTCATTCACAGAAAATTAAAGTACCGACATTAGTGGTACACGTCACTAAAACCTCGGGGGGTTTTATTGCAGACTGTGACAAAGGTGACAAAGGGGTAGATCAAGAGTACTTCACTACCCTGGTCTACGGTACTAGAAACGAAAGACTTACAACTCGAAATTCGGTTGAAAAAGTGAGAGGAGAAAGTGAAAATCGTTCTCCGTAAAAATCAAGGAGAAGTGAAAGACGGTATTCCCACCACAGTAGACGTATAGACTCCAATAACTATAAAGAGGGTCGTTAGAACTGAGGTTAACACGAAGAAGGTCGGGTCGCAAAGAGTACTACATCAGACGTATCTTCAATTTCTTCGTCCCACTGTTATATGTCGGAACTACATGAGAGAAAGGATAGACCTTGGTCAGACAACAAGGTACAGGTCAAGATTGACAACGAAGGACTGGACGTATATCCAAAGAATCCTCCGTCCAGTCCACCAGACCATAAGGGTAGAGAAAGTCTTAAAAGGCGTCAAATAACACTAGGTGTGTCAGTTTCCGAAACCGTATCAGTTATTTCGTCTTTAGCTACAAAAAAACCTTGAGAGAACGAAAAAGGTACTAGGTCGTCTACAACCGTTAAACTAGAGACCAAGGAGACGGAAAAGATTTTGGTCGAACTTGTAGTCCTTCAAGTGTCAAGTGTATAACGACTTCGGACCGAACCTCTTAAAACTCGTAATGAAATGATCGCACACTCTACTCACGTTAACGCGCCATCAAACTCGTAGGAAACCGTAACGGAAAGAAACCCTAACCTTACTTTTGACGGGAAAAGGTCAGGACACCGGTGACGACTCAAAAGGTTTAAACGACCGTATAACTCACGTCGTGAAACTGTCGTAGTAGAAAGTCCTAAACTTTCTCGAGTTGACCTTAAGGTAGTGGAGGTCTTCGAAACAAGCATCACTACGAAAGATTCCGGGTGAACTGAAGTGTAAGGTCCTACAGACCGACATCCACTCACTAGTGTGGTAGTACTAATAGAACCAGCACTTCTAGAAAAAACACGTCAAGAAGACACATAAGAACGTTGGAGAAGAATTATAGAAGACGAAGACAATCCAGGTATGGTAAAGACAGGAAATAACTCGGGTAGAAACGTACTTTACAAGGGAACCATAGAGATTAAAAGAACTTCTCGAGAGATCAGAAAGGGTAAGACAACAAAAGGAGATAAAGAAACGTGACTAGTGACTCCTTCCAGTCCACCAGACCATAGGGGTTGAGAAAGTCTTAAAAGGTGTTAAATAACACTAGGTGTGTCAGTTTCCGAAACCGTAGAACCCATAGTCACTTGATTTTACCTACCCTTACCCGTTTAAATTAAGACTTCTATTAATATAGATGATGACACCCGTTCTTAGGGAATCTTCTTTACCTTATCGGGAATATCAGTTGTTTTCTCAGACTTTATGTCATGAACCCACGTTAGAGTTTTTGTTGTCTTACTAAAACCAAGTAAAGGTTCCGTTTGGTAAGTTGTAGTGTCAGTAGGTTCAGATACGAGAATGGTGACTTCGATTTCGTCAACTTCAACTGGTCAAGATACTTCTGGATGTTCTGTAAGGTCTTGATTGTGGTTTTTTTTTTTTTACATCAAAAGTAGTATTCCCTAACCTTACGTTCTCATCCTTTAGTTCTTTATACGTCTCATTGTCCATTCAAACCGGGACTTCATGTTTTACTTTGTCCCGTTTCCGATTCTCTTAAAACAGTTCTTTTATTCGACCAGTGTCGTTTGTAAGAAAAGGTTGTTACGTTCTCTACTGAAATGTGTACCTGCAGTGGACTACCAGTTATGTCATTAGTCTAATATAAGAAACGTCGGTTTCTACCTCTTCCAGGTATGTCAGTCGTTTGTGTTCTAGACCTCGACTACCACCGAGTACTCAAGGAGTGACATTTTAAGTCTAAATTTAACTTCTTTCATCCCTTTTGGTCATCGGGTAAGTTCATACTGGATTTAGTTTAGGAAACCCTAATATGTCACCTCCACTGCTTATCTAAGTTCCCTAATCTGGACCATCTCACGGACTTCTTGATACCTGTCTCCAAACATTGTGACATATCCTCCGTCACTGGTTTTGGTAGGGTTTCTTTTTCTGTACGTTCTTCCGTTTTACTAACAGACTCCTCCGGAATGTTTATCGACTTTGTTTCTTCTCTCTACTTTCCGTTTCCTCCTTCCCTTTCTATGTGGTTTGACTTCTGTCTCAAGGTTTCTTCTCGTTCCTCTCTATTCTTTCGGAAGAATTCACTTGTTACGTTGCTTTATCTCCTTTTGTTATGTTACCCTTTCTGGTCTCTAGAGTAGTTCTTTTAACCTCTATGGTTCCCTTGTAAAGTACGTTTCTACCCGTATTATTTCCTGTCTTTACCGTTCCTGATTTTTCTTCGTCTTCTATAATTCTTCTTCACCGTTCTTACGTGTCTTCTTAACATGTTTTATCCAGAATTACTAGGCCTATTGGTACTACCACACCAGTGTGGATCTCGGTCT
The DNA here is from genome assembly GCA_006410555.1 of Capra ibex. Taxonomy (NCBI): domain Eukaryota; kingdom Metazoa; phylum Chordata; class Mammalia; order Artiodactyla; family Bovidae; genus Capra; species Capra ibex. Next base: position 2,522,731 of record SJYO01010634.1, on the reverse strand, counting down.
GTAGGACCTCACACTTCGGTTCACCCGGGATCCTTTGTATGATGTTTGTTTCGATCACCTCCACTACTTTAAGGTCGACTCGATAAAGTTTAGGATTTTCTACTACGACAATTTCACAACGTGATTCATGATATATAATCGATGACTTATATGACTGAAATGTATATTTTTGTGTATATCTAATATTCATTTACCTATCCCTTTTTATATGATACGATTGTGATCAGTTTTCTTTCTTTCTCCTGAAGGGACATCAGGTTACCAATTCTTAGACGAACCGTTACGTCCCCTGTGTCCAAGATAGGGACCAACCCCTTCTAAGGTGTACGTTGACTCGGGTACGTGGTGTTGGTGACTCGGTAGTGAGATCTCGAGTATGAAATGCTACTCTTCGGTGCCGTTACTCTTCGGGTGTCCAGTGTTGATCTGTCGTCGGGGGTGATCGGAGTTGATCTCTTCCGGACACGTATCGTTACTTCTGGGTCGTATCGGTTTTTAATCAAAAAAGAAAAAATTTTCTTCTCATAATTAAAATATGTCTTGTCAGAAGTCTCTTTCCTCACTATAGTCTCTAATTTTTTTTCATAATGTATTACTATCTCCCCAGTTGAGAGATTCTTCTATTTTGTTAAAAATTGTATGTACACGGATGACCTCATAGTTTGATACACTTGTTTTGTTCTCAAGATACACACTGTCTTGATGTTCCTCCTTTTACATTTAGGCGAAAGTTTCAACCTGTGAAGTTGTGAGGAGGCAGTGTCTACCTTTCTAGGTCGTCCGTCCTATAGTCATTCCTAGATCAACTTTAGTTGTTGTGGCAATTAGTTGACCTCGTTAGTTGATCTATCAATGTTTGGTAATATAGTTTGTCGTCATCTTATGTGTGAAACGACTTCGAGTGTACTTTGTAAATGGTCACGACTTGTGTAAGACCCGGTATGTGTATGGAATTTTTTAAATTTACTTATCTTTGGTATGTAGACGACAGTCTGGTGTTTCGTTAATTTGGTCTTGAGTTACTGTCTTTCTATCGACCTTTTAGAGTTTTGTGTACCTCTAAATTTTTGTATGAAGATTATTGTGTACCCAGTTTCTTCTTTAAAATTTTCATAAAATTTAATTTATTTTTACTTTCGTGTTGAATAGTTTTAATCCCTCTACTCTTTTTCATCGTTAATCTCCTTTTACATATCGTAAAGTACGTATATATTTTTATCTTCTTTCTAGTAGATTTAGTTAGTAGATTCAAAGATGGAATCCTTCCACTTTTTTCTTCTCGTTTATTTTAGGTTTCATTCGTCTCCTCTTCTTTAGTATCTTGAATCTCGTCTTAAGTTACTTTAACATTCCTTTAGTTATCTCTTTTAGTTACTTCTGTTTTGTGTCAAGAAACTTTTTTAGTTATTATAGTTATTCAGAGACCGATCTGATTCTTTTTGTCTCTCTCCTGTGTCTAATGAACATAGTCTTTACTTTCGTTCTTATAGTGATGTCTATGGTGTCTGTATTTTTCCCATACTTTTCTTATGATTCTTGTTTAGGTACAGTATATCTACTTTACCTAGTTAAGGAACTTTCCGTGCTAAATGGTTTTCAGTATGTTTTTCTTTATCTACTAGTCTTATATACACATATATATATATATATATAAACTTTATACTTCTAGAAACATACCATAGAGTTTCGGGTAGTTATTTGTTGGTGATTCTTTCTCCGTGATTTCCTAGTTCTTCTACCTCCCTGAATCGGTCAACTATAGTCGTTCAGACTATAGTGTCAGGTAGACTTTAGTGACAGACAGTATCAGGTAGAATCGTAACCGTGTTACTCGAGTACTTGTCTCATCCATCCACTTTCCCTACCTCCGGCACATACCTGGGTCATCGTACCCGGAGTATGAGTAATTCCGACTAAATCGATGGTTACGACGGTTTACAAGTTGAACGGTCATCCTCTGTTTGTGATTTTGAGTGTATAAAGTTGTAGGAAGTGCCTTTCGGTCGATGGGTGAACCACCGTTAAACTACTGTAACCTGGAAAAATAAGACCTTCCCCGTCGACATAACCTGCCCTTGACTGTACATAAAGATTGACACTCCAAAGTCGATCGTAAGTATAAACCCCGAATGTTCACAAACTAGGGGACTTATCCTAGGGGGTATTGCAACGGAGACTAGTTCTCTATAGGAATGTCTTTTCGCTTAACCGTTTCCCGTATGTTATTTATCACCCTAGGTGACCAAAACAGTGGACACTCTCGACGACCGGACCATCTCATTGTTTCGGTAAAAAACTTCCAGATCGACAGACAGTGTAGTCGAACCTCTACTATGAAAAACTTTTTACTCCGTAGTAGGAGCTCCTTTTTGACTTCTGATATTATACCACGGCACCGGGGGTCACTCAGCTTATAACTTATACTCTTAGTTCCCATCTTCTCAGTGGTAAATGGTAGTCGTGACCACTGAAGGAATCCCTTTAAAAATTAGGAATGTTGAAATCCAAGACACCTAGACCTGGTCACGACGGGTTATCTTTATATTACCCTCGGTGTACATAATATATTTAAATTTTAAAGATCGTCAGTTTAATTTTTCTCACTTGAATTAAAATCATTACACGAAGGTCTGAGGACCTTCTTGACAAGGTTCTCCCCAATTTTAAAGGAATGTTTCATTCACCTGTTATGACTCACGAGACCACGTAACGGAATCGAGTAAAGAAATCCTCTTTTCGTGAGTAAAAGGGTCGACGGACCTCAATAACCGACGACGGTGCCCACTCCAGGGGAGACCTTCATTCACAGAAACCGGTTTCCCGTGACGGACTGGGTTCCAATACAGGAGGGCTTCAGTCAGTGTAGGGTACACTCAGTCATTCCTCCATGTTCAAAGAACGGAGTTACTCCCTGTTGAGACGTCCTCCCGACTCTCCTCGGTGAGGTGTAAGTTCCAGTCCTCCCCGTCGCCACTTCTCTATGGGGAGTAGGTTCCATTCCTCGTCACCGTCACGAAACGACCTCGTCGGTACTTCTCTATGGGGTGCAGGTTCCATTCTCTTTGGGTTCATTCTACCATTCACAACACTCTCCCGTAGTCTCCCGTCTGTGTAACTTTTTATTAGTGTCTTTTGATCAGTTAGATTAGTGTACCTGGTGTCGGACCAGATTGAGTTGCTTTGATTCGGTACGGGACACCCCGGTGGGTTCTACCCGCCCAGTACCACCTCTCCAGACTGTCTTACACCAGGTGACCTCTTCCCTTACCGTTCGGTGAACTCGTAAGAACGGAACTCTTGAGTTACTTGTCATACTTTTCCGTTTTACTATCCTATGATTTTCTCCTTGAGGGGACCAGTCATCCACGGGTTATACGATGACCTCTAGTCACCTCTTTATTGAGGTCTTTCTTACTTCCCTACCTCGGTTTCGTTTTTGTTATGGGTCAACACCTACACTGACCACTATCTTCGTTCTAGGTCACGACATTTCTCGTTATAACGTATCCTTTGACCTTACAATCCAGGTACTTAGTTCCCTTGAACGTTCACCAGTTTGTTCTCTACCGTTCTCACTTGCAGCTGTAAGATCCTTAGTCGTTTGATTTTACCTGACGTTACCCACTTAAATTGAGTCTACTGGTAATACAGATGATGTCGTCCGTCCTTAGGGAATCTTCTTTACCTCATCGGTAGTACCAGTAGTTTTCTCAGTCTTTACGTCATGAACCTACGTTAGAGTCTTTGCTGTCTTACTAGAGACAAGCAAAGGTTCCGTTTGGTAAGTTGTAGTGTCATTAGGTTCAGATACGGGGTTGGTCATTACGACTTCTTCGACTTCAACTTGACAAGATACTTCTGGATGTTCTGGAAAATCTTGATTGTAGGGGTTTTCTACAGGAAAAGTAAGATCCCCTGACCTTACGTTTTCATCCTTCAGTTCTTTGTGGACCTCATTGTCCGTCTAAACCGGAACCTTATACCTTACTTCGTCCCTTTTCTGACTATCTCAAAACGGTTCTCTTACGTGACCAGTATCGTTTGTGGAAGAAGGTCGTTGTGTTCTCTTCTGAGATGTGTACCTGTAGTGGTCCACCAGTTGTGGCTTTAGTATAACTAATATAAGAAACGTCGGTTTCTACCTCTTCGAGATATGTCAGTTGTTTTTGTTCTGGTCCTCGACAGACACCGAGTCTAGTACTCGAGGAATAACGGTTTAAGTCTGAATTTAACTTCTTTCATCCCATTTGGTGATCTGGTAAGTCCTTACTGGATTTAGTTTGGGGAATACTAATATGTCACCTTCACTCTTTATCTAAATTCCCGGATCTAGACTATCTATCTCACGGACTACTTGATACCTGCCTCCAAACACTGTAACATGTCCTCTGTCCCTAGTTCTGATAGGCGTTCTTTTTCTTTACGTTTTTTCGTTTTACCGACAGACCCCTCCGGAATGTTTATCGACACTTTTCTTCTCTCCGCTTTTCGTTTCCTCTTTTCCTTTCTATATTCGTAGACTTACGTCTCAAGGTTTCTTATCGTTCTTCTCTATTCTTTCGGAAGGAGTCGCTAGTTACGTTTCTTTATCTCCTTTTGTTGTCTTACCCTTTCTGGTCTCTAGAGAAGTTCTTTTAATCTCTATGGTTCCCTTATAAAGTACGTTTCTAACGGAGCTATTTCCTGTCTTTACCAGACCTGGATTGTCTTCGTCTTCTATAATTCTTCTCCACCGTTCTTATGTGTCTTCTTGGTATGTTTTTATAGAAGTGTTGGTTCTATTAATGCTACCACACTAGTGAGTAGTTCTCGGTCTGTAGGACCTTACACTTCAGTTCACCCGGAATCTTTCGTAGTGATGCTTGTCACCTCCACTACCTTAAGGTCAACTCGAGAAAGTTTAGGACTTTCTACTACGACAGTTTCACGACGTGAGTTGTACGGTCGTTTAAACCTTTTGAGTTGTCAACGGTGTCCTGACCTTTTCCAGTCAAAAGTAAGATTAGGGTTTCTTTCCGTTACGGTTTCCTACGAGTTTGATGGCGTGTTAACGTGAGTAGAGTGTGCGATCATTTCATTACGAGTTTTAAGAGGTTCGGTCCGAAGTCGTTATACACTGACACTTGAAGGACTACAAGTTCGACCAAAATCTTTTCCGTCTCCTTGGTCTCTAGTTTAACGGTTGTAGGCGACCTAGTACCTTTTTCGTTCTCTCAAGGTCTTTTTGTAGCTAAGGACGAAATAACTGATACGGTTTCGGAAACTGACACACCTAGTGTTATTTGACGCCTTTTAAGACTTTCTCTACCCTTATGGTCTGGTGGACTGGACGGAGAAGTCTTTGGATATACGTCCAGTCCTTCGTTGTCAATCTTGACCTGTACCTTGTTGTCTGACCAAGGTTTGTTCTTTTCCTCATACAGTTCCGACATATAACAGTGGGACGAATAAATTGAATTTACGTCTCATGTTAGTACTCTTTGCGACCCGACCTTCTTCGTGTTAACCTTAGTTCTAACAACCCTCTTTATAGTTATTGGAGTCTATACGTCTACTGTGGTGGGAATACCGTCTTTCGCTTCTCCTTGATTCCTCGGAGAACTACTTTCACTCTCCTCTCACTTTTTCAACCGAATTTCGAGTTGTAAGTCTTTTGCTTCTAGTACCGTAGACCAGGGTAGTGAAGTACCCTGTATCTACCCCTTTGTCACCTTTGTCATAGTCTGAAATGCAACCCCCGAGGTTTTAGTGACGTCTACCACTAACGTCGGTACTTTAATTTTTTGTGAATGAGGAACTTCCTGTCAATACTGGTTGGATCTTTTGTATAATTTTTCGTCTCTGTAATGAAACGGTTGTTTCCAGGTAGATCAGTTCCGATACCAAAAAGGTCACCAGTACATACCTACACTCTTAACCTGACACTTCTTTCGGCTCGCGGCTTCTTAACTACGAAAACTTGACACCACAACCTCTTCTGAGAACTCTCAGGGAACCTGACGTTCCTCTAGGTTGGTCAGGTAGGATTTCCTTTAGCCAGGACCCACAAGAAACCTTCCTTACTACGATTTCGAGTTTGGGTCATGAAACCGGTAGAGTACTCTTCTCGACTGTGTGATCTTTTCTGAGACTACGACCCTCCCTAACCCCCGTCCTCCTCTTCCCCTGCTGGCTCCTACTCTAACGACCTACCGTAGTGACTGAGCTACCTGCGCTGAGACTCACATGAGGCCCTCAACCACTACCTATCCCTCCGGACCGCTCGACGTTAAGTACCCCAGTGCAATCAGCCTGTGCTGACTCGCTGACTTGACTTGACTATCCCAGACGACTACAAATAGTTTTGATGGAGTGTCAAGTCGTAGATGGAGACGGGTCAACACGAAAGGAGTGGGGGTATACCCACAATAAAGATTCTTGTATGGGAGGTTGTTTAAAGGAAAGTGTTTTGATACTGAGGTCTTTAGAATCATCCTCTGTTTAGACGTAACAACTTTTGGGGTCTTACTATTGATCAATTCTTTCATCCTTAATTGTTAAAGTAGTAGCAGAAGTAAGTAAGTGTTAGCGTAGACTGAGAGTGCTACGGTAAGAAACAGAAACATCCTCTTTTCCGTCTGCACCAGTAGGAGACGACTGGTAGGAAGAAAACCAAATACGGGGAACTTCAAAGCTCTACCAGAGAATGGACCAACAGAGTGTAGAAAGGAACTCAAATTTGTGAATGGATTTACTCCGTTAAAAAGTGTTATATAAAACATCAGTAGTGACTAGAAGAGATACCGGTGGAAACCTATGAATATTGTCTCAAGGAGTTTCCGGTAAAAGAGATACAGATAGTTTATCCCTTTTTGTTGTTACCTCAGAGCAACAGATGAGACCCAAGTTTCTAAGTGCATGAAAAAAAAAAAAAAACGTTCATAACAGAAATTTTACAATAAATTCATCCTGTTATCACAAAATGACCTTACAAATATATCCTTTATGTTCAAAGGATCCGGTTTAATCTTCGTTCTTTTATGACGGAGGGGACAGGAGATCTTACTCCCGAAAACGGGAAGAGTCCCTCTGGACTGGGTACCTTTAAAGGACGGATTCCCATTGACTATACTGAAACTTTCTCCGTGATTCACAATTGTATATATGATCTTCATTAAGTAGGTTTACTTATACCTGGGGAAGTTTGGGGTAGACCATATCCCTCCTTGACGTTTACGTAAGTTTATAAGACGATAACGCGGTTTTTAAAACTACGTTAATGGAAGTCTTAACTGTTGAGTATAGAGACTTATAGTAGTTATCAACACTTATTAACAGGAAACTCTCACTTAATAAAAAAAGATTTCCATCGATATATAGTACAGGTCAGTACGTACCACTTAACCCTCCCTTTCTGAAAGACATAAGTTTTACTCTACCCTGACATTCCGACTCCGTCGTTCTCTTCAAAATTACTCCATAATCCGTTAGGATTTCCTTTAGTCAGGACTTATAAGTAACCTTCCTACTTATACTTGACTACGACTTCAACTTTGAGGTTATAAAACCGGTGGACTACGTTTCTTGACTGAGTGAACCTTTTCTGTGACTACGACCCTTTCTAACTTCCACCCTCCTCTTCCCCTGCTGTCTCCTACTCTACCAGCCTACCGTAGTGGCTGAACTACCTGTACTCAAACTCATTTGAGGTCCTCAACCACTACCTGTCCCTTCAGACCGCACGACGTCAGGTACCCCAGCGTCTCTCAACCCGTGCTGACTCGCTGACTTGACCATGACTATCCGTTACCGTCTTATCGTCGTGACACGGATGGTTCCAGTTTTGTGAGTAAACACAGTACTCGAGACTCTAAATTCAGGTCCTGAAAAAGTCCAATATGACCACCCTAGATCTTCCTTATACCCCACACCGGGAGACTTACAGTTACAGGAATACAGTCGTAACAGTGACAGTAGTATTGGTAGAGAGTCAGTCTTCCGAGACGTCACCATTTTCGTCACCTAATAACAACGATAACTAAGACAAAAGATCAGAAAGTAGTTAGGGAGGGAACGACTCTTTGGAACCCGTTCTGAGAATGGAGCCGAGTCAAAGAGATGTTCTTTATACTCTCATAAGATCGAGACTACGAGTCTCAAATACCGTATCAGACTCACGTCCGTAGTCGGATGAACCCCTCGGTCCCGGACCTGAACCTGTTTACGTGCCCTCCGGGAAGTAACCCCATCTAAACGTAAAGTTCTTTCGTTACCGCCTCCCATACGACCTCCCTCCCTCCCTCCCCCGTAGAGGTACCTCCACTAATGGTGAGAAGGACCAGGGAGGACCGTAAAGTACCGGTAGTTCCACTTACGGGGAACGGGTCGTACACATTCCAGTTTAAATAGTCGGTAGGAAAGAAAGTGAAAAGGGAACTAAGGACCCTCTCCTAAACCTTACAAACCCTAAATCTCTTCCCCTTTAGGATTCCATTTGGTCTACCGGACAAGTACGATCGAAAATTATTAAGTACGGGTTCATACAAGGTTTCCCGTTCGTGGGTTTCGTCGGACGAAACATGTGTCTCACGTGTAGTTTTAAAATTTTCTCCACTCCCAATGTAAAAATCACCTTAGATTGTTCATGATGAACAACTCCTGAATGAACGACACGTTTACGTAATGGCGGATAGGAAAGTTGTCACAGTAGTAGGGGTAAGATGTCTACTCCTTTACTCTGAGTCCCTCTATGTCACCGACCGGTTCATTCGAGTGTCTCGTTTCCTCACCACCTTTACTTAAAAGTTTCTAGAACTAATGTTTAAAGTACCGACGTTAGTGGTAGACGTCACTAAAACCTCGGGGGGTTTTATTTCAGTCGGTGACAAAGGGACAGATAAACGGTACTTCACCCGAGGTTTTACCGACTAACGTCGGTACTTTAATTTTCTGTGAATGAGGAACCTTCCTTTCAATACTGGTTGGATCTTTCGTATAAGTTTTCGTCTCTGTAATGAAACGGTTGTTTCCAGGCAGATCAGTTCCGATACCAAAAAGATCATCAGTACATATCTACACTTTCAACCTGATATTTCTTGCGACTCGCGGCTTCTTAACTACGAAAACGTGACATCACAACCTCCTCAGAGAACTCTCAGGGAACCTGACGTTCCTCTAGGTGGGTCAGGTAGGATTTCCTCTAGTCACGACCCACAAGTAACCTTCCTGACTACAACTTCGACTTCGAGGTTTAGAAACCGGTGGACTACGCTTCTCGATTGAGTAAACTTTTCTGGAACTACGACCCTTTTTAACTCCCGTCCTCCTCTTCCCCTGTTGTCTCCTACTCTACCAACCTACCGTAGTGGTTGAGTTACCTGTACCCAAACCCACCTGAGGTCCCCAACCACTACCTGTCCCTACCGACCATACGACGCTAAGTACCCCAACGTTTCTCAGCCTGTACTGACTCGCTGACTTGACTGATGATTATACATACAGCACTGAGTTGTCTTACAGTTTTTTGTCAATTGTGGTCGAAAATGTTTTACTTTACCTTATTATATCTCTCATGTATTACAATACATTATTCCTGTCCACAGCGAAACACTTTTTTAAAATTATATATAAATATGTGTGTGTATGTATATATCCATATACAAAGGGCTTTACTTAGTTTTCATAAATAGCACGAAACTTCAAACTCTTTATAACGCCATGAGACTGACGGAGTCGTGACTATTAATTTCGTCAAACAAGTTAAACTTGTTATGACCGATGAAAATGATAACAGTTTACAATACAATTATCGAAAGTACCTACCAGAACCCAGTAGAAGTGTTGTTCGGATAATAAGGATAAAATGTCAACTCTCTTTGCCCCGAACTTCTATCCAATTTATGTAACAAGTTCAAGTGTGTCAGTAATCGTCTCGATCCTATATTGGGTCTAGACACCCTGTCGCTTCGGAACATAAAGATTGGTTCCGAGAGGTGACGGACCCACCGACCACACAATACAACCCCCTTCGTTCACCGACAATTTTATATATAAGTGTCTTTACAGAATCTGGACTAAGACCCCTCCGTACCGTGTACAAAAAGTCTACGTACTTTCCCTCATTAGTCATATTGACACCACTACAGAACCACCCGTATTCGGACCAGTTTGAACTCAAGAGACCAAGGGAAAGTCTCGGTCACCCCCTCGAGACGTCAGTCAGTCAGACCTAAGTCTAGAACTGAGACGGTGAATGACACACTGGAACCTTTACATTGAACACGAAAGACGCGGAGTCAGTGGGACATGAATGGAGTGTACAATAAACCTTCTAGTTTACTCCAGGAGAAATAGTGGAAACGTGACGTATCACGACTGTGTATCATTTATGAATTACAATTTTATGATTATAAAGTGTCGACGAACATACATTTCAATTTTTTTTTCTTAATACCACTCACTGGAATGGACAGTCTTTGTGACCTCTGAAGGAAAGATGGACCTCCCTGGGTGGAACGAAGTCCAGGAGTCATCGATAGAAAACGGTAACGTATCTAAGGTAAAGAAGGTACAATCGGTTTGGGACCGAATTGAGGTCACTAAGGAGTTTAGAGAACATTTCTTCTTACTACAGAAGAAACGGATATCTAAGAAAAGATACGGTGAACCACGACTACTAGGACGAGACTCAGATTCTCTTCCTCTACCACCGTCTGTCGTAAACGATACCCTTGATCCGGTCTTCGTTCTAAAAATGTCGAGCCAGGAAGAAACGGAGGGACAGTGTACCTGAGACTAATAAAAGTCAAACAATTCTTGATAACAAGGAAATGTCTATGTGTGTGTTTGTGTGTGTGTGTGTGTGTGTGTGTGTGTGTGTGTGTGTGTGGGGTATGTATGGTGTGTAGAAACTTAGTTTGAGGAAGAGATATTCACTCTTTAAGATATACTTACACTGAAGAAGTTTCGGTCGAATACGTGAACTTAGAAAAAGGAACTCTCCAAAGAGAAATCTTGTAGTCTCTGGTAGTTGGGGTCAACTATCTTTTTATGAATTGTAAAGTAGCTGAAATTGTTTCTCGTGAAGACTTTCTCGTCATTGAGGGAAAAGAAGGGAGTTGGAGTACTAAGGAGGGGTTGAGTTTCAGGGAGGATGACATTTTTGCTCTTTGGTCATCAGGAGAAGTAGGTCCTTAAGTCATATGGTCCCCGACTCCTAGACTTTAGGTTTATGTTGTATTCGTAATACTCCTCTACGAACGAGGGAGACAAGACGATCATAAGTGTACCCTCTTCTCTTCCGACGTCTAAGACCTAAGAGATTAAACCTCTATACCTTATCGTTTGTAATCGGTACTGGTTGGTCCTTCATAAGGAAACAGAGAGACTTATACTGTCGAGGGCAGTGTCGGAGAGAGACTTAGAATCTCTTGTCACTAACTATACATGAATTCTTCTCCGAAGGGATCATCGAGTCTACCATTTTTCAAACGGATATCACGTCCTCTGGTCCCAAGTTAGGACCCAGTCTTTCTAGGGGACCTCTTTCCTTACTGCTAGGTGAGTCATGAGGACGGACCGCTTAAGACACCTGTCTCCTCGGACCGTCCGATGTCAGGTACCCCAGCGTTAATCAACCTGTGCTGACTCGTTGATTGTACAAGTGGAAGTGAAACTCTTATCTTTGTTGTTTAGGAAATGACTTCCCGTTAATAAACTGTAGATGTATGAATAAATAAAGAGACATTTCATGATAGAGTAAATTAAGAATTTTCCCAGGACCTTTGGTTCGTAGAGAAAAGTCATACAGATAAGAATTGTAGAGGGTGAACTTCGGGAATGGGTGAACTTTTGAAGTAGCCTAATTTTGTTTGTTTATTTGTTGGTCTTTTTAGGGTGTTCAGTCACGAATCGATCTAACTAAATAGACGTGAATGAAAGTAAGTAAATAATTAAATAAACTATTGATAAAAGACTCGAGGAGGGTACACGGTCTGTGGCACGTGTACTGAGTCTTATGTCTCTGGTTATTCGATGTTCGGACCGAGAGTTCCCCAAGTGAAACAGCATTCTGAGCACGATACTCTCTCCACTCTTGTTTCAAGAAACCCTCGTCTCTTCTCCTTTATTAATCGATACAAAAGTCAAGTCTTTTAGGTTCTTTTCAAGTATTTCCGTTCTTCTTAATTTAGTGTTAAATATGGAACGTCATATTCATCCTCGAGTAGTAAGACTGTACCTCATTTCCCGTAAGTCGATTAGCCTTCTCTATTTCGTTTCTCTGTCTCTTCCCTTTCTTTTACATACTCTTGTTACTCATAAGGTCCTACCGACTCGACATCGTAAGAACATTTCTCGAGTCCCGACCCCGTTACCGTTCCTTACACCATCTCTTCCGGCTAACCCTGATATATATTCCTTGAACTTACCAAACTATTCATCAGACCTGTAATAAAATGTCAGTTATTCAACGAATATTATTAAATTTTCTTTGCATTCTAACAGAGGTCTTTAACGGGTTCAGTACGACGGTTTTCCACTCAAATTCTCGTACTCAAAATTATTGAAATAGTCTAGAGTATCCGAAGACTCCTTTGGTTTCACTTCATATCAGGACTTTCTTAAGTTGAGTCACTAACTTATTATCGTTAGATATTACATTGTATCACAATGATTACCTATTCGAGATTTATATATACATAATTTATAATTCTGTTGTACACTTTACTCATAAGGTAACTACAGATAAATCCAAAGTTTCTAAATACTCACCGCTGTAGTCGTAGTACCATATTCTACGAGGGAAACAGAGAGAGGAAGTTAAATGTTGATCACTTGTGGGTGTTAAGTTGTTTACGAAGAGACAGGTTGTGCGGTCCTACGAGTGCCCCAGGTGGGTAGACATGTGATTTCTACCCACCTGACCGTCTTCGTAGGTGTTGAGGTCGAGGAAGGGAGGGAAGGGAAGGAAGGGAGGGAAGGGAGGGAAGGGAACGTCGTGGACTAGGTCCACAAGGGCCTGTGTCACCTCTACAGGTAGTAGGGTCACGGGGTCCTTCACTACGGTCACTGTCGTTGCCATGGTGGTCGTCGTTCCATGGTCTGTGGGGTCTTCGTGTTCGTCGTTGGTACTTCTGTGGTCCCTCTTGAGATCGTCTCCACCACCTCCTGCCTTTCACGGTTAAGAGTTTGTGTCGGTCTCCGTGAGTCCATTCTCTTTCGTTTTTGAACACGATATAGTGGAGGATGATCCTTTGTTTTCTTTTCGGAGATTCGTGGTTGAGAAACTTAACAACAACAAATCAGCGATTCAGTACATGTCGAGAAAACACTGGGGTACCTGACATCGGGCGGTCTGACATCGGACCTTAAGAGGTCCGTTCTCATGACCTATCCCAACGGTAAAGGAAGAGGTCCCCTAGAAGGGTTAAGTCCCTAGCTTGGGAGTATAAGAGGTAACTGTCCACCTAAGAAATAGAGACTCGGTGGTCGCTTCGGGAAACTTAACAATATTAGGTCAATATTTGGAAATGGATTTATTCTTCCTACAAACGATGATTATGAAGTTTACGTGACCGTCTCCTTGTTGAATAGTTCGTGATACTTCTTGTGTCAGTGTGCCATAGTAATTTTCTTTTACTACCAAGAGGTCTTTGGTTAAGAGGTGATTGCAGTACTTTATAATGTTAGATTGCCTATCTCTTAATTTTTAGTAAAGTACTTCTTTTAGTCACTCGACATTCTTTTTTTAGTCTTTTCGTCAAGTTACTCAAGCCCTTATTGTAATTACTTGTCTCCTTATGAAATGGTTTCTCTGACTTTGAGATTTTTTTTTTAGTTTGTTTTTAAGACTTGGACTTCTTGAGCTATTTACTCTACTTCTTACGTAACCTTTCGTGACCTCCCTTAAGGAACCGTCAGTTCACCAAATCCTGAGGTACGAAAGTGACGACACCCGGGTCATGTCAGGGACCAACCTCTTGACTTCAGGATATTCGGTATACCGTACCGAGTCCTTTTACCTTTTTTTCGTGACCTTTACCTCGTCTGATATAACTTCTCTTCTAGTCGTGGGAGGTTCTATCCTTACATCTTTACCATGTCTCTCTTCTCCTCTCTCTTGAGTCTCGGTCTTTTCTTCTTCTTTTTCCTCTTCTCCTCCTCCTACTCCTTCCTTTTCCTGTTCTCAAAGATGTTCTCGATACACTAAAGTAATCCTTCCCGTTGTATTTCGTATAGGGTCTTCCTCTTTTCTTCCCTTTCCCTCGTCACTGAAATAAATTTCTTTATTAAGTTTGGACCCCTTCCTTGACCTATACGTTCAAGTACTTCGATTCTCTTATGGATTAATAATATGGAGTTGGGTTTTCCTGTAAGAGGTTTTGTGTAACAAAATTTTGGTACGTTTCAACTACTGTTTCTTAAAATTTACTTCGGTCCCCCCTTTTTATTACCATTGGATGTGTCCTTGGTGGTAATCCGTTGGTCGTCTAAAGAGAATAGTTAATAGATTATTATTTGTTTTATTATAGATTTTTATGGTGCTAAAAATTTTTTTAAATTGGATGATAAAAATAAAAAGATATCAAGAAAAATCAATCTTACAATTCTCAAAGGAAGTCTTAACTCAAGTAGGCAGTAAACCATTTCCAAGAACCGGAGAGGAGTCCTGTCGCACATTCCTCAATCTATCGTTTGTAAAGTCAGACACACCCGGTGTCTGGTGTGACAGACGACGTCACTCAATTGACACATCAACATCGTGTACTGTCGTGTATTCGTTTACCCGTACCGATACAACATTATTTTGAAATAAATACCTGTGTCTTTAAACTTAAAGCATATTGTGGATACACTAGACTACGTAAAAAGAAAACTACAAAAAAAAAGGATGACAATTTTTTACATTTTGGTCCCTCAAGGGACCGTCGGGTCACCAATTCCGAGGTGTAAAAATGACGTCTCCCGTACCCAAGTTAGGGACTAATCTCTCGATTCTAAGGTGTTCCGGTTTTTTTTTTTTTATCGGTTTTTTTTGGTTTGGGGGTTTTGGGTGTTGTCGTTGTGGGACAGATAATTTCTATAACCACATTTTGGTCAGAATCGAGCGACCGATACAATTATATACTCCATTCGACCTAAACCGAGGTCCTGACCTCAAACGACTGAAACGTCGTTCTGATCCCCTTAGACCTACGACCGAGACGTGAACGGTCCTCTGTTGTCACTCTTGAGACTGGAACGAGACAGTAGACGTGTTACTCTCGCCTTCGACTCCCTTGGAGGTCCCGAAGGAGACTACGATTCCAAGATACCTAGACTAATTCCCCGCAATTCTCCTACTTGCAAACATACAGTGGTGAACAGTCTGCGACGTGTGTGTGACGGAAAGAGACTCCCCCGACAATACTAGGGGTGACATTACGACTCCTCCGTTCCTGTTTCCCTGGGGTGTCGGAAGATGGAGTCTATTTTGTCAGACTTTCACCTCTGCAACCGGAAGTTTAAGTATCGACAGACGAGAGAAGTGATTTTGAGTTACAGGAAACACAGAGGTTAGAATGAAGGAGAGAAATTTTTTCTTTAAAAATAACAACATTTTATATATATTGTACTTTAAACGGTAAAGTTGGTAAAAATACACATGTTAAGTCTCCGTAATTAATGTACGTAATATAATATGTTGATAATGGTGACAGATAAAGGTTTTGAAAAAGTATTGGGGTTTACCTTTAAGACATGATTAATTCGTTGTTAAGGGGTAAAAGAAACGGGGGTCGGGGACCATTGACACTTAGATAAAAGGTAATCTAAAAGAGAATTAATTCCTTGAAAGTCAAATTAAAGAATAGTAGTAACAACCAGAGGAACAGATACTTTAAGGTATAGGGACTGTAGAAGTCGTGACAGAGAGTTAGAAGGAGAGAGGTACCGACTAAGTACAGTTACATACCGTTTCGGTTATGTCATAACATTTCGTTTTATTTCATTTTTATTTTTAAACAATTTTTTTTTTTTTCTTTACGTGTCCTTATACCCTCTTACCCTTTTTTTCTTTTGTTCTCGGCTGAAATTCTGACTACGAGACAGAAGGTGTAGAAAGGGAAAAGTAAATAAACGGAAAATGTCATATCATAGGAGCTGTAAAGATATTTAAATAACTTAAGTGTTTATATTATTGTTTTATACTAAAATAGGGTTAAGAGTAAAATGTAGACTCCTGTTTCTCTGGATCATTTTGATTTCTTAAACCTGAAGGATCAAACAAGTTCTGGTGGATCGGTTTGCCAGGATTTTGGTCCTAAATTTTGAAAAGGGGATATAAGATGTACCTAAGACAAAAGTGTATTCACTTAGTCTTCAATCCTTTATCTGTATATAATCGACCGTACGATAGTCATAAGTTGTTTTCCATTGACCTATTAACCTCCTACCAACTTGCCTACCTACTTTTACTCTCAATAATATCTTTGTTCACAGAGTTTGGTCTTTTATAACAGGACTCGTTTCGGGTTTCATTCCCAGTAGAGGTCAGCCCTAATCAACTAAGTTGTTTACTGACGACTTACATGATAACTCGTGAGTTGTGATGGGATAGTCGTGATGACTCGTGAGTTGTGATGTGACGGCCGTCGAAAGATCTACGAACCTCTGATCACTACTTTGTATTTTTGGAGACGGGAGTACTCCTCTTCCTTTTCTTCGTTTTATACAATTTTTTTCTAGATGGATATATTGTGTGTGTATATATTGTACATATGTGTAACATATAAATAAATTTTATATTATGTCCATATACACATATATTGTCTACATGTGACGTGTGTGTTTACGTATGTACATGTAGTATTCCTAATATGTACGTATGTGTGTTTCACATACATACATACACACCTTCCTATGTATGTACCTAGGTCTAGTGTCATTCACGATTCCTTTTTTCCATTTTACCCCTATCCCGACTTCAAAATACGTTTCACCCGTTCATTCCGGAGTGACTCTACTGGACTCGTTTTTGTACTCCCTCCGTCCCTGAGTCAGTGTGCCCCTAGGTGTGTAATGTGTGTCGTCCTCGTCGCGCGGACTCGACCGGTACACAGACCGTGCTGGTTTCACTACTCGTGCTCCCGTCTCCTTCGACTCCGCTCTCCTCTCCGTCTCCTGTCTGTGACATCCGGAACGACCAAAATCGTTCCTGAAACCGAAAATGACCTCTGTCGGTAGACAGAAGTTACGGGAGTGAAAATAAAAGTCAATATAGTGTGTTGAATACAACACCGGTCACACCTTTACCTAGACGACTCCCAGTTCTCGTCTAGATCTCCGTAGTAGGTCCTTCGGTAACGTCACTAGGTCGACTCAAACCTGTCTCGAACCTATTCTCACCAATATTGTCCACTCCCCTCCTTATAGTCTAAGACGTATAAAAATCCCAGCCTGGTTGACTTAAGTGGGTATCTGATCTGTGCTCACCCTCTGTTTCTCCACTCAGTATTTACTATAGTTCTAAAAATTAGAACCTTTGACACTATCGGGTCGTAACAGATTATTATATTTATGGAAATTATAGAAACGTCGTCTGGTTTCCGGTTCCCTCCCTCGAAACGACACACCTAAACGACTACGTCCTTTGTATCGGATAGATTCGGAGGTAGATCAAGGTTTACGGAGGTGTTTCCCACCCCGTCCATCCCTCCTCCCGAGACCTTGAAGATGAGCCCTTGACGCGTCTGTCGAAACTGACACGTGGGGGACCTGTCTAGAGTAGGTTGTAACGGGTCTACACGTTAGGACCTATTAATTCCACGGAACCTTTAACACGACCTGAATGTCGGTTCTTGAGGACCTAAGATTGGGACCAAGGAGATGATCAGGTCGTGTTGAAGGTTGCGTGGAATGATCGGGACACCAAAGGGATGGGAAGAAACATTCATCAGGGAAAAATGACTCGAGAGAGGAGTTAAACCGAGTCGGTGAACAAAGGACGGTTCTAAAACTGTCATCAGTTGGTTAATGAAGGACACCCATAGATCCTATCGGAGTCGAAAATAGATTACAAAACCTTATTCTTATTTAGGAGGGTGAACCGGTAAAGGTACTACCGATCAGATCCTTTCCCTCTGGGACATAAAACTAAGTACTGTAAATCGAGTCTCAAGAATTTTGTAGGAAGTCATCTTCTCAGACTCCAACCCTCTGAGGTATAGTCCCCCTTAACTTCCTCTTTATTTTCCACCCATCACTGATGAGAAGGTGGAAGTAGGATGAAGCCCCAAGACCGATGAAGAACCCTTAAGTATATTCAATGAGTATTCTCTAGTTGGTTGAGCAGTTATGCATAACACGCCCATCAACATAGTAATTCAATCAGTCATATCTACTGGTCCATCCTAAAAACCAGTCAGAACTGGATTAGAAGGTCTATGGTTGGGTAAAGACATTACGTACCGGATGGAACGTCTAGAGGAAGACCCAAGACCCTTAGGTCCCCAAGTGTAGGGGTCTTCCGTCGTAGAGGAAGTCTGGAAGTTACCAAACCCTAAACTCACCGTCCGCACCTGGTTAGACGAGTAAGTCCATATCGAGTGTCTAGGACAACGGGTCGTACACGGCTTTCTACCGAAAGGGTCAGAAGGACAAAGAGTAGTCCTGTGACTCCTTTACTACGTCCAGGACGGTCTCCAGGTTCTCCACCTGGAGGTGAAAGTTTAAATCGAAGAAGTCCACCAGGGCCTTCCCTGAGGGGCGTGTCCGTAGGCGTGTGTCCCGGGTCACCCACATCGGGTTCCTCTCCAAGACGAAATGTCGGAAGAACTACCAGTGCTCCCTCCTCATTAACTACTACCCCCACTATCAGGAGTCCGCCCAACTCTTGCGACAGAGTTTCTCCGGGAGGTACACCTCCACCGAGAACCGAAAGAAGAAGTGTAACCTGAAGGACCGTATCTCTTGTAGGAGAAGACCCCTTGATTACCAAGACAGGAAACTTCTCCGGAGGAAGTCCTTTCCGAAAACATACCGGTGGAACAGAACTCTCAGGTCGAGGACCCCCCCGTGACACAACCACAGACCTACCCGGAGGTAAAGGTCTCTGGTACTCGGTGCGAGACACTTCACGGTGTAAAAGGAGAATTAGAAGGACGAACTCATGAAGAAGACCCCAACCACCCGGAAGGACTACGAGTACAAGTCTCCCTCGGGAGGAAGTACCCGCGTCGTCTATGATGTGTCCGCTCAGAGCATAAGGACGTAGTCTCGGGCCGTGCTAAGGAGGACCCGGTACCGACAGAACCGCACCCACATTTTCAACCCGTCGGTTATCGAGACCTCAAACTTGTCCCGATGAAAGACGTACACCGAGTCCTAGAGGGAGGACCACCACCTGACCAACCCTACGGTCTACCTGTCCAAGTCCTCCCGGAGACCCTTCTTATTTCTCTCTGTCTCCTACTTTTACTACACCCCTATCAATCCAAAAACTTAAAAAGGTTTGCATGAACACAAAGTAAGTAAGGAGTACGTTGGGATCTGTCCAGTCTCTACTTCACTTGTACTAAAATCCCAAACAAGTCGTGTGTTACTGGAGAATAATGAGAGTAGTGGAACGAAGAAGGGGTCTCTTTATTGGTAAAACACCCTAAGGAGTTCAAGGAAAAATCTGATGACTTGTAATAACATTTCTTTTCGTCACCATGGTCTCTTTGTGAAACTCTTACCTTAAAGAGTTTCAATCTAGACTGATTTCCTTCCTCAAACCTGACCTATTAAACCATTTCAGGACTAATCGGGACTGAAATTATAGTAGTTAAGGGTCCATAGATATATTTATCTCTCCTCACACTGATTGGGGTTTATCACGTCGAAGATCTCGTGTAGTGAACATAAACCCAATCCTTACGGAAGAGCAAATTATTTATTTATGTAAGCTTACTTAAACTACAAGATCTCTTCCTCGACCGTTTGAAAAAAAGATATTTCTCAATCTATCATTTATAAGATCCGAAACACTCGGTAAGTATCAGAGACAACATGTCAGAAGAAATTCGAAAATTTTTATGTTTTTGTCAGAATCGAGTATCCGGTGCACATGACGTAAACCTGACACCTCAGGACACCTGACCTCAAACAAGATCTCTTAGGATTAACTTTTGTTTTGTTTTGTTGTTGTTTTGTGTTTTGTTCGGTACGTCCGAATCTTTCATGTCCTTGACAAGTTAATGGAACAGGGTTAAGGGGAAGTGAGAAAGGTCGATTGGAAGTGATTGTTCGTTGTAGAGTCCTTCTCCGTGTATGGTCGAATTCCGGTTGACAGAGAGAGTTGACAAGCGACAATTCCCAACCCCAAGGGTGACCGTAGGGATTACCTCTCTCCTCGTCAGATGTTCCGTTCCCTGGCTCCTGATAGTCTGTAACCTAACTAAAAAAAGAACGCAGAGGGTCCCTAAAGTGGAGTCTATACGAAATACTAAGAATGACTACAAGTACAACGTCTCTCAGTGGTGGGCACTCGAAAGGACGTCTACCCACCGGAAGTCGTGTTTCTCCTCCCTTTCCATCACCAGAGAGTGAAGGTCCAGGTAGAGTAGATACGAGTCCTAGAAGAGTTGTTCTTAGGTCTTTAGGTGGTCGAGAAGTGGATCCCTAGTCTGTCCTAGTGGATACCTAGTCTCTCGTCTGACTCGACGTGGGGTTCGAACGGGGAAGTCACCGACGTAGACTCACGCCGTCGACTCTGGGGGTGGGGTGGAGGTGGGGGTCGGACGAGATGACGGAGGTTGTAGTGGAACTCGGTGAGGAAACCGAATTCCCCAGTAAAGGTCTTTACAGGATTACGTCCTCGACTACCCTCTATATGTCTTTTCCCCGAATTACCCATCCTGACAAAGTACTAAAACCCCCCCCCGTAACATCTTTTTGACAGTCAAATCCTTTTTGGTGTACTCCTATCTAGTAATCTGTAAGTTCAAAACAGGTTTTTTATTTCTAGCCCCATTTTTCTTGTGAAGGATCTAGTACCTGGGTCTCGTCGGACGTCTTCCTGTGACCTCGGGTTTCCACGGTTTCTGATGTAAGGGGCAAAATGTCGAAACGGTCCCGACTTCAGACTTACTGTTTGATATTGTGTTAGACAGATCAAGAAGGGACGGACTGGGGACCTTCAGGTCTTAAAGTGGAAATACGGTTCTACACAAGGACACAGTTTAAATTACTACGACTTGACCTTACAGTCGATCATAAGTGACGGTCGGAGGATCTGAAGAGTGGATGACCTGGGTCATCTTATCTTTCGTGAAAACGATCTCCCTAAACACATATATGAACAAGGAACAGACAGAGGGGTGACAGTGCCGTCGAAGCCCTTCGTCCCTGAATCCCGAGAACAAGTGGAAACATAGGGGTAGACGTTCGCGTCACCGACGGTATGTCACCACGAGTCATTTGTAACAATTTACTTACTTATTTACTTTCCCTGAGACTCACGAAAACGGTGTTGGACGTGTTATCTGGGGTCAAAGGTTTCTGAAGATGGGTTCGACATAATATTTGGTGAAGAACATAAGTGGTATCTATGTGTCTTGACAATCATCGTCGTCGTCTTGACGAGGTCCCATAGGACCTTCGACAATTCTTGAACGTTTCCGGGGTCCTTGTTCGGATTCTTGGGTGGACGTGACGGGAACTCCATCCATATCTTCGCGGTGTAGGGAGACTGGGGCGGTTACGTAAAGACCTCATCGGTGACCAGACGGTAAACGGTAGAGTAGTAGAACCGACGGTCCTTTTCAGGTACCATTCTCTAACTCTTACTCGAGAAGGGGGCTGGGTAGAGAGTCGGACCGTGTAACGGTCTGAAGGCAAGCGAGTTGTCCTCACTCCTCTTTACCACCGGTCACTCTACTCATCCCGAGACTGATGCACCACTAAAACTTCGGTCTAGGTCCGGAACATCACTGTACGTAGTTCACTGTACCCCGCCCCCCTCCCTCCTCATAGATGTTCGATGCATGTTAGGTGTCTAGTTTTAGTAGGAGGTTTGTTCCGGGGACCGGAAGGTACTAGGGGTGGACTGTCGTTCAAAAGGTTATGTACACAACTTCCTCCCTCTACTCATAATACCCGTTAAACAATGTTATAAAATGGGTTACCCTAAAGGGTTCAGCAGTGAAAGGGATCAAAGGAAACCGATCAACTCGACTCAGTTCAATAGTTAAGTTGGGATCCACTTTTAAAATAAGGAAGTAAGAAAGTTGTCCGTAAATAATATCCGGATGATTTACGACCCATGGTAAGATCCACAAACCCTATGTAAAGATTTGTCTTGTTTTTAGGGGTGGGAGTTACTCGAATATAAGATCGTTTCCTCTGTCTGTTATTTACTATTCGTATTATTTATGTAAAAGATCATTCCCACTTCCAATATTCGATCAATATCCTTCTTTACTTCTTCGTTTCCTCCCATATCCATTTCGACCCGTCCCCGACCTACCCACCCGTCACCCGAAGGTCCCATCGAAAGTAACTCCTCCACTCTTCACGTGTCTTTAATTTCCACTTCCACCCCGTGGTTCCACTTATATAACCTCCTCGTAGCGGGGTCCGTCTCACTTGTCGACCACGTTTCGCAACTTTATGTTTACACGAGTCGTACACACTCCTTGACGTCTCCCGTTTCACCGACCTTACCTTACTTGCAGCCTCTTCATCCGTTTCTACTCTAGTCTTTCCTTTACCCCGGTCCAGAGATCCTGGACCTTTCCGTAAAGTCCCCGACACCTAAAGTCTAACGTTACCCTCGGTAACCACCACCACCCTTCCCTGTCACTCGTCTCCTCACTGTACTAGATTTCCTTCGAAATTTTCGGAGGGGGACCGACGACCCTCTGCTCTTACTCTCGCGCTCGTTCCTCTGACTAAGTCTCTACTGCAGTTATCGGTCCACTCCGTCCGTCTTCTGTTTGAACACCAACGATCACCCCTTCCTACCTCCCTTCCCTATCAATCCCTCGAACCCCACCTGTACGTGTGTGACGATATAAATTTTACCTAATGGTTGTTCCTGGATAATATGTCGTGTCCCTTAAGACACATTACAATACGCCGTTGGATCTACCCTCCTCTCGAACCTCCTCTTACCTATATACATAACATACTGACTCCGGGAGACGACAGGTGGGCTTTGATAGTGTTGTAATAATTAACCGATATAGGGTTTTATTTTACTCTTCAATTTTTTTTTTTTTTCTTGGTCGGTCCACTCTTTACTACCACCGTATTCGGTCCACTATCGTTACTTCCACCACTCGATGGAAACTAAGACTTGCATAATATCCGTAAAACCGGTAGTAATGGAAAGAGTAAAGATCGACGTCACTCTGTTTATCGGGTCGGGTTGATTGAAGACAAAGAACAAGAACCATGGTCAAAAAGTCGGATTCTATAGTAGATAACGGAGTTATGTCCGATTCGGTGGGTGTGTAGATTCCGACATTTCCGTCGGTCATAAACGTGGATATATATCGTGACTCTCTGTATCCTACCAAACGTTGGACCGAGGGGTACAAAGATATGTGTGTACGGGGGTGTACGAATGGAGGAAGACCCCTGAATTACTTTGACTACTTGAGGACTGTCTCCTACATTACCTTTGTATTCAACCGAAATGTCTTCATTCCATTAGCTATAAAAAGGTTGGTCCAGTTATTAGGAAACATGAAACGTTAGATCTCAGGTTTGTTTTATCCTTGTCTTTCCTCTTTGCCTTGACTTAACGATTCTTTCCGTCGAATCGTTCCTCGTTAATCTATTGGAATACGAACATTATAAACCGGGTCTCCACACAACTAATTTTTATCATAGATTCTCCGAGAGTTTCCTCACTTACCTAACCATCCTTTCTTTTCTGCAAAAGGAAGTAGTTTTTTTTAGAATAAGGACTCACTCAATTCGTTTCTGGATTCATTTTTTGTTTTTGTCTCGTTACTGTATCAGGATTCGAAACGAACTATCTCTTCGTCTTCTCTAAAACCAGACACCATAGTTCAGTATTGAGATGAGTTGAACGAAGAAACATTCGTGTGAATGTTGAAAAGTGATCGAGGGTTGGGTATAGTTGACGTGTTGTACATGTTTTTGTGTGTTTCTGACTGTGTCTGGTGTATTCATTCCCTCCTTATGGGTTTCCTAGCTTAGGGGTCTCTACCCTATTCTTCTAGTTTAAAAACTCACAACCCTAAGAGGAACCCTTTGGTTTATGTACGTATTCTTAGTCTCACGTCACGGAAGGAATCTTTAGGTCTAGGGTCTCTTTTTATCTTGAAACGACACTCGGACCGAAGCACGAATCACACTAACAAGACTAGGGTGGACAGTGTTTTTCCCGTACTCCCTCCGCAACGACTCAGATTCCAGATGTCTCATCTTTTCCTCTTATCCTTCCCCTTCTCTCTTTCTGTCACCTGTTCCTGTTCCTTTTTTGTATATTTTTCTTTGCTGACCCCCTTTTCTATACGGGACACCAGTTCATCAGTAATCCTTGACAGTTCGCAGTAGAACTGAACTCGATGGGAGCACCGCTTCTAGGGGTCCTCCTCACTTACCGATGGGGAAGGTCACAAGAACGAACCCTTTAGGGTTCCTGTCTCCTCGGACCACCCGATGTCAGGTACCCGAGTGTCTCAGTCTGTGCTAACTCACTGATTGCGAATGAAATGTTACGTTTATTAACGATACCCGGGTACCCGACGTGAAGGAAAGGGTGTGGGTACGTCCATAACCGGTAGTTAAGGGTCTGAGAAAGGCCGAATCCACACCGGATGTCTCAAGAAGAGTTGTGTCACGAGGTTCGTAGATGAAGGGTTGGTAGTGTCACCTGTACTCTCCAATTGAAGAAAACGATTGGTACCTGATTTTATGTCTCCTTTCTTGAGTCGTCGTTGACGGATTCTCTTTTTACGTTTTTCCTCTTTACAGATGGACCGAACTAAGACAAACAGGATGAGTGAGCGAAACATCAAAGAAGGTATCAGTGGGACAGTACTCAAGGACAGGAAAGGGGAGGGGGTTAGGTGTGAAGTTTAGGTAGACGGAGAAGGGGGTAGGGTTTGGTAGGTGGTAAGTTCTTAGTACGAGTGGTTCAGTACCCCATAAAGACCGGTGTTCGAGGTGACACTTAAAAGTTGTCACATTTTACCACAGACCGGTTTCTGGACTTTTTCTTTCGATTCTTTGTCGGTTTCCCCAGACTCGTAGAGAAGTACTTTCACAGTACCAGGTAGACATCAGTGTCCCCTTCTCTCCAAGGTGACGAAAGGATAAAGTTCCCTGTAATTAAGCATTTAAATAAGTTGAATCGAAACGCGTTTTGTTGTTTCTTTCTAATTTAATGTTCTAAGTAAATAGAAAACCGAGGTAGGACGGGGCTAGACCCTCAATAGAACAGACACACGTTTCCGGTTTCGAGTACTGAAATTTTCCACAAATGAAACACATAACGTAATAAGTAAAGAGGTCCTGGATCTTTCAATCTCGTTTCCGAATTTCGGAAAAGTATTTCTCTTTGTAGAAACCTAAACGGATTGGACAACTTGACCTCTTTCATCTCTCCTGACTCCTCCACTCCTTATTCCCATGTTTAATAACTGTGAATTCCCTCGTAAGTCGAGTCAAGTCAAGTCAAGTCAGCGAGTCAGTACAGGTCGAGAAACTCTGGGGTACTTGACGTCGTACGGTCCGGTGGGACAGGTAGTGGTTGAGGGCCTCAAGTGGGTTTGAGTACAGGTAACTCAGCCACTACGGTAGGTCGGTAGAGTAGGAGACAGTAGGGGAAGAGGAGGACGGGGGTTAGGGAGGGTCGTAGTCTCAGAAAAGGTTACTCAGTTGAGAAGAGTACTCCACCGGTTTCATGACCTCAAAGTCGAAATCGTAGTAAGGAAGGTTTCTTTAGGGTCCCGATTAGAGGAAGTCTTACCTGACCAACCGAGAGGAACGTCAGGTTCCCTGAGAGTTCTCAGAAGAGGTTGTGGTGTCAAGTTTTCGTAGTTAAGAAGTCGCGAGTCGGAAGAAGTGTCAGGTTGAGAGTGTAGGTATGTACTGGTGACCTTTTTGGTATCGGAACCGATCTACCTGGAAACAACCGTTTCATTACAGAGACGAAAAATTATACAAAAGATCCAACCAGTATTGAAAGGAAGATTCCTCATTCACAGAAAAGTAAAGTACCGACGTTAGTGGTAGACGTCACTAAAACCTCGGGGGTTTTATTTCAGACTGTGACAAAGGTGACAAAGGGGTAGATAAAGGGTACTTCACTACCCTGGTCTACGGTACTAGAAGTAAAAGACTTACAACTCGAAATTCGGTTGAAAAAGTGAGAGGAGAAAGTGAAAGTAGTTCTCCGAAAAATCGAGGAAAAGTGAAAGACGGTATTCCCACCACAGTAGACGTACAGACTCCAATAACTATAAAGAGGGTTGTTAGAACTAAGGTCGAACACGAAGAAGGTCGGGTCCCAAAGAGTACTACATGAGACGTATATTCAATTTATTCGTCCCACTGTTATATGTCGGAGCTGTATGAGGAAAAGGATAAACCTTGGTCAGACAACAAGGTACAGTCCAAGATTAACAACGAAGGACTGGACGTATGTCTAAAGAGTTCTCCGTCCAGTCCACCAGACCATAAGGGTAGAGAACTTCTTAAAAGGTGTCAAATAACACTAGGTGTGTCAGTTTCCGAAACCGTATCAGTTATTTCGTCTTTATCTACAAAAAGACCTTGAGAGAACGAGAAAGATACTAGGTCCCCCCGTAATTCTTATAGGTTTTAGTATATCTTTTAAAATCCGATGACAGAAGAAAACAGTACCTCTTCCCTGACTCTGGATCCGTTGGTCGAAACTCTGATTGCCCTTTACCGAAGATACAAATGTCCATAGATACGAAGATACGAAGATACAAATGTCCATCGATAGAGTGGTACCAATAGTTTTACAGAGTCTTATAAGGGTGTGATAAACACTATTTGATCTCTCCGGTTTCGAGGTTAAAGACCGACTTACGAACCGCATAGCGTAAAGATTCCGTAGAAGAAGAGAACGATGAGTCAGGAGACCAGCAAGGAAGAACGAAGAAATAGGTGGGAGAGGGGGGTATAAGTAGGAGTCGGTCAACAGTTCATGGGTCAGAAAAAAGTTCGGAACCAAACACAGTGGAGAAGTGACCAGGGAAAGACTGAGAGGGTTCATCCTTACCGGACAAGAAGGTTACATTGGTGGAGGATCTCTACAGTCAGTACAGTACGCATTGGGAAAAAACGTGAGTGGAATTTATGACCAGAGGTGTAATCTGACCCTTAAGGAACTTCTGTGCTGCCATATATTAATTCTAGGTACAGGGGTCATGATTCGGATCGTAGACCGTGTTTTACTGGTGGGTTATCCATAAACACCTTATGATCACAAAAAAGGATCAACATACTTTAAAGTCACTCCATCGTAAGGTACTTTTTTCCACGTGACTCCACTTGTTGATAAATGTTCCGTGGTCGTAAGTCTACATTGGTTTATAAGGTTGGTTTTTTTTTTTTATGTCCTAACCACATCCGGACCCAAATTTTTATAAAACTCCATACTCCAAACAAAACCAACGTATCTAATTCTTCGATATATCTAAACGAAGGTCAATTGTTGAGTCGTTAACGATACACAATTTGTAGGTCACTCCCCTCATCTCGTTTCACTTATTAGGTACCAAGAACAGGACCTCCTTAAGTGTCAAAGTGTCAGGTCACCTCTTTTGTGTGTATATGTTGTGTTCTCTCATCGTTTCACAGTTCCTCGTGTCTCCGTCCCCCTCTATTCAAGACTAACCCTCCTGGACCCTTGAGGAATTCGTCTGGTCCTAAATTCATCGACAGACTTTGTACTAATTCTCAAACCACCCATTTTTATACCTTTGAATTCTTGAGTCGGTCCCTCTCCGTACCTCCCTCTCTTACGATCCACTTATGGGGGAAGTCCCATCTCTACCTACCTCGTGATCCATGGTCGTTTCCCACACTACTCTCTATTGGTACCTGTCCTTTCCTCCGACCCCTAAACCCTAAAATAATATAGTCATTACCCTTGAGGACCTCTAAAATCTCCTAAAAGATTAAGTATAAATAAACGAGTTTAACTTTATCAAAACTAAACTATACTTCAAAAATAAATAAAAAAATTTTCCGTGAGTCGAGTCACTATAAGTGATAAACCGACAACTACTTTGTAAACCTAAACTCAGACTCTTACGAATGGCCCTCTCTTTCTTTACACAACTTTTTTAGCCGTTTCTAAAGTAGGAGATCGTCTTAATATTCTAAACAGCTTGGTTAATAGAGATATTCCCTTCTTTTTTCTTTTTGAGAATATTCGTCCTAACGTAAATCCTACTCTTTTACTTCGTTAACTTACCCAGTAAAGTATTCCCGTTTAAAGGTGTACTACTACCGGAAATTTCAGTAGGTTGAGTTAAGGGGGACGGGAGGGAAAGGTCTTGGGAGGAGACGTTGGGACGAATTCGTGAGGGTCGACACCCTTCGAACGGTGGAATGTCCCGACGGGTAAGGTAAATACTTCTTTATTTTATCAAAAAAAGTAAGACAAGTACCCCAAGAGTTCGGTTCTTATGACTTCACCAGACGGTAAGGGAAGAGGTCACTTTGAGAGGTTATGAAACCGGTGGACTACACTTCTTAACTGACTAACCTTTTCTGGGACTACGACCCTTTCTAACATTCCGTCCTCTTCCCCTACTATCTCCTACTCTACCAACCAACCGTAGTGGCTGAACTACCTGTACTTATACTCGTTCGAGGTCCTCAAACCACTACCTGTCCCTTTGGGCCTCACGAAGTCGGGTACCCCAACGTTTCTCAGTCTGTACTGACTCACTGACTTGACTTGACTTGACTTTTCTTTTATCAAATCATTATAGAAAGGACAACACTTGACGGAAGGAAATAAAAGAAAAGTAAACAACTTTAAGACGGGAGACTTCGACCTGGTTTAAGTGGATTCAAGTGAAAATTTCCTGTTACGAGGGTATAAATATTTCTGTAGTGTTGTAAAACCAATGGAGGCGGGTGAGACCGATTAGTGATTCTTAAAAAGTCATGAAGGAACACACCGGAAGAAAGGTAAACTGAGGGGAGAGTAACCGACCTCCCCGTGGGTATTAAGTTCGTAAAGTGTAAGAAGGGTCCCTTCTCGTATTCTGTTGATAACGGGTAGAAGATTCAATATGATCACACCGGCCTTTACTCCAATCGAAACCCGTGAGAGTGTAATGTGATAAGTGAGGTGGTAGAAATTAAATACGTCAGTGAAATGGTTCTTTGGTTCAGTTTAAAGTTGATCAACCAAAACCGGGTTGTAATTTTGGGGGTTTCTCGAAAAAACCTTTTTATAACCAATACATTGTATAAATAATAAAGAGAGTTCGAACTAGTAACACGACGGGTTTAATTATGTTCCTTTTTTACGACTGACAGAGTTTCGGTTCGTATCTCTGGTGGCCACCGAAGAGATTCAAATAAGATTAAGTGACAGATACGAAAAATCACATATTACAATTGATCGCTTATCATTCAATTAATAGGATAATTACCGGGTCGTAAAAAGATAGTATGGATTTTAAATATTACTTTCTGAATGTTTTACTCTTTGGATTTATAATCTGTCATCTGGATAGAGAGTCAGATCGGTTTACACACTACTCTTCTCATTCACAGTGAGGTGATCCTACTTCAATGTCATTGTATTCTTTTGATTCGTTAAGGGAAATAACGAAAAGGATTACTATGAAACCACCAATAATAAAAGAACATTATCTTTCTCTTTGGGCCTGTTAGTTTGTGATAATATTAACTTGTCTACGGTTAAAAACGGGAGACAAGGTGTCTACAGAAAAAACGATAGGTCACATTTAAAAATACAAAAAGACAGAGAGAGAAGTCGGGAGACGTGTAGAAAAATATTAAGGGACTAAATAAATTAGATAAGGTGTACCTATTGAATTTTTAGATACAAGAGTCAGGTCTGAAGAAAGGAACTGAGATCCAAAGTCATAGGTTACTCGATACCCTACAAAGGTGTACTGTGGGTAGGCCGTGAAAGTAGAGTTGTAAAAGTTTCGACTAGACTATCAAAAAGAAGGGTTGGACGAGTAAAAGGATATAAGGGTCAGAGTCAATGACCTTGGTGGTAGGTTGACAGACTTGGTCTTTGGACTTTTAGTAGAAACTAAAGAGAACGAGAGACAAAAAGAGAGAGTCATGAGGGTGTACGTTACCTCGCCGTACACGAAAGAGAAAAAACATAGCTAACGCGGATAAGAACGTAGAGGTAGGTATTTCAGTGAAAGAATAAAGTCCAGAGATAGTAAAGAGTAGGTGTGACAACGTAGTCAAAGAAGTTTACAAGAACGACAAAGATTAGTGCCGGTGGTATAATAACGATTTTGAGAAGTCGTTAAGAAGTAACGGGATGTTCTATTTCTGATTTAAGGAATCATGTCATAGATTCCGAAGTGGGTTAGACCAAAAGCACAAGGAAGGTTCGGAGTGGACCCTCCGAGGTGAGGTACAACGGAGGACAACTGGTCGGTTCTGTAACGAGAAAGGACGTGTTCGATACGTGAGAGTGTAGGTTGGAGACATAGAAACAAGGGTGTAAGGGTAGGGGACTTTGTAGGAGAGTTGGGGTCCGACGAAGTGTTTAACGATAGATAGTTCTTTACCAAATGTACTTTAGAGGGACCACTTGGTTCTTACCGTCTTCCATGGTGTTATCATTTTAACTAGTGACGAGGGGCAGTGGAGTGTGCCAGTACATGTTGAAGGTAGTGTTGTTACTTGTTCAGTAACAAAAGTGAGTGACTACGTAGATAGAAGGAGTGCTCTGACTCGAGGTGCTCTCCTCTCTGAAAACAGACAAGTAACAAAAAGAAGATCTGCGATTGCCACAAACGTTTCACAAGACATTCACGACCCACTTAACAAGAACGTTCTCTTCTAGAAGTTAGAAGACCTGAGAACAAGTGAACAAACAGTAAGTATTTCGGACCATACCTAAACAACTTGTCTAATAACTCTCCTAGACTGGCGTCCTTTCGCCACAAACCTTCTTTAAAGAGTCAGCTAACAAAACATCGGTGTGTTTGTGACTACCACTTTCCCTGCCCTGACACCGTCGCGAGCCATGATTGTTTCGTCAGAAGTACCCCACATCCTTTTTCCGAGAGGCGTATGAGGGGAAGGGGTAGGACGTGAGGACAAAGAGGTAAGAATGGACAAGACGGAAGTTTGAAGTCTTATTAGACTCCAAAAGTTGTAAGTAAGATATGTTATCACTATGACTGAGCCATTATTTCTTTAACAACCTATTGGGGTTTGGAGTACGGTCGGAAGAGGGACCTTCTCCATACTGTGCGTTACCAGCTATACGTACAATTAAGAAAGGAGAATCCATAAGGAGGATCAACGGAAACAACACAATAGTTACCCTGGAATAGACTAGGAGTTTCTAGACTACCGTACCCCACCCCCTTCCCCTTCTCTCTCTTCTTTTTGTTGCCCGTGCTTATTGTGTCTCAGATGTACACCACAGGGACTAACTGAGTAAGGACAACTGTGACGTTTCCACTCACCAAACGGAATGAACCCCACGAGTTTCGACGACTCTGTAGGGAAAGTCTCTGAGTGGTCGTAACGAGTACAGCGGAACGAGAAGGACGATGACTAACAAATCCTCGCCTTAGTCGTGGGTCAGTTGTCTTGGGACGGCGAATGCTTACGTGTCACTGTGGAGGACGATCCCCAAGGTCTAAGATACGGAGACCATAACTTGAGTTCGACTTCTATTTAGAAGAAAATTGACTCGAGGACTTAAGAGATTTGATATGTCTGAGAAGGATATGGATCCCGAAATCAGGTATGATAAACCACACGTAACTGTCAAAGGAAAATTAACAACAGATTAATATCTAGGACTCAACTTCAAGACAGAGAACTTGAACTGAAGTAAGAAACTCCCTCATCCTTAGACAATTGAAGACTACACAGAAAACCTAGATTATAGGAAGATCTTTAAATTGACCATAAGTTATTTATAAATTACTGAACTGAGAGTCTATTCGACCTTTTAAGTTGGATTATAGGTACGACAAAAGATGGAGAAGAGAAGAAAACGTCCATCAAAGGAGACCAACCAACACCCAAACTTTTCTCTAACTTGTGTGTAATCGAAAGTACATCTTCTTAATCTGATGCTAAGAGTAAGACAAGAATCACTACGTTTTATCCCCAATAGTAGTGGAGGAAAAGTTACGTTTTATCATTTACGTTGTGACTCTAACCTGAGACGGATAGACTAAGTTCTCGAACACAATAAAGTTTATACAGTCATTTAGTTTGGAAGGAAAGTACACTTTTTGTATGAAATTACCCCAATCTTTATTGAGAGGACCTGAAAGAGTATTATTACATTAAAAGACATATTAAAGAAGGTGATGAAGAATACATATAGGAATATACAAATTAATCTGAAAGGGTATCTACAATATTTCATTCTACATTTGTTATAGACATACCTTTCCTCGATGAATCTTTTTCCATAGGGTGTATAGATTCTTTAATTCACATTCTGACTTTTTTTCGATAAGTTGTAAAAGTAGATTAGTGTCGTATGTCTACTTGACCTCTAAAAGACACTGGTCAAAACTAGTTCTTACAATATAAGGACTAGTTAAGGAGTAAGTAAATCCGGTTAATGAGGTTCTTTTATCTCCATTCGTTCTCCGTTATACCCTTTCAATATTAAGAAAGTAAAATTAAAAAGAGTCCTACCATACACACACAAATCAGAGACAGTACAGGTCGAGAAACGTTGGGGTACCTAACATCGGGCGGTCCAAGGAGACAGGTACCCCTAAGAGGTCCGTTCTTATGACCCCACCCAACGGTACGGGAGGAGGTCCCCTAGAAGGGTTATGTCCCTAGTTTGGGTCCAGAGGACGTGACGTCCGTCTAAGGAATGGTTGACTCTGTGGTCTTCGGGTTCCTACCATATTTACCATATTACAAAAAAGTTAACATTTGACCCGATCCGGAAGAAGACCCCAGTACTCGTTGAGTTTCTGTTCTCGTCTTTCAGAAAACAGATGTACCTTTCTCAGAATCTCTACTTCTTGTTATTCTTTACTACTCTTTTATCTTTAAAGATTGTATAAGGGTTTCATGGTTCCAGATTTTGTAAACAGTGTTCAACCTTTAAACCTTGAGTCGTATTTAAATGAGTGTCTCTTGCTGGACAACATTCTGTTCACAAGTCTTATAAAATTACACCTTTAATTGAAAACAATGAGTAAAAAATAACGGAAGTTTACCTAAACTTCTGATTCGAGTACAAGTGAACTTCCTCTCCGTTCAGTAGAACCCATCAGGGTCGAAACCCAGACTAAACGTGTAAATCTAGGGAGGAGTGTGACAGGACCCTATGTGTATTTAGTCGGGGTTCTCCTAGACTTGTGGCTTCCCCAGTCCTTATTCGTGTAACTGAACCCCAAAACACCTCAAAACAAAACCAATGAGTCAGAGACTGGTAAGAGGAATAAACTCTACTTTTGGGCACATTCAGAACCTCCCTGATAGAGGGTAATATTTACGAACTCCCTGGTCTGTCGGAGAGACGAGAGGACCGTCGTTTCTGGACCTGTGGACAGGATCTAAGTTGTTAGTCTAGGAGGTAGGTCTTGAAAAATAAAAATTCCCCACTGAGTTTTCGAGTCCCCGTTCCTCGCTGTTACGTACCGGATACTTTCGTTTACGAGTGACCACTACCACGGTCGTCTTCACCGTCCGACCTCTACCGGTGTTTCCACCCTTCTTCTACGACACCGACGTCTAATCGAAACTAAAACAACCTCGTTTTTGTATTTGCTCACTTACCGAAAACCGTGTATGGTTGGTTTGTCTGGACGTTCTTAATTTATTAAAACCAATAAGAAATCGACAATGACGATTATTTGTGAATATTGACCTGTACAGGCAGTGTTTCGAAGTGTTTCGATTAACGAGAGACTGAGATATATCTAATATGAGACATGGACCGTAAGAAGAGGGGGATGTGAGAGAAGGTCGTAAGACGTAAAGCCTTTCTTCCAGGTCCTGACTATTGAAGTCCCTGTGGTCCGGATCAACGACTCAACGGACTACGATCGACACCAGTAAAACTTTGAAACGTCCTCTTTTTTTTTTTGTACGTTCTGGAAGTATTCCTATATGTTGGAAAGGGATAAGGACTCTCTACCACCGTGTCAATAACTCCACGATCGGACAATACAAAGTGAAAACGGACCGTTTTTATTATTTCTATGAGAAAGATAAAAGAGGTTTAAGACAGAGACATAAAGATAAACCGTAGTCACCTGACCCTCGGTTCTAAAACCGTTGTTAAAAATTACACTCCACGACGATTGGTGGTTTCCATTTCATATACAACTATAGTATTATCATTGATGCCCCCGAAGGGACCACCAGGTCACCGATTCTGAGACACGAGGGTCATATCCCCGAGATCAAGTGTACGGTGTTGATTCTCAAACGTAGGTTTTGATTTCTAGGACATACGACGTCACTTCGAACTTCTAGGGCACACGGTGTTGATCTTGGGTCGTGTCGGTTTATTTATTTAGTTTATCATCATGGATACCGTACACCTATAGTCTTACTAGGTTGTGTGTCCAAGAGCCACCACCAATGACTAATATCTCAGGGAACCTTTTTTTATACACCGTCGAGCGAGTCTAAGATCAACTCGGGTATTTGAGGTACCACCGTCCTTAAAAAAAACAAACAAGCAAAATAAATTACTACGTAGGGTTTGTAGATCTCGTCAAAGAAAGTGTACCTTCACGAGTTTATTAACTCACTTTCTTAATTATACTTATGTTTGGTTTTTTACTCGACAGGACATCTTAAGATCTGGGGAGTAGGTTAAAAGTTAGGACTCAGTCTGGATCTTCGAGAATTTATTTTTTTTTCATAAAACGACAAATCCTTCTTGGAACGTAATAGAAAGGTTCATAAATGACTTAGAGAAGGTTTGAAAGTAGTTTCTCTAATGACCTCATTTCATCTAAGGGTCTCGAAACCCTTTAGTAACAATTCGACCTAGACTAGGTTGTGTGTTGACCCTTCACAATCTCGACTCTACACTCGAGTTCATATTAAAAAAAATTTTGATATATAAAATATAAACGGACTATTATTATTGGGAGACCCTTGAACATTTTATATGTTTTGAGAACTTGGAGTGGGTCCGAAAAGATGGTCTCGTCTCTGGACCATTATATACACAAATTAGTTGTGGAACCCACTAAGAATAGTAGTGTGTTGCACCCCTCTGTAGACCGTGGTAAAATGAAACCCTTAAGGTTCCAGAACTTTCCCAGTCCTTAGATTGGCGTGCATTAAGTAAAACCGAAAATCAGGAACGATAATGACCCCACTGTCGTGAGGTAACCGAACGATTGTCGAGGTCGTCAGTCGTAGGAACTCGACGCCCCCTCTGTCATCCTGTCACTAAGTCTCATCTCTCTCCGAAATGTATCGAAATAACTTCCGTTCAGATTTTCGTATCACAGAATTCCTTACACCCATATCTAGTCACGACTTATCCGGTGAGAAAGTCCTTCTCTTGATTTTCTTAAAGAAAACGGGTCCAATACGATCGACAAAAGGTTTCTTCACTATTAGATTCCTTATTTACACTAATAATTTGATAGTTCTCAAAGTGGGACTTAAGCGAATTCTACTCACTCGTACACACAGACAATGTGACTACTTACTTACTCCATTGACTACTAACTTCTTTGTCCCATCCGATGTTTGTAGAACCTTATGTAATTTGTGACTCTTTGTGTACATTTGTATGAAAAATTTTTACACACGATAAAACCTTACGACAAAAAATATATTATTTTACGAATTAAAAACAAA
Source organism: Capra ibex (assembly GCA_006410555.1). Classification (NCBI taxonomy): domain Eukaryota; kingdom Metazoa; phylum Chordata; class Mammalia; order Artiodactyla; family Bovidae; genus Capra; species Capra ibex. The sequence goes on along the minus strand of SJYO01010634.1, from coordinate 2,486,719 downwards.
GCATAAATAAAATTTCAGACTGTAATTTAAATGTTCTCTGAAAAATTCAAGAATCCTCTTAAAAGAAACAATCCAAACACTTAGACGGACGATAAATTTCAAAAAAACTTTAGTATAAAAGTTGAGTTTTATACTTTACAGATTCTTTACAATCAATTGTTTTATACCTTCACCATAGACAAATCCTTTTAAATAGGTTTAATAACTTTTTACTCCTTGTTCACTTTCCTTAAATTTAATTTTAATATAAATATTCGTTAAAACATACGATTCAAATTTTCAAATTATTAATCAAATAATTTATACATGGTATTATATAACTTATGAATAATATTGTGTTCGTTATGGTTTGTAAAACAACAACAACCGTAGTACGAGGGAACATTATCGGATAATTGGACTTTTCATTTAATAGTTCGAAAGGTATTCTGTTAAACGTCCCAAGAAGGAATTGATGGAAAGAATCCACCCCGTCCTTGAGTCATCAAAAGAGACCATGATAGCCCGGTACTTTAAGGTAGGGACCTTGGCATGGTGGTCCGAATGCTCATGTCCTACATGCTGGAGTCGTACGGACGGGACTTGAGGAGATTGTTTGAGGACGAATAGGGAGTTTTGGGTCTAGCCTTATTTTGACTGTAAAGTAGGTGTAATATGGATGTGATCTATGAAATAAATGTGTAAGTCAGTTGATAAGTAACATACGGAGCAGACACTACTCGATTTGTTGGTAAAACTACTAAAAATATCTCAACGAATTTTTTGTCAGTAAAATCGAGTGTGCAAAACTGTGACGATATAAAAACTCTGTGTGTGTGTAAATACATATATATCGACGAACATAGATAGATATATACGGATGTATCTATAGATATACAGATATATAGGTAGATGGACACATAGATCCATATATCTAGATATGTATATGTGGGATGTAGATACAACTTAGATACGAATAAGTACAGGTGTGTAGATTCAAATCATCCTTTGTTTATCTGGAAGTACTACGAATGATCTACGAACCTTTTGTGAGTGAATATGTAAAAAGATGGAAGAAGAAATGTGGAGGGAGCAAAGAAAATTTAACTACACACACAATCAGCGAGTCAGCACAGGCTGAGAAACGTTAGGGTACCTGACATCGGGCGGCCGTGGAGGCAGGTACCCTAAGAGGTTCGTTCTTATGACCTCACCCAACGGTAAGGTCATGTCTCTCGTTCACGGGGAAAAGGTCGAGTACCTTTCTACCACGGGAGACCACCTGTTAGCATTTCTAGTGTGGAAAGAGAGGTTTTAAGATAAACTCAGCAAAAAAAGGTCTAAAGAGAAGTCAACTAAAACGTAAGACGGCATTAATCCCAATGACAGTCTCACGAGCATGGATGGTACTATATTCCTTATGTCTTTCAAAGCATATTGGACTTGTCCGGACGGATAAGGTAAAATAGTCCGGAGTCATTATTAGGAAACACCAAACTTCCGGGGACGGAAGTTTAATCATTTATAATTAAATAATAAAGTGGAGTCTCTATGTACAACACTCTGTATTATTATAAACTCCGTAATTAAATGATATTCTTTACTCGAATAGTCATAGACTGGAGTTTTCATAAGTCTTCTCTTTGTAGACTCTTTGAGTCTTCTCTCTGTAGTTTTGCAGCGAAACCATAGAGAGGTGGAAAATATAAATATATCTCTTTTTAAAATATAAACATATCTCTTTTTTTATGGAATTGTATAATTATAAACCCGAAAAGAACAGACGGGAATATATATTGAAAAGAGAATTAATCACTTTCTGTAACGACGTTCTACTCCAGTATAACATTACCGTTTTGTTTTTAATTAAAACTCCAATTTTTTTAGGTTTTATGTGAACGTTATACTTTTTTTCTCGTCCGGATTCACTTCATCTTTTACCTCGAAACGGTTTAGTGATCCTTCCTCACATCTACGTTTCGTCTGAGGGACGATGGGGTTGGGGTTCCGTGACTTCCTTATAATCGATCCGGTGCCCTTCCTCCTCGACGTCCCGACCTGTTCCGGACTTTTCTATAGGTTCCAAACCCACTTTTTGTTTCCCTTCCCTGGGTCTCCACTGTTGGTTCTTCTCCCATCTGGGAGGTCCCCTTTCACGCCTCGAGGTGCCAGTGGTCCTCGTTCTTCTTCGTGTTTTGACCTGATCACGGACCTCTTATAAAATAAAGGTGGACCACCCCACCCCGCCCTTAGTACCGAGTAGAGAGCACACCTCGTTGTACCAATGGTCTAGTAGGGAGGCCACGTTCCACACTCGAAGACTACCTCTCGATTAGGGACGAACGTGTCACCTACAAGTCGTGTACGTATGGTCAGGAGGGGGAGTAGGACTCTGTCGCGACTCGGGGGACATTTATTGTTACCTTCATGGACGAAGGAAACGTTAAGAGTCTTACGAGTGTTTGGGGATTTTCGTCTCCCGTCTTCGAACATTGTCGGTCTGTTAAATGGGGACGATGTGGAATTGAAAAAAAAATTTCCAAAATAACTTAAACAATGTTATAACAAAGAAAGAAAGAAAAGAAAGAAAAAAACAGACCACCGTTCCGTACACGCTAAGGTCAAGGGAGTGGTCCCTAGCTTGACGTAGGGGACGTGACCTTTCACTTCAAGATTGGTGACCCGACGGTCCCTTCAGGAATGTGGAAGTGAAAACTTGTTCTTTTAATTGTTCCTTCTTATTCAGTCTTGGTTTCCTTTTTCCGAGGTAGATTAAAAGGATCCTTAACCTTCGTTCCCCCTCAGTAACCCTCCTATTACTGAGAGATCTTAGGGACGGGGTTGGAGTGAGGTAGATTCGTATCTATAAAATTGACACTGGTGCTTACTCCTTTCGAATCTAAGAGGTATGAGACCCCTACCCTCCCTCTCTAGGCCTACCCACCCGATTTCTGTAAGAAAATGTTCAAGGATTATTAAATTGAGATGAGGAGTCTTAAGGTAAGGGAAACTGTACGTCGATGATCGTAACACACTGTACCGATTTACAGATCGATGTAATTCGGTCGAACAATTCTGAAAACTCAAAATCCAATAGTAGATATTCGGATGGAGTATGTTATAAACACTCCTAATTTTTCTTTTCACCCCCCTTTTTTCACCCATCTTATTTGTTCGGTATCCTAAAGTAAAATATACTCTGGTGGGTTTTTCCTCACCCAGGACCACTCAGAATGAACCTTTAACCAACTCCACACACGTCTCGTTACCCAACTAGATGGGTCCATCTTCTTAGACCGTCTGTGATGTGACCCACTCTATCCCACCTCTTTAAGACCTTCGTCCGTTTGGGAAGACTCGGGAGTGATACACGTCCGAAGACGAGACAAGATGATCTGGGATGTCTCCTTTGACGGAACTACCTGAAACCACTACCACCACCACCAAGTTAACGATACAGGTTAAGAACACTAGGGTACCTGATGTCGGGAGGTCCGAGGAGACAGGTACTCTAAAGGGTCCGTTCCTAGGACCCCACCCAACGGTAACCTACCATAGTGTTATATAAATACGGTTTGAGTAGTTTTACATATGTAATATAGGTTAAAAAAACCCCCCCCATATAATTCATGTAGAGTTGTTTCGAAAAATTTTTTTCGTAGACTGAAAGACAAACTATTTGGTATTTCATTAGTTTTCTTTCCGGAGTTTTTGTCAAGACACTCAAGATCTACCAGTTTTATAGTCAAGTCTAAATCATACTCATAACTTCGTTAGCTCTTTCTCTTTCCTACTCCCCCATCGACTCCCCCATCAAACTACTATCCATCTAATAATACGACGTGATTTCTGAAATTTAGTAAAATTAATGATTTACAGTCACTGGTCACCATCCATAAGATACACCACCCCCTCCCTATAAATATTTTCGGGTTTCTGTCCTATATCATGTAAATAAAAGTGTAAGATAACCCAACGTCCCCCACTCCTTATGTCTCCCCTCGTGTCGTTCGTCTACGATACCGACTTCGACTCCACTCTGCCCCTTTATGAACCCCTCAACTTTCACATCCAGTGTCCTTGTCCGGAGAACCCGAAGTAAACGAAAAAGAGACGAGTGAGGAATCGTTTGTTCTGACTCTCTTCGGATTTCTCCTCTCTCAGTATACGGGAACCGTGAAGACTTTCTTTCTGTGGGCCAGAAGGAGAGACTGTCGAAGAGAAGGGAGTTGAAGAGGTCTATAAGGTCTTACACGTCCACTGTCCTTGGTAAGGTCCGAGTGGACTAAACCCGTAGTCGTTTGAATACCGTCTTTCACTTCTTGATTTCTCGGAGAACTTTCACTTACTCCTCTCGCTTTTTCAACCGACTTTCGAGTTGTAAGTCTTTTGCTTCTAGTACCGTTGACCAGGGTAGTGAAGTACCCTTTATCTACCCCTGTGTCACCGACTGAAATAAAAAGACCCGAGGTTTTAGTGACGTCTACCACTAAAGTCGGGACTTTAATTTTCTGCGAACGAGGAATCTTCCTTTCAATACTGGTTGGATCTGTCGTACAATTCTTCGTCTCTGTAATGAAACGGTTGTTTCCAGACAGATCAGTTCCGATACCAAAAAGGTCACCATTACAACCTGACACTTCTTTCGACTCGTGACTTCTTAACTACGAAAACTTGACACCACAACCTCTTCTGAGAGAACTGTCAGGGAACCTGACGTTCCTCTAGGTTGGTCAGGTAGGATTTCCTCTAGTCAGGACCCACAAGTAGCCTTCCTGACTATAACTTCGACTTTGAGGTTAGGAAACCGGTGGACTACACTTCTCGACTGAGTAAACTTTTCTGGGACTACGACCCTTTCTAACTCCCGTCCTCCTCTTCCCCTACTGTCTCCTACTCTACCGATCTACCGTAGCGGCTGAACTACCTGTACCCAAACCCACCTGAGGTCCTCAACCACTACCTGTCCCTCGGGACCGCACGATGCCAAGTGTCCCAGCGTTTCTCAGCCTGTGTAGACTCGCTGACTTGACTTAACTTTGCATTACTATGGTGGTTTTCCTTTTCGGTATCTAGGTCTAGTAGTCGTACCGTTCCCTTTAGTGCACGGTCGTCTTCTTCCACCATTGTTTGTCTTATAGTAAAAACAGTAGTAGGTAGGTAAACACCGGTCTCTAACCAAACTTGTCGTATTTCGGATAAACTTAGTAGGTTCTCGGACGTTAGTATATGTCTTCTCGGAAGTAGCGGGTCTTGGAGTCACTCAACCCTCGGGTGTCGAGACGCTAGGGGTGGTTGTCGTTATCCTTGTTCTGGACCTACTTGTCCTACACTGATATATCGAGGTGAGGAAGACGCAGGAGGTGCACTCTGTGGTAGTCCCAGTCTTAGTCTTTGTACGAGTCACGAACCCGCGGAACGAGGTCCCGTCCTCGGGAAACCCCGTTGTGTAAGACCGAGTGGTGCAGATGTGTAGGCGAGTCCTTCTTCCAGCGCATCTTTCATTCTACGACGGTGACAAACAGCATTTATTTCGAAGAGACTACTTTATAGAACGACTATTCATGTTTGACGGGAACTTGCGATACGTCAAGAACCCGGTGATTTTATTTCGACGAGTTATAGAAGTGGTCGGGGTGTATCACATAAACAGCGTCAGAACGGGTAGAAGGAACCGAGGTCCCTGCTACACCACCTATGACCTGTCCCGCCAACGTTTAGTTCCGGAACCTCTACTCGGCACGTACTATTTCCGGTATCTTCTTCTATCTGTCAGGACCCTTGTCTACTGGGACCTTCGGAGGGTACTTTGACTTCCATCCAGACTGGTGTCCGTCTCTGTTCTCCGAGTCCACACCAGTGCAGTCCGAGATCTCAGACGTCCCTCGGACATCTGAAAAACTTCAGGTGAATATAAGAGATAAGTCGAGTGTCGTAGGTGTATGTCTTCCTTTTACTAGAACCTTTTGTGGGTTAGAGTACCACCCCACCCACAGTACCAAAGGCAAGAACAGAAGACGAGACCAAGTGACTGTCGATTAGTTGGTAATGGTCTACTTCTTTATTTGTGTAATAGGTCGTGTTACGAACCCGTTGAAGGTCAGAGTCTCTGATACGAAGTCTAAAGATTAAAGATGGAAGGAATGAAGGAAGGGGTTAAGTGTCTTACAGTCCTTCATGAGTCTCTTTCGTCCCTCTTGTGTGCTATATCCATTTGTAGGAGTATATATTGAAGTATGTTTATAATCCTTGTTTACACGAGAAGGCCAATATTTATCAATTCTGAGTGTTCATTTGTATGTGTCGAGTTAATGAGACTATAATAAACTCCTACTGGTCTTTTTACGAGTGAGGACTCTTAGAAGACGAGTAGAGGTCTATCTGGATTTCACGGTGGTGAACTCCAAGGAAACTCAAGGTCACAAAAAAGTTTAATATGTCCGTTTATCCACGATACATCTTCAAAACAACAACAACGGGTCAGTACAGGCTGAAAAACGCTGGGGACGTCGTGCGGTCCGAAGGGACAGGAAGTGGTAGAGGGTCTTGAACCAGTTTGAGTACAGGTAACTCAGTCACTACGGTAGGTTGGTAGAGTAGGAGACAGTTTGGGAAGAGAAGGACGAAAGTTAGTAAGGGAGGTAACCCCAGAAAAGGTTACTAAACCGAGAAACGTAATCCACCGGTTTCATAACCTCGAAGTCGAGGTCATAGTCAGGAGGGTTTCTTATAAGTCCCAACTAAAGGAAATCCTGACTGATCAAACTAGAGGAACGACAGGTTCCCTGAGAGTTCTCAGAAGGGGTCGTGGTGTCAAGCTTCCGTAGTTAAGAAGTCACGAGTCGTAAAAAATAACAGGTCGAGAGTGTAGGTATGTACTGATGACCTTTTTTGTATCGAAACTGATGTACTTGGAAACGTCCGTCACTACAGACACGAAGAATTATATGGTAGATCCAAACAGTAACGAAAAGAAGGTTCCTCGTTCACAGAAAATTAAAGTACCATCAGTGGTGGGTGTCGTTAAAACTTCGGGTTCTTTTATTTCAGAGAGTGACAAAGGTAACAAAGGGGTAGATAAACGGTACTTCACTACCCTGACCTACGGTACTAGTATCAAAAATCGTCCAGCTCAAAATTCGGTCGAAAAAGTGAGAGGAAAAAGTGAACGTAGTTCTCCGAGAAGTCAAGGACAAGTGAAAGGCGGTATTCTCACCACAGTAGACGCATAGACTCCAATTATAAAGAGGGACGTACGAACTAAGGTCGGACACTAAGTAGGTTGGACCGTCAAGTGTACTACATGAGACGTATGTTGATTTATTCGTCCCACTGTTGTGTCGAAACTTTATGAGGAAAACTGTATGAGGAAAGGGTTAAAACTTGGTCAGACAATAAGGTACAGACCAAGACTGACAACGAAGATCTGGACGTATGTCCAAAGTGTCCTCCGTCCATTCCACCAGAGTATAAGGGTAGAGAAATTCTTAAAAGGTGTTAAACAACACTAGATGTGTCAGTTTTCGAAATCACATCAGTTACTTCGTCTTCACCTACAAAAAGACCTTAAGAGATCGAAAACGATGCTAGGTTGACTACAAACGTTAAACTAGAGACCAAGGAGACGGAGAAGATTTAGGTCAAATATAATAGACCTTTAAGAGTCAAGTGTTTGACAACTTCACATCGAACTACCTAAAACTCGTAGTGAAACGATCGTACACTTTACTCACTTTAACACATCATCAAACTCGTAAGAAACCGTAACGGAAAGAAACCCTAACCTTACTTTTGACTGGAAAAGGTCAGGACACCGGTGACGACTCAAAAAGTTTAAACGACCGTATAACTCACGTCGTGAATTGATACGTCTCCATGACTAAACTTTAGAGAACGTTTTTCGTAAAGTCATTTTTAAGGATCCTTTAAAAGAAAAAGTTTTATTAAAAATAAGTAACTAAACAAAAACCGGTACGACCCAAAAGCGACGGTACGTCCGAAAAAAAGATCAACCCCTCTCGTCCCCGACGAGAGATCAACGTCACGCGTACGAAGAGTAACTTTACTGAACACCTCGGTCCGAGACCTCGCACGTCCGAAGTCATCAACGTCGTGTACACGAGTCGTCAACTCCGAGGACACGAGGACACCACGTACCCGGATCAACAAGGTGCCGTAGAAGGGTCTGGGTGTAGAGGACGTGACCGTCGACCTAAGAAAGGTGACTCGGTGGTCCCTTCGGGTCCATTAAAAGAATACGTATGATTCAAAACTCTTAGTGACTCATTTTACATTCATGAATATTGTTTCTTCTAGAATAATTCAATCATTGGAAGTACGCTTAATTAGTAGTTTATAAAAGAGAGTACCCCTTAGGAGGATGTCACAACCACCCTTACATTTAACCGTATCGGTGATACCTCTCGACATACCTCCAAGGGATTTTTTGATTTTTATCTCGATGGTATTCTGGGACGTTAAGGAGAGCACCCGTATATAGACCTCTTTTTGTACTAGGCTTTCCTATGTACGTGGGGTCACAAGTGACCTTGTAGCAAATGTTACCGGTTCTGTACCTTCATTCGATTTACAGGTAGTTGTCTCCTTACCCATTTCTTCTACACTACGTATATATGTCACCTTATAATAAGTCGGCAATTTTTCTCACTTCACTACTGTAAACGTCGTTGTGCCTACCTGGATCTTTCTGACAGTATGACTTGCTTCATTCTGTCTGTCTCTACCTCTTTATAGTACACTCTAGGAAATTTACACCTTAGACTTTTCTTTACTGTGTTTACTTAAATGAATGTTTTGTCTTTCTCTGAGTCTGAATCCTCTACTGAATACCAACGGTTCCCCTTCCCTATCCCTCTAACCATACCAGTACATTGTGTGACGATATAAATTTTACCTATTGGTTGTTCCTGGATAACATATCGTGTACGTTGAGACTAGTTACAATACACCGTCGGACCTACATTCTCTGTAAACCCCCCTTTACCTATGTACACATAAATACCGACTCACGGAAGTGACAAGTAGACTTTGATAGTCTCGAAACTACTAACCGATGCACACGTACGATTCAGCGAAGTCAGCACAGGTTGAGAACAGTCGACTACCTAACATCGGGTAGTCCGAGGAAACGGGTACCCTAAGAGGTCCGTTCTTATTACCTCACCCAACGGTACGGGAGGAGGTCCCCTAGAAGGGTTGGGTCTCTAACTTGGGTACAGAGAATACAGAGGACGTGACCGTCCACCCAAGAAATGGTGATCACGGTGGACTCTTCGGGTACAATTAACCGATATGGGACTATGTTTTATTTTTCAAGTTTTTTGTATAAAAGAGAGTACTTTATCGTAAGTAAATCTCACCACTACCAGTATAATAGGAAGCATTGTCAGTTAGTTTATGTTCCTTACAGAGTTTAATTACTGAAAATATAACTAGGACATCTAAAGGTATAACCAAATAAATAGAAAACAACGATGATACTTATCTAGAAGGTAAAATGAAAATGATATATTCTTTGATATTATAATATAACTAGAAATATAATTATTAAACAACGTAAATGTATGACAAGAATGATTAAAGGTTTACGAGAATACAGTAGTATAGACATTTATTACTTTTTGAATACAGGAAAATCTATATAAAAACAGAAAAGATTTACGGAAAGGATTAACTCAACCGTACCATATTTAGATAACGACAAAACAGATACTTTCGAAGGGAGAAGACTCTTCACAGGGGGAGTGTGGTAAAGCCAATTCACCCTCGATAGTAGATAATTATCTAAGACGAAAGGATCATTGTCTAGTCAGTTCCTTACCCGTGAACCAGGTCCCCTGTGCCCAAACTAGGAACCAGATTCTTCTAAGGTATACGGTACCTCGGTTGATCCGGGTACCGGGTGTTGATGGTTCCGGCGTTCGGTATTGAAGACTTGGCGTCGATAACTTCGGACCCACGGGATCCCGGACACGAGACGTTGTTCTCTTCGGTGACATTACTCTGCGGACGCGCGGAGTCGATCTCTCATCGAGAACGAACGACGTTGATCTCTTTCAGGTACGCGTGGATGTTTTTGGGTCATGTCGGTTTTTAATTGATTAAATAAATTTTTTTTGTGTATTACGACTCTTCGATAAAAAGAAATCCTATCTGTTGGTATTTACTGAATGACTTAGTATCTCCTCATAAGGGAAAGAAGCAAAATTATCACTATTTACAGGGAAGTTTCGCCACTATAGTTAAAAGTAAGTTGGGTTTGATTAGTTGTTCAAGAGATCTAAGAGGAAGGATTCATTGAAAAGACCAGACAAGGAAGATCAGGTTTGGATGGGTAGCGTAAACAAGTCCCCAGTGGTTGGGACGTATCAACGTCATAGAGAACTAGTCCAAGGTCAGGAGTAGTTAAAGATAGATGTAACGGTGGTATCACTCCGAACCCCTTATTTCTGGTTCAGTGCGTCACCAATGAAACTTAAGAGATCACCGGAGGGTACTGAACACCTATTTTAGGTACGGGAATCTTACCCGAAGTTCCGGAACCGGAGTAAAGGTCAGAGAAGGGTGTACATGGCAACAGAGGTCCGTATAGCCTTCTAAGGTCGAGTCAGATCTTACCTGAAGGATAATGTCCAAAAAAGAGATGGACGCTTTGAGACGGAAAGAAAGTTCCAAGTTAAGTTTGTGACGGAGGAGAGTCGACCCTTCCTAAGGTGAGTACGTTGTAGAAGAGTAGAGATATCAATGCGAACCGTGGGACAAAGTGGTCAGGAATAAAGGACCCTTCAGAAACTTCGGTCTTTGGTACAGGACAAAACGGAGAAATAAAAAAACTTAAAAATAATAAATAAATGAGTAGAAACCAACACGACCCAGAAGTGACAACGTGTGTACGAAGAGACCAACACCGTTCACCCCCGACGAGAGATCGACACCACGTGCCCGAAGAGTGACGGCACCGAAGAGAGCTACGTCTCGTGCCCGAGATCCACACGTCTGAAGTCATCAAAGTCGAGTGTTCAAGTCTTCAAAGTCACGTGTCTGAACACACACAGACTCAACGGGGAGTCTTTCACCCTGGAAAGATCCGGTCCTTCTCAGGGGACACAACCTTCCACCTAAGAAATTGGTGACCTGGTGGACCCTTCAGGACAAAACAGAGAAATCTTAGATCGAGGTGCGGACTTCTATGAGTTACCAACAAACTACCTACTTACTTATGTACTTATTTAATAGTGTATTTGTGTACCAGAGATGGTATTTTACGAATATTAAATCAATATTTCTCTCTTACTTATGTATGTTTACTATGTATGATCCAGTGATTACGATTCTCACTTTATCGTTTACTCACTTGTTTACTGGTCTTATACGTTAATCTTCTCTCTCGAGTGAGGTCGATATCTTCAGTCCCGTTTACCCTAGTAAGGGTCACGTCCTGATCTCTCTGACTGAAAACACTCAAGGTAAACAGGAATTAATTTGTGTCTTCTCCGTCTTACTTCCCTACACCCACTGTGCCGTATTAATATTGAAGAGTCTCTGTGTCTGAGGAAAACATATTTGGATACAAAAAGTTGGGAAAAGAAAAAAAACAGGAGGGATTCTTTCGAAAAGTTGTATACAAGGGAATATTAGGGAAGTACTTTTGAATTATGGATCTATATGACAGATATAAAAACACAGGATACCGGGAAACCTTTCGGTGTTTGGTGACATTGTAGACTTTAGTGTGTAAAAATTAAGGAGACCCCACTGTCACGTGGGAAACTCTCGTGTACCACATTTGGTTCTCGCCTCATACTAGGTCGTTTCTTAGACATGAGATATGAGACTACGTCATGTCTCGAGTGGAAGTTTTTTACAAAAAGAAAGTTGTCATCCGTCATTCCCGAGGAATCACTCTCCATTTACTCTACCGAAGTTTCTAAGAAGGGTTAAGACCGACAGTCTTGGATCTCTAGAGTTCCCCTTACAGGACCATAAATTAATCTTTTGAATAAATTAATCATTTGATTTGGGTAATCCTTTGGGTACAAGATAATCTCCCTACACTCACTTTTAACGAAAGGAGAATAAGGAGAGATCAGTTATTGTCCCACTGTTGACATTCTCTCTTCCTTCACAGTAGTTTTACATATAGAGACCAAACCTCCAAAAATCGGTTTTTACCTACTTTACGTTTAGTCCTCTGAGACAAACAGGTTCACACCATCTTTGGTCCTCGAGGGGAGATAATTCGGTCTGTATCGTGACTACCCCCATGGGTGGTTACTCCCCCTTTCTCGTCCACGTTCCGAACGAGCGACTACGAGACACTGGGTGTTCGTTTCCGGAGGTGGACTCCGTTGTGAGGACCTTGATGACACCTACGAACCGATGAGCTACCAAACGGGGGTCCCTGTCTCAGATTACCCGTGTCCAGAGTTGTCATCTCGTACGTAGAGCGATGTGTAGTCTTAGTGAGTTCTTCTTGAAATAACTTTGAATCTCATGATGCGAAAGTTTTTTATCTCTCTCTCATAAGTCCCGAAGGGATCACCGAGTCTCCATTTCTTAGGTGGACGGTTACGTCCTCTTTGTACTCAAGCTAGGGACCAGACCCTTCTATGGTATGCAGTACCTCGTTGACTCGGGCACACGGCGTCGATAACTTGGGCAAGAGATTCTCGGGTCCTCGGTGTCAATGACTTCGGGAGGACGAGATCTCGGGTACGCGACGTTGTTCTCTTCGGTGACGTTGCTCTTCGGGCACGCGGTGTTGATCTCTTGTCGGAGACGCACGGTGTTGATCTACTTTCGGGTGCGTTGGTGTTTCTGGGTCGTGCTAGTTTCTGTTTGTCTATTCAAAAAAAATTACGTCCCATGAGTCTCACTGAGAGGACTTATCAGAAATTCGACCCCAGGTCCTTAGACGTGAAACTCAGTGTACGGGAGAGGGTTGTGACCACCAGGGTCACGTCCGGTAGAAAATGGACTACGAACCTTTGGCAACGGGATCTAATCTTTCGTGGTGAGACCTGTAGTCCGGTGTGTACCTTCGATAGAAGGACGGGAGTGACTGGGTGTCTAAGGGTGTCCTCACACCCATTGTAGAAATATTTTCGTATTAGGTTTCATAGAATGGTTCTTTCCGACCGTACGTCCTCCTTTTTCCTCCTATCCCCTCCTTCCGCCGATTCTCCCCCTACCCAACCCCTCCCTCCCCCTTCCCTCCCACCTCCTCTCTTTCCCTCTACCTTTTCCACTCCCTCTTGTCTCTTGAAACTTCTTTCTGTTTCTTCCATTTGTGTCGGGTCGGGGACCCTCGCTCTCCAATACTTTCCCCCTTTGTTCCCTCGATCTTCCGACACGAAAGAGAGAGGTCCATCCTCTCTTCTTTCTTCAGGAGGAACAGGTCCGAGTCTTCTGTCATAGACAGCCACTAATTATTTTACCTACATACTCTGGATCAAACCGATTAACGACCCGTCTACAAAATTTTGTTCCATAAATAGAAGAGATTCTGAATAAGAGGAGTACTCATCTACGCCTTAACATTAACACTCCTAAGGTACTTAATCACGTAAACTTTCGTTCAACATTTGTTTTCGATGAAATTCGACAATTAGAGTCTCGACCTACTCTGGTGTCCCAGATAAAGGAGGTGCAGGGACAAAAGAATATCCTTCTTTGACTTCGGGTCTCTCTTCACTGGGTGTCCTACAGTGTACCACTGACCACTCACCCATTGTCATATACGACTCTATGAGTCAGTGTTCGAAAGTTCTTCTTCAAGTTCTCTTGGGGGTCCGGTCGTAGTCCGTTTTCCCCGTCCTTCGTCCCCTTCCGACAAAGGGTCAGTCGGGGGAGTTGACTATCGGGGCTCCGGTGTCCTTTCGGTTCATGAGATCGACCAGGTGTTCAACCCAGAACCAGACGGGGTGGAACGGGTTGGGGAGTCGGTAGAGTAATTCTCCTTTCCGGTTCACTCCGTAGGAGTCTTAACCCCCTGTCACTCTCAGTCGTTTACTCGTCTTCGTAGGATGGGGGTGTGTGCAGGTGGTAATTTTGCGAGTGAACTTACGTGGGAGTTCTGACCTTACGTCGACCTTTTCCAAGATTACTCTCGTCCGACCCGAAGGACCATCTCCCTACACAACCGACTTCAAACGACCTCTCCGATCAGTTATACCTAAGGTCTCGTGTCTATGAATCTTCGTCCTTACACAGACAGAAATAGGTCTCGATTGGTTCCTCTTTCTGACCTAGCCCCTCCTTTAGGTATGATATAATTTCTTCACTTTAGAAAAACCTCTTCCCTGTTAAATAGTTCGGAAAGGAAATGGACGAAATAAAAGAGGTACTCATGTAAATCAATAGACACAGGACTCAGTTGCAAGACTTGATTGAATAGGGAACGATGACACTAGAGTCCACTCCTCGTCCCACCCTCACCTCGTACCTACCCACCACCCCCCGTACCCCACAGAATATCCGTCCGTGTTCATTAAGTCAGGAACCTTTCTGTATAGGAAATTACAGTTACTTGTGTGAACCGGAAGACCAAACATTTACAGGTAATCAGAAAGTCTTGGATTTGTCTGACTATTTTCACTTGAAGACCTAGACATTTCGACTCCACAACCAGGGTAAGTCCTGAATAGGACGGAAGGACACTCGGGGTTCGAGACAGGGTCGGATGAAAGGTGGTAGAGTCGATTTATCATGAGATTATGACGGGTCTAGTGTTTGAATGTTAATTCCCTTTGTGGGGTCTTTATGGTTACGGAATTAGGTAAAGTAAAGTTGTTCACACATAATTGGTCGATATTAGTCGGTCTGTGATATGGTTTTCGGTCATAATGTTTCTATTCATTCTGTATCGTGGACGGAAGTTCCCTGAGTCTCCGTCATGGAACAGTGAGGTTCACACTAGGTATCTGGTGGTCCCAGTCGTAATGACGCCTCGAACAATCCTTACGTCTGAGGGTCCGGGGTCCGGTGTGAATGACTTAGACTTAGACATAAAACGATCCTAGAGGTCCATTAAACATACGTATATTTCAAACTCTTCATGACTAGATCATCTTTTCTAGGTTGATTTTGATAGAACTTAATTTGAAACACCTCCACTTTATTTGGTTCATACCACCCTCATCGTTCTTTCCAGACCAATTAAGACTCCGTCCTCATCGGTAACCGTGACTTTGACTCGACCGGTTGTTGAACCCCGACCTCTCATCCGTCCTCGAGAGTAAGTGCCTGGTCCCGTACTTATTTTGACACTCACACACACCACACACCCCACGCCCAGTCCCACTTCCATTCCCACTTCGATCCGGTACATGTCTCAGTCTGACCCTGTCTGACGTTGTTTCCAGAAAGTCCTCGAGGATTTAGTGCCTACCGACGAGTCGGATATACACGACACAAGAAACGTGCCGGGAACAGTGGTCGGAAGGTGTGATCCTAGGCTGGTCACGCACCTGTCCCTGTTCGAAGAAGGGTTAAGGACCGGGAGCCACTGGAGACCTCCTACTCCCCGACTACAAACGTCTGTCTGTCGTTTCCTACGGCTCAGAGTCTAGAGTACGGTCCGGTGGACCAACGACCGTTACTGAGACGTCTTACTGGAACCATCCTTCACCTACGTGTCTAAGGGTGCCTAAGGGTGTCTAAGTACCGTCGGGTTTGTCGGAGCCCCCTCTTCCGAGTAAGTCGAACACTCTCTTCGACTGAGACCTCTTTCAGCTCTTTGATTACTGTATGTTACCTTCCCCTGACTCCGTCTCAGACCCGACAGGACTGGATCGGAGATCGACATACTGGTATTCCTTCAGAGACCCAGAGTCCACATTTTACTTCTTCTACCCGGTCCACTAAGGATCCAGGAAAGGTCGGGGCTGTCGGACACTAAGACCTCTGAAGATCAAAATCTTTCCAGACGGTACAAGGGGAAAAAAAAGTTTATTGAATCTAAGAAATCCTTAAATGACGGGTCATCGTTTTATTTTGTAGAACCTTTTTTTAATCTTTTTTTTTCTCTGTAGAACCCTTGTCCTAGAGGTGCGTTGATTGTTCTCGTGGACCTAATATGACAGGTAGTCCCAATGTAAATCTCCTGATCTATGTATCTATCTAATATTTTGTCTGTAATCTGTAGATGATACACAACACAAACCGTTGACTCGTGGTTTTTACGTCAGAAACTAAGACCGGTTTTACAACAGTATATATAAACCTCTTTATACTGTGCATAATCATTTCTTCTTCACTTCACTCCACTTGACTTCAGAGAATCAGCACAGACGGAGACGCTGGGGTACCTGACATCGGATGGTCCGAGGAGGCAGGGACCCTAAGAGGTCCGTCCTTATGACCGCACCCAGCGGTAAAGGAAGAGGTCCTCTAGAAGGGTTGGGTCCCTAGTTTGGACCCAGAGGGTATAATGTCCGTCTGCGAAATGGTAGACTCGGTGGTCCCTTCGAGTCATTTCTTCTTTCGTCATATATTAAGGTATTATTTCACAAGACAGTTACTGGTAACAATTGTAAAGTGTTACGATTTGTAAAATATCCTTTATGGTGTAAATGGGGTGGGTTTGGATACTCCATTATTTAGTAAATTGTGTAAAAACGGACATTTATTATCTTTTGGGACGACGACGACCGAATTCGTAATTCTTTAAATGAGAGAGTGACTTACTCTTTGGGTCTCCATCACATCGAAGTCTCGACTAATTATACTACTGACTTACTTTAGTAGTTCCCAGGTCAAATAAAGATCAAAAGAAGAGACTGTAAGAGAAACCGGAACACGAGTCTAATCGTTGGTAGTACCGAAGTTCTACGACGGTGTGAATCTCTGTGGTATAGGAGTATCTTACAGGTCACCGTCCTCTTCTGTCGAGATAACACATATATTTTATAAGGAAATACTACCTTAACAAATGGTCTTTTTGTTCTTGTCCGAAGGGGAGGGTAGAGAGACGGGTCTGAACCTAAAGTAAGGTGGGGATGTGGGTGGTCGTCGTTCCCTTAGTGGTGACCCGAGTCTGACGAGATGAGGTGAAATGAGGAACGGGTACCGACCATTCGTCCGGGTGGAGAGAGACTCTCCCTCCTCCCTCGATCACTTCTTTTCCCTCTTCCCTCACAAGATATCCTTCTTATCTCTCCGTTCACCAACAATTCCGTTTTTTTTTAAAAAAAAATGTCACAATCTTTACCTTTAAACTTCTTAATTCATTGAACAAGTTCCAGTATGATGAACACTCATCTTCTCGACCCTAAGTCTTGTCTCGGGCATGGGACTGTGTAAGGTTTAGTCCAGTTTCAGTGGACGCAAGACGTCGGAGGAGACGGAAGGACTGGAGTCGGAGGTCCGTCAATGAGCGAGACCCCAGTCTCCGAAGAACGGGAGAGTTCCGACGTTACGTGTCTACGATAATGAGAGGTGCGGAGGAGGTCCCGGTCCTGAGTAGGTGGCAAAACAAAGAGAAAAGGGGGCGGAGAAGGGGTCCGACTCAATGAAAATTTTATTTGGAGGTAGATGAAAGGAGTAAAAGGAGGAGTCATACTTTGTAAGGAGAAAAGAAAACGGAGAAGGAGTCAGAATGGTGACGGGTCTTGAGTCAGGATTATGGTCCTTTACAACTCTTATTCGGTTCCGAGTCTGAAACCTGGGACTGTTCGGTTTCAAGGTCAAGACCGACACGGTACATGATCGGTACACTGAAGTCCGATTACTGACTTGGAGAGGTACGGAGTCAGAGGAATGGGTATTTTACTCTTATAAATGGTGTGTTCCAATGTCATTCTGAACTTACTCTGCTTCAAATAGTAACGGGAGTTATTTACTCTCGATAATCGTCGAGCAGTCCGAGGTGACAGGTACCTTAAGAGGTCCGTTCCTATGACCTCACCAATCGGTAAGGGAAGAGTTCTCCTGGACGGGTTGGTTCCCTAATTTGGATACAGAGGGTGTAACGTCCGTCTAAGAAATGACAAACTCAGTGGTCCTTTGGGATAAAAAGAATTAATCATACTATTTTTACTTTTGAGTACAATGGTGTAAAACACCTCGAAAGAGGTGTAATAGACCGAACTAGGAGTGTTGACGGTACGATCCCCCTCCTGCGCGGGAGGGACACTACGACTCCTCTGACACAGACTCTCTCAACTTCTCGAAACAAAGTAAGTCTAAGAAGATCATGTAAGATACCAGGCAGGAACCCCACGATCAGGGAGTGATACACACAGTCGAGTGGGAGGAACAACGCCTAATAGACAATACCTGACCTTACACAGATAAAGGGTGAGGATTTGAGTATACAACCTCAGGATTGGCGATTACGGAGTCTTACACCGGACTAAACCTTTAGCCACATAACATCTACATTGACATACTCACTTCTACTCTAGTCTTCCTTCGTCCGACTGGATTATGATTACCCTGACCACAGGAATGTTTTTCTTCTTTAAACCTCGTGCAGGGACCACCAGGTCACCAATTCTTCTACGGAACGTTACGTCCCCCTACTGCCAAGCTAGGGACTAACCCCTTGATTCTAGGGTGTACGACGTCTCGTTGATTCGGACGTTCGACTGGTTCGGGTGTACGGTGTTAATCTGTCGGACACGTGACGTTGTTTCTAGGGTACACCGTGTTGATTCTGGGTTACGTCGGTTTATTTATTTATGTTAATTCTTTTTCTTTCTCCTTTAAACCTGTGTGTCTGTGTGTGTACCTCTTGTGGTACATTTTATTCCCGTCTTTAACCCCACTACAAAGATATGGTGCTCCTTGTGGTTTCTAACAGTCATTTGGTGGTCTTCGGAGTCTTCCTTGGTTGAGACGACTGTGGACATACGTCTTTAGACACAAAGTCAAGGGGGAGTAGGTATGAAAACCGTACTTGTAGGATCGACCATCCCAAAGAGACACCCAAGTCGGGATAACGGACGGGGTCCCAATTGAGTACTCGGACCGTAGATCGAGACACAATATCAAATATAAAATAGTGGACCCCTAAACCCCGAAGAAATCTCGAACCTATTGTTGACTATTAGAAGACATGGTAAAAAGATCTAAGGAGTATCTACGTAATTATGTGTTATAAACGAAGTCCTTTGAGTGGAGTTACGAGACATCACTGGATTTACCCTTCCTTTATGTTTTTTCTCCACTACATATTTTAGATAGATAGATATGCTAAAGGAAACGACATGTTGTCTTTTATTGTGTTGTAACATTTCATTGATATGAGGTTCTTTTTACTTTTATATTATTAGAACAAACGATGAAGAATAAATAAAATAGGTCGTAACGACAACAAATCAGTGATTCAGTGCAGACTGAGAAACATTTAGATGTCTGATATCGGGAGGTTCGAGGAGACAGGTATCCTGAAAGGTCCGTTCTTATGATCTCACCCAACGGTAAAAGAAGAGGTCCCATAGAAGGGTTAGGTCCTTATCTTGGACCCAGAGGACTTAACGTCCACCTAAGAAATGTCAGACTCGGTGATCTTCGGACCTTACCTCCACCCTATACCCTAATTTGGTTAGACAACACAACGTTTTTTTACCTTCAGGAACCTCATCTATATTTCTCTTCGAACAAAAGATTAAGTAAATACGTTTGTTTAATGAAAAATTACTGTTACTTTGGATTCGAATAAACAGTAGTTTAACAGGTCCTTTGTTTAATTCATTCCACAAATAAAAGTCGAAAATTTTATTAAAATCTGTAATTATAGTGATTTTACACAACTTTGTAGAGACCATGGAAATTGTTCCACACCACTTATCTCAAATTAAACAATAAAAATTACCGAGTCAATCAATAGATCAACATGGTAGTATATCAGTCCCTGTAGTATTCCGTCCCTCACCCTATGTGTCCCCCGCGACACTAATAAGTGTGAAGTTGAGTTTGACAATTACAGTAAATTCAAAGCAAAACGAACAGTTCTCAAGGGGGGGGGGGTTGGGAATCCGATGGGCGATCAAGAAGAGACGACAGTTATACAGTTAAAAGGGAAGTTAACTATGCGATAAAAATTAGATACTGGATCAGTTACTTAATCCCTCTATGTGAATAATTGTAATATATATTTTCTAGCTTAACCACGACTCACTCCAAAGATCTATGGAGAGTCGTTCCTACTCCAGGTGATGAACTTAAAATCTCTCAACTAAGGCCAATTTGGCACACACACACACACACACACACACACACACACACACACACACACAAATTATAAATAAATAAACCGACGTGGTCCAGAATCAGCGCCGTACACCCTAGAAGTTAGAAGTAACGTCATACGTTTGAGAATCAACGCCGTACACCCTAGATCAAGGGGCTGATCTCCAACTTGGTCCAGGGGACGTGAACCCTCACGTTTCCGAATCAGTGACCTGGTGGTCCCTTCGGGGTCGATTTCAAAAATTCTCACGACAAAAGAGAATGTGGAAGAGATACAAGGCCTATGAACTCAAAAAGATAAATATTAGAAGGTTTTCATTCACTTCACATTGATACCTATAATAAGAGTCTCTAAGGAGAGAAGTTGTGAATTGAGGTACGTATTTTTACACCTAAACTTACGAGGAAGTAAAAAGGAAGACACACAGTACGGAGAGGGTCGATTATGACGAAACAGGAGGAGAGATTCGTATGTACGTTCGTCGTCTAACAATACTTTATTTTAACCGAAGTATTTTGTTACTACTTTATTTTATTATTTTAACCTAGGGGGTCAGTTTAAGGATTAAAAAGAATACTGTATTTGAACCTTTCAGTATATCGACGAGACTTGGAGTTAGTAGATTAATTTTTCTCACTATTAAGAATCAACACTTTTGACTTTCCACCATTACGAACACTTTCGTAAAAGATTTTTATAACAGTAATTGGTCACATTGGAAGAGTGTATAGGAACGATTATTAATAACTCTTGATAAGACACTGTCTGTGACTCAATCCGTATTAAAAAAAGAGTAAAATAACAAGACAGGTTGAGAAACACTGGGGTGCTTGACGTCGTGCAGTCCGAAGGGACAGGATGTGGTAGAGGACCTCGAACGAGTTTGAGTACAGGTAACTCAGTCACTACGGTAGTTTGGTAGAGTAGTAGACAGTAGGGGAAGAGGAGGACGGGAGTTGGAAAGGGTCGTAGTTCCAGAAAAGGTCACACAACCGAGAAACGTAGTCCACCGGTTTCAAAACCTCGAAGTCGAAGTCGTAGTCAGGGAGGCTACTTATAAGTCCTAACTTAAGGAAATCCTAACTGACCAAACTAGAGGAACGTCAGTCAGGTTCCCTGAGAGTTCCCAAAAGAGGTTGTGGTATCGAGTTTTCGTAGTTAAGGAGTCACGATTCGGAAGGAATACCAGGTTGAGAATGTAGGTATGTACTGATGACCTTTTTGGTATCGAAACTGATATACTTGGAAAAAGAGTAAATTAACAGTGGTTTTTTTAGGATTAAATACGATTGTTATTGCGATTAAAATAGGAGTAAGACTCTTACTCTTTTGACTACGAATCTTCCCAATTCATGAATTGGGTTCAAGTACGTCCATTTTTCACAATGTCAATCTCCCAAAATTCGAGCCCGTCCTTCTACGGTCCGGACTCGAGACTCAGAGGTATGTTACTGTCTTAAGTCTATAAAACGACCACCGTAGTCCCTTCCTCCTTCCCCTCGTCCAATCGCTTCCGGGGGAGTCTAGTGTAGGGACACGAACCGACAGAGAGGTGATAAGAGAGAAGTCCGTGTCTTCGTCAGGACGGGGGTGTAACGGTGTCGGTCGAAAGTCTCACTGTGAAGTTCTTATTCAGTTTGAGGGAAGGTCCATCTCTCCTGTTTGGGTGGAGGGGTAACCGGTACAACTTAAAAATACCTGGGGACATACGTCGACGGTGACGTTGAAAGGGTACCACGTCACTCAGTTCGTTCCGGGATTGTGGACACCTCTATGAAGACCAACAAAGGTAGTGGGGTCGGTCGTCGACTACTAATCCCAATCCCAATCCCAATCTAAAGATGTCTGAACATATACCGAGGTTCGACGACAGTCTCGGGTTACAGTGTCCAAATGTTTGTGAAAAAAACGGACGAGAAAGGAAGATCGATACGTGGACTGATTAGAGAGATACACTTTTCGGGGTCCTAGTTTTCTCCTATAACTCAATATTAGATTATTAGATTGTTAGATTTCTTAAGTCGTTACTGACGTTAGAGGACACTCTCGAAAGGAATGTTGAACCCGGTGCACTTTTTTATTCTAATGACTTCTACCCTAATATTAGACTTCGATTCACCCCAAATTGATCTACCTCGACAGTGGAAGACCGCTTTATCATAACGACGAGAGAGAGCACCAAGAGGTAATGAGGTAGTAAATAGCTGAGGAGTCTTGACCTACCGTAAATTTGTAATTGATTACCGTGATTATTTGGAAGATACGTTGTGTGAGACACCTATCGTCTAGGAAAGTTATTCGTAGGAGGGATAAACTGTCTGTTTCATTAATTCCAAGTCCCTGAACAGTCGTCAGTGTATCCGTCCTCCACTTTCTGACCCTAAATTTGGGTCCAACTCAGCCCTGGTATCGGACCATGAACAAGGACCCGGTGTGACTGAGAACCTGACTGGGAGTAGTGAGTAAGAGACCCATTGACCTGACACAGGTAGAACGGACTAGTCTTAGAGTTATGATATGCACTGTTCTACTTATTCGGATGAAGACTTTATGGTCGACCCAACGTCAAAAGAGTGGGACTAAGTGCCTTTACTTCTCCGTAACAATCCCGTAGATCCGAGGACTGACTCTTTGGTCGTGGACGACGATTGTTGGTCGACTGTCGTGACGGACCGAAAGACGTATTTGTCAGACAAAATCTCGGTCGTAGTTTACATGAGTAAGCCTTTTTGAGGAGGGGTTGGGAGGAATCTAGGGACCACTCAAAGATAAAGGATAATTAGAAGGGTCTTAACATAAGGGTCTTACCTGGATTGAGTCCCTTTTTCGGTTTCCAACCTAAGCGTAATTTTATACACGAAAAGTAATCTAACGACCGTCGTGTTCAATATTGGACGGGTTGAAGTTGTGAACCTTATCTTTGCATTGTGTATCAGACTCTTTGTGTTAATTACGAAATGAGGGTGATACAGGGACTGACGAGTTCTAGAGACCGAGGGATGACTAAGGAGTCTGGGTTTTATTTACGATGTCAGACCGAGGTTCCAGAAGACAATAGAGGTCGAGAGAGATCAGTTTGGATCGATAAGGAGGTTTCGAGGGATCGAACCGTCCGTCAGGGGAGGGGACGGGTTGAGAAGGAGAGACCCACGGAACCGAATACGGACTTTAGGGAAGAGTGGAGATAGGAGGGGAGAATTGGGGTAGTAAAGAAAATTCTGAGTGTTCGGAGGTCCTTCGGAAAGGACTGGTCGGAGATATAGACGTAAAGAAAAGTAATCGAGAATAAGTCACTCAGGTTCGAGTGAGACGAGTGACGTGTCGTCCGATTATTCAGATGTCTGTTCCACAACTCCGTTCCTTATACTGAAATAAACCTTTCGACCGTCTACTCTTCCACCACCTGATTACAGAGTTTTATTGGTAGAACAACCCCAGACCTACGGTCCAAGAAAATATCTTGTCCCTCCCCCTTCACTCCTTCATTTTATTTTTTTTCGGTAATTGGAATGTTTATAGAGGATCTTACCGGTCAGACCTCCTCCCTTACACAATTAAAGAGGGAAGGATATCGGGGAAAGTGTCCACATGTCCCAAGACTTGTTTCCGTAAAATCAAATTGTTAATTCATCTCCTCGTCCCAAGGGGTTCGTCCTGTAATACATACTAATATTATTGTTTTCGTTACTCTTCGTTTCTAATTTCAGTTTCTTTGTCTAGGTTGTACATCAGTTTTAACCGAGAAGGGGATATTGTTTGGTTGGTTATGACTCGTGAAGGTAATTCAGTAGTACTGGAAGAAACAGGTTGTAAAAAATTTCGGAAAAGACACACGGTCCGTGACTCTATAAATGCAACGTTTAGTAGGAGAACGAGACGAGAGGAAATATCCTTTGGGGGAGTCTCTTCAACAAATATGAGTACGGAGTTAAGGACAGGAGAGTACGAGAAAACTTGATTGAAGTTTGTCTAAGAACGGGGGTGGAGAGGTGACTTTAACAAGAAAAGTTCCAGTGATTACTAAAGATACGACGATTTAGGTTACCAGTGAAAGGTCAGGAGAAGAAACAACTGGAAAGTTGTCCTAAACTATGTTCGTAGACTGAGATAGTGTAGGAGAATATTTCCCATTCAAAATGAATTCTCTTCAATCTATTATAAGGTTTTTTATAGATAGAGTAGGAGAAACTGAAGTACTTTATTTCCACCTTATGTGTGTGTGTGTGAATGTTAATGATATTAACAAAATCGACGTTGACATTGGACTATATTCCTACCGATGAGTTTATTACCCAGAACGAAGATTGTTACATAAAAAAGGGGTTTATCATTGAAAACTATTTTAGAACACGTTTCGTTTTCATGTTACAAGGAAAGTAAATTTACTAATTTATAATTTACATATAATAGTATGATTTTTCTTATAAAACATTTCGTCTTTATCTCAGATCAAAGTTTATTAAGTTTATTAATACTAAAAAGTGAATTCACTTACGGACTGTTCTCTCATTGTCAACACACCCTGGACTCTAGTAAGAGAAACACACTATAACCAGGTGTGTGTAGTCCTATAGCTTATCAGGAACTAGACGAGTACTTTTCGGTCATCGTGGGGGTTAGTAATTTTTTTTTTTTACGGGGTATTTCTACAGGTGTTACGAGTAAACCCTCACTGTGGTACACCCTCTTACGAGACACCAGAAGACGTACAGACTTGTCGCGTACTTGTCTCTACACCTGACAGAAAAGTTCCTGTAATCACATCGTTTGTCGAAACCTTGTATCTCTATCCCAGACAGAGTCTCGTCTCCGATCCGTGCGAACAACGAATAATGTTTTCGAAGTCCGAAGGAGTCGGACCCCAACAAAGGGACAGTACGTTGGGTGACACACACACGTCCAGGGAGACCGGGAGAGGTGTAACGGAATCCCTTAACTCTCAGTCCCTTGTTCCGTCCCTTTCCGCCCATGAGACAGATGACTATAATGACTCTCATCGTTCCAGAACAGTCACTGGGGTCCTTGAGTACAGAAGACAGTCGATGGTAATCCGACACCATTCGACTGGAATTTTGAGTGTAGGAAGTGTCAAGGACTCTTAGTGCAGTGACTTTTAGTCATCTTAATATACGATCGAGAGTAAAGACATAAGATCAGGACTGAAGAGGGACTCGAGGGCTATGAATATTGGTTAACGGTAGTTATGAACTAACCTCATCCTTTACCGTTGGGTGAGGTCACAAGAAGGGACCTCTTAAGGTCTCCTCGGACCTCCCGACTTCAGGTACCCCAGCGTTTCTCACCCTGTACTGACTCGTGCCATAGTTATGTAGTTGTAGGTTGTTCGTAGAGTTTAAATTTCATAGGGGTTTATTTGAGGAACAGAAAGGGGGTTTAGGAAACATAGTGTTATCTTCCTATAGTAGAGAGGTCAAGGAGTCCGATTTTTTAAAACCACGACCGAAAAAAAAAAAAAAGAAAATTTACGAAAAGAAAGACAATATGTTGTGTAGATTAGTCAGAGAATTAGGAGAACTGTGATGGAAGTTTATAGTATGTTTGAGACTGGTGAAGAGTGGTAGAAGTGGAGAGAGTAGGAACAGGTGTGGTCATAGTTAAGGGTGGACCTATCGATAATAGAAGAATTGACCAGGGAAGGGGTCGTCTCTGTAATAAAACGGTTGTTTCCAGGTAGATCAGTTTCGATACCAATAAGGTCATCAGTACATATCTACACTCTCAACCCGATATTTCTTTCGACTCGCGACTTATTAACTACGAAAACTTGATACCACAACCTCTTCTGAGAACTCTCAGGGAACCTGACGTTCCTTTAGGTTGGTCAGGTAGGATTTCCTTTAGTCAGAACTTATAAGTAACCTTATAAGTAACCTTCCTGACTACAACTTCGACTTTGAGGTTAGGAAACCGGTGGACTACACTTCTCGACTGAGTAAACTTTTCTGGGACTACGACCCTTTCTAACTTCCACCCTCCTTTTCCCCTACTGTCGTCTACTCTACCAACCTACCGTAGTGACTGAGTTACTTGTACTCAAACTCATTTGAGACCCTCAACCACTAACTGGTCCTCCGGACCGTACGACGTCAGGTACCCCAACGTTTCTCAACCTGTGCTGACTCGTTAACTTGACTTGGTCCAAAGACTTCCTAAGTGATCGAGTGTAGTGAAGAAATTTAGAGATGAGTTTACAGTGGTAATAGTGTATTCAGAAGTGATTAATGGGATTAATTTTGTTGTTGGAGAGTGTCCGGACCACTTGGGATAAGGGAAAGAGATGAAATAAAGAGAGAGATCTGAAATGGTCGCAGGTTATATATGTATGTAACGAACGAATAGAAAATAATAGATAGAGGAGGGTAATTTTACATTAATACACAACTTACTCACTCAGTCACATTAGAAGTGTTGTGTGGAGATATTAACGTCTTCATTTTAAACTTTATCAACGATCTTGACTTGACGAGTATGGTACACACCTCCCTCTCCTATTTTACGGTACTTCGTTGATTGTTTACTTTGGAATTTGGTCCTTCGGAGCCCAATCTAGGATCAATATAGCAGTTGATCGGGACATGATGACCAATTCTCTTATTGTAACTGGTTGTCAATAAAGTAAACAATTTGTTCATGTAAGGGACGGATAGGGTACCCAACATCATTAACAGTTTGAATCATTCTATAGGGGTTTTCGAGACGTTTGACATTTCTTAAACAAAAGACCAAAAATAGAAATTTTATATGTAAAAAGTAAATAGGGGTAACTGTGTCAATGTCGGAATTACTAGAACTAGAGGTTCGTAAGGACACGAAAGAACATGTGGACATACAGAGTTCGTCAAGACAGACATAATTTACGGAAACGAGGTGGACACGATGAACGGGACTGAGTCTAGGGGATGATGTTTTCGAGGTCTAGCATTCTCTTAGAGGAAAGGTAAAGGGATGTACTGTGACCTTATAGTGACAGTCCGAAAAAGTCCCACACGTACAATAATTTCCACAAGGACAAGGGATCGTCGAGGGTCCAACGTCCATAACCCAGTTAAGTGGAAACGCTGAGGGTGGCGAGGATTGTGTCGTACCACTATCGTGTCGGAGATCGACCGACTCACTCGAGTTGTACAGTCCCTCGTTCGATCTTCTTTAAATACGAAAGAGTGACTATAAGAGACGTTTCTTTAGGGGTAAAAGGTTAGAGAGTGGTTAAAATTGAAGAATGTACCCAATATTGACCCACTACCCGTTTTCCGTCGGCACACTGAGGTTTAGAAGGGAAACTTTCAGAACGTATCTCCAAGGACGTGGAGGGGAACCTTCCTGTTATCCTAAAGGGTTGTACCAACATAATGACCGGAAACTTCAGAGACAACTTCGAATGTCTCCGTTTTCACATTCGATGTTAATTCTAGAATAAAGTTCACAAACAACTTAACTTATGGTTTTTACCTTTTACTGTCCTGTCTCGAGGTTTACTCCAGATAATGAGAACTCTGTTCAGGTCTACTGGTGGAGACGATCCTTGTGTTACCAACTACCTAAGAAATCGAGGAAAGACCTTTTCAGAAATTGCTCTTCTGACCCCTTTGTCACTTCTCTTACAGAAACTTTCTTCACTACTACATCTACACTACTATGTGAACCTTTTCTATGAGTACTATAGGACCTCAAACATTGTTCTACCCTTGTCAAGATTGGACCTGTGCTCCCAGGAAACTACTTTTCTCTCTTGACGGGGACGACCCCTGACGGACGCCGTTAGGATGTGGAGGAATAAATTTTAGTCATATATGGACTTCTAGGGAGGGAAAAAACGGGAGTTTTAAGGTACAGGGTCATCTTTAAGGACCCTTAGACGAAAAGTGGTCGAATCCCGGACCTTACTTCCCCTCTTTGTCTTTGTCCGTGCTCCCTGTGTTTAATGGTGATAAGTTCGTATATGTTACTAAATGTGTGAACGGATAATGTTCGGTAAATTAGATAAATTTTTATAAATAACTGAATAAATCGATGTGACCCTGAATCAACACCGTACACCCTGGATTGAGTGACGGGTCCTTAACTTGGACCCGGGGGACGTAACTCGTGTCTCAGAATCGGTGACCTGGTGGTCCCTTAAGGGTGTTCGGGAGATTAGAAATGTTAAGAAAGATCTTTATATGTCTTGAACGGGGTACCCCTTCGACTCGAGTTTAATAAGTCTAAAGGGGTACTTTTGTATCCATCTTCTTTGTCCCATCCATGTTGAACCATAAGCGTCTTGTGAGGGACCTGACGGGACAGTCACGAGTAGGACACGTGAGGTGGCCTTTGTGGTGACGAGTAAAGATGACCAGGTCTGGGGCGATTAGAATTTCCCTATCGAGGGTAGATTGTTGGACGAGTGTCGTCAAGAACCAAGGAAGGTTCCACCTTTGTCAACGAAGAAGGAGTTAGTCTACCTTGAAACATGGAGAAAAGACCGTACAGTGTTAGGGGGGTATTGTACCGGTAAACACATGTAGAATAAAGGAGACGATCTTGTTTTCTTAGGAACACCGACACTGTCACAGAATAAGTAGAACCATGATGAATGCTGTACATTATTTTCGTAATCTCGTTTAAAGAACGAGCATCATCCATAAGGTGTGTACAAACAACTTACTCCTTGTGTCTCCGTAACGTTTTCCACTTTAGAGTCCATACGACCATGGTCTTGAGGAACATAAATCGAGTTTACTTGTTCTAGACTCCCAAGCGACAGTAGTTTTCGTTTGCGACCGGGTAAAGGTCTCCCGTAGATGGGGAAGGACCGAAGACGAAGTTTCAAAGGGGATTCAGGGTCAACGTCGGGAGAACTAGAAAGGGACAAACGAGTAATTACAATTAAACCCTGTACTTTTCTAGGTCCTAACTTATAAAGTAAGTCCGATCCGGAAGAAGTAGGTCGTTAACGTCTGTTTTGCATGTCTCTCCCGTCTCCAATAGTCCTACTCCGGTCACGTACATCGTGAACAAATTTGGGACCGGGGAGACAAGTACCTATATGTAGAAGTCAGTCGAAACCCTACGATTCTTCTAGTCTTCATCTAATATAGAGAAGTATCTCTACAGTACTCAGAAGTTCTTCAAGGTGTCGAGAGGAAGTCCCTCCCTAAGTATTTTACGGTTAAACACACTTTTATCGAAACAAAACTCAGGACCGATACCTGATTCTAGTGAGAATTCTTATAGGTAATAACCCTGAATAGACCACCAGGTCGTCAATTCTGAGGGTCGAAGGTAACGTCCCCAATGTCCAAACTAGGGACAGGTCCCTTGATTCTAGGGTGTACGACGTCTCACTCCGGTTTTTATATGTATAGTAAATAGTAAAAGACTCAAGAATGATATACGATTCATAACACGACTTACAAAAGTGTACCTAATGGAGAAAATTAGGAGTGTCATTAGGAGTCCCTCTATGATATTAACTGTAATAAAGTATACTCCTTTCGTACCGGATCTCTTCAATTGAATGACCTGACTATAGAATATTGATAACCTGTTGTCTCTTCCATTGTTTCGACTCTAAGGTTGGTGCCGTCTCGTCCGGGTCCCAGACCCGATGATTGGTGGAGTAGAATAACAAAGAATCCTACAAAGTTTTACAAAAGAATCGTCTGTTTTTTCTATGATTGGTTATTGCCGATAGAATCTACGATGACGAGACTTACTTCATGACCACCCCATTCCGGGACCAAAAATAATTTAAGGTATATACTTTTAAGTAAATAAATTCCTTACTTTCTTGTCTTCAACAGTGCATTTGTTAACCACGGTACTGTTGCGTTCCTGTTGACGGATAGACTGTACGGACATACAGTCAGTGTAGGTCCAAGGTTCTAAGTCGTCCTGCCAAACGTTCCAAAATGTTTCGACCTCGGTCTCTCCACTCATTCCCATCTCTTACATCTTCGTGTCATTTCACAACGGTTATTGTTGTGAATAACAATTATTTACAACAAATTATTGTTGTTTATCACAACAAGATTAATTACATTCAATGAGTCAAGTCGAGTCAAGTCAGCGAGTCAGCACAGACTGAGAGACGCTGGGGTACTTAGTGTCGTGCGGTCCGGAGGGACAGGTAGTGGTAGAGGGCCTCAAGTGAGTCTGAGTATAGGTAGTTCAGGCACTACGGTAGGTCGGTAAAGTAGGAGACAACAGGGGAAGAGGAGGACGGGGGTTAGGGAGGGTCATAGTCTCAGAAAAGGTTACTCAGTTGAGAAGCGTACTCCACCGGTTTCATGACCTCAAAGTCGAAGTCGTAGTAAGGGAGGTTTCTTTAGGGTCCCAACTAGAGGAAGTCTTACCTGACCAACCTAGAGGAACGTCAGGGTCCCTGAGAGTTCTCAGAAGAGGTTGTGGTGTGAAGTTTTAGTAGTTAAGAAGCTGCGAGTCGGAAGAAGTGTCAGGTTGAGAGTGTAGGTATGTACTGGTGTCCTTTTTGGTATCGGAACTGATCTACCTGGAATCAGTCGTTTCATTACAGGGACGAAAACTTATACGATAGATCCAACCAGTATTGAAAAGAAGGTTCCTCATTCGCAGAAAATTAAAGTACCGACGTCAGTGGTAGACACCATTAAAACCTCGGGGTTTTTTATTTCAGACTGTGACAAAGGTGACAAAGGGGCAGATAAAGGGTACTACGCTACCCTGGCCTACGGTACTAGAAGCAAAAGACTTACAACTCGAAATTCGATTGAAAAAGTGAGAGGAGAAACTGAAAGTAGTTCTCCGAAAAATCGAGGAGAAGTGAAATACGGTATTCCCACCACAGTAGACGTATAGACTCCAATAACTATAAAGAGGGCCGCTAGAACTAAGGTCGAACACAAAGAAGGTCAGGTCGCAAAGAGTACTACATGAGACGTATCTTCAATTTATTCGTCCCACTGTTATATGTCGGAACTACATGTGGAAAAGGATAAACCTTGGTCAGACAACAAGGTACAGGTCAAGATTGACAACGAAGGACTGGACGTATGTCTAAAGAGTTCTCCGTCCAATCCACCAGACCATAAGGGTAGAGAGTCTTAAAAGGTGTCAAGTAACACTAGGTGTGTCAGTTTCCGAAACCGTATCAGTTATTTCGTCTTTATCTACAAAAAGACCTTGAGAGAACGAAAAAGGTACTAGGTCACCTACAACCGTTAAACTAGAGACCAAGGAGACGGAAAAGATTTTGGTCGAACTTGTAGTCCTTCAAGTGCCAAGTGCAATGAGTCAGGATACCTTTAGAAGTATTTCCTCCTTATCTTCAATCCTACTTTTATTCTTTATTGTGTTCGTATTCTATTTTAAGATTTTTATTGATATAGTTACTAGTGTTATTTACATAGAATTTAAGGAGACAGTTTCATTGTCTAAAAGTCTTGTACAATTTTATGTTTCAGTTCGTTATACCACCAATATTCTGTATACGAATTTTTTGCCGTGTTTCCAACTTTTGTATTCATCTAATATTTTTATTATTTTCTTTCATCTACATGTTATGATTGTAGTCTGTTTTGTTTTGATTTCTACTTTTAGTGATTGTTAATTTTCCCTGTTTATATAAAAGAGAAAAGATAAGTTAAGTGTTTCTTCTATTTTGTTAATAGTTAAAATTACATAATTATAATTGTGACACCGTAGACATATGTATTTTATTTTTGACTATCTTTATTTTTCTTTTTACTTGTTTAGACCTCAGTATCAGTTTCTTATCAGTTTCTTGTGTGTACGAGTAGAGTCTTTAGTAGTATATATATAGTATATTTTTAATTGTCCTTATATCTGATAAAGTTATGAAGGGTACCTTGTAAATACTTCCTTTTTATTGTATAAAAATTCTTCGTCTTTATTGTAGTTGTATTTTTTCTATTGTTTTCTTTTTTCTTTATTAAAGAAACCTTTAATTTTGTACCAGAAGATCTATTGAAAATCCAAGTTCTTTTTTATATTAATTTAATTTTACTTTTTAATAGGTCTTCACTTACTGTTACTTTCGTGAGGTACTAAGTTTCGGGTACCCTACGTTGGTCTTACCTAAGTCTATTTCTTCCTTCAGAACTCTTAAGGGACCGTCAGGTCACTAATCCCGATTCACGAAAAGGACAACTCCTGGACCCAAGTTAGGGACCGACCCCTTGATTCCAGGGTGTTCACCACGTCACACCGGTTTTTCCTTTTTTCAGAGAAACTGTAAAGGACTCGGAAGTCAGAGAAATGTGATCTCGACGTGGTAAGTTATGTTACAGGTGATAGGTATAGACTGATCAATCTAAATCTGAGTAATGTTAATTTTTAAGTCAAAGGTTCCAAGGAACCACCGAGTCAACATTTCTTAGACGGACGGCTACGTCCTCTAGTTAGGGACTAGGTTCTTCTGGAATGTACGGTATCTCGTTGAGTCGGGTGTACGGTATTGACGACTCGGACAGGAGATCTCGGACCCTTGGCGCAGATGACTCGGGTGTGCGGTGTTGATGACTCGGACAGGAGATCTCGGACCCTTGGCGCAGATGACTCGGGTGTGTGGTGTTGATGACTCGGACAGGAGATCTCGGACCCTTGGCACAGATGACTCGGGTGTGCGGTGTTGATGACTCGGACAGGAGATCTCGGACCCCTGGCGCAGATGACTCGGGTGTGCGGTGTTGATGACTCGGACAGGAGATCTCGGACCCTTGGCGCAGATGACTCGGGTGTGTGGTGTTGATGACTCGGACAGGAGATCTCGGACCCTTGGCACAGATGACTCGGGTGTGCGGTGTTGATGACTCGGACAGGAGATCTCGGACCCCTGGCGCAGATGACTCGGGTGTGCGGTGTTGATGACTCGGACAGGAGATCTCGGACCCCTGGTGCAGATGACTCGGGTGTACGGTGTTGATGACTCGGACAGGAGATCTCGGACCCCTGGCACAGATGACTCGGGTGTACGGTGTTGATGACTCGGACATGAGATCTCGGACCCTTGTCGTAGATGAGTCGGGTACACGGTGTTGATACCTTCGGGTACACGGGATCTCGCACACGAGGTTTTGTTCCCTTTGGTGGTGTCATTCTTCGGGTACGTGCGGTTGATCTCTCATCGGGGACGACGATTCAGTGAAATCAGCACAGGTTGAGACACTCTGGAGTATCTACCGTCGGGTGGTCCGAGGGGGCAGGGACCCTAAGAGGTCCGTTCTTGTGACCTCACCCAACGGTAAAGGAAGAGGTTACGTACTTTCACTTTTCACTTTCACTTCAGCGAGTCAGTATAGGCTGAGAATCTCTGGGGTACCTGATGTCGGATGGTCCGAGGAGGTAGGCACCCTAAAAGATCCGTTCTCATGGTCTCACCCCACGGTAACGGAAGAGAGGTCTAGTGGTGTTGATCTGTTTTCGGGTATGTCGTTACTTCTGGGTCTTGTCGGTTTTTCTTTATTTGTTAATTAAATTTTAAAATTTTTAAGTCAAGGGATCAACATGACCGGTGTAAAGTTCATGAGTTATCGGTATCACCGATCTTCAATGGTATGACCTGTCGTGTCTAATACCTTTTAAGGGTAGAATCGTCTTACAAGATAACCCGTGACGAAGAAATCTCAAACGGTCCCGTCAGGGGTATACAGTTGAATCGAACTGACATCCGGTGGTAACTCGGGTCCAAAGTTGACCGGTTGGGCCGGTTGATAAATATCATAAGGGTCTACGAGTTCCGTGTATAACTCGGATCTTAGAGTCCTTTCATTTGAGTGTACACCGGGATGGTTGAGAAGTCAAAGTGAAATGTGCAGTTTGTGGAAATCTTAAGTAGGTGCAAGTGTAAAGGGTGTGAGACCGGTCCCGACTAACCACTCGAAAATATTAAGAAAACCACAGAACTAAAGGAGAGAGTGGGGTCTGGCCCAGAATATGTAAGAACGGACATAATCCTAGATGAGAACAATACCTGTGTTTCCGTCATTCTCACCACCCTCATCCAGGATGTTTCTGACCGTAGGTAACTACTGCTAGGGAGGACCTATATCGGTAACTTTCAATAGACACGCCCCTTCTGGAAAAGAGAGTCCACCCTTATCCAGAAAGGAGGTAGTCTTTCTCTCCAGGATACCTTAAACCCTCAAGTTTAAAGAGTCGAAGTGAATAAAGGGGGTAGGGTTTAGAGTCCCAGGGTAAGGAAGGGGGTGTCCACTCGGTTAGAATAGTAATCTCTAACCACCACGAGTCAGTGAGTCAGCACAGACTGAGAAACACCAGGGTACCTGACATCGGGTAGTCCGAGGAGACAGGTACCTATGAGAAGACAGGTACCTATGAGGAGACAGGTACCTAAGAACAGGTCCGTTCTTATGATCTCACCCAACGGTAAAGGTTGAGGTCCCCTAAAAGGACTAGACCCCTCAGTTTGGACCCAGAGGACATAACCGTCTATCTAAGAAATGTTACTCGGTGGACCCCTTTGGGGGTCTCTGACCATCCCGTCCGTAAATTAACCGGGACGAGAAGATACTGGGTCGGCCATGTCGTGACCCAAGAATCGGTATAACCGGGACGTTGCTATTCTTTACTTCTTAAGAAGATTTCAACCATATTTCTGAAAACTTTCTTGAGCTGTGATTTTCGAAGGGACTCGAAGACTATCAAAAGATTCTGTATGACTGGTCACTGAGACTGATTGGAGGGGGTCCTTGTGAGGACAGTACGGTTTCTTGATAAGATTGGACGTGAGATACGTAGTGAGTCGTATTGTAAGAGATTAATTACATATACAACATATAAAGGACACGTACAGACTCAGATGATATGAAAATTGATATAGTCTTCGAAAGACTCCAGTTCTAAATCATTTAAGTATAAATGACTTGAGAACTTCCGTAAGACCGAGTAAACCTATAAAGTATGGTCTGTTTACCGTCACCAACACGGACCCCGGGGAACTCTTGTACCCCACCCCCGATCCCGTCCGTCCAGACTCCGGCTTAGAGCAGCACCTTGTCGGTCTGGTACTTCCTGAAGGCACCCGAGGACACCAGTTGGACTTAAAAGGAGTACTTTGAAAAAGGTCCATGAGTCACAGGTGTCTGGGACCTCGACAGACGGTCGAGACGATTAGTAAGTGATGGAGACTGAAGGAAGAACCAATGAGGACCCGGGACAGACCAAACCCCACCCGCTAAGGATAGAAGTTTCAGAACTAGTCCTACAAGTACAAAATTACTTGTAGTACGTCGAAACCACGGACCGGTTCCGCCCCCGGACTCTTTGGACCTACCTGGACTTCACCCCGAGGAACAGGAGTATGCACGGTGAAAGTTGGAGTGTAACGACGACCCGGTCACGATGACAAGAGCGAGTAGGAGACCGACGACTGAGTATCAAAGGTCTTTACCGGTTCTCCACCTCTATTTATACCACCAGTCCTCTACTCACCACAGACGAATAGGGAGTTACGGGTGATACAGTGAATCTGGATGTCGAGACTACACGACCTCTAGAGTAATACTCACTAAAAAACTGTAGACGTCAGGGTTGATCCATCTTACCCTGATGAGTCTTTTCACGTGACCGAGAAACGATTACCGTTTATCAACCACCTCGTTACCGGAAACGACGTGTCTTCCGGTGAAGACGAGACTCGTCGAGTTGTTGAGGGATCTCGTTTCCGTTCTTGGTTTCTCCCATGGTCACTAAAGACGGGGGAACAAACGAGTAGTGTCACAGTACACGTACAGTGACATGGAGGAGACGGACTCTCACGTCGAGAAGCTGCAACAGACTCACAAACTAGTGCTCGATTCTTCCTTTGTAACACCCCACTGTTTTAGTGAGGGAAGATCCGATGTTGACGTACAAAGGGAGGGAGAAAGAGAGAGAAAGGGAGGGAAAAGAGAAGGCAAAGGAAGGGATGGGAAGGGAAGGGACGTAGGAAGGAGGGGAGGAATTTATTGTGTCTACTGTTTCGAGAAAGGAAAAAGATTTCTCTTTGATTTCGAGACAATAAATCGCCCTTTTATTCTGACCTAAGGACTAAATGAAGGTTAGTAAGGGGTGGGGGGCGGTGGTAAAGTGGTATGACGGAAGAATTTTCGATCCTAAGATATCATTTTATAATTGTCACCAATAGTAATCCAAACCTTAATGAATAAAAAAGAGATTAAAAACGAATGACTAAAAAATGTTAAAAGGATATTTCTGATGTATATTCAAAACGTAATCAAGTCCATTTGATCGACGATATTGTTTGTTACACTTTTAAAAGGTAAAGAATTAGTTTTTTTCCAAATGAGGAACTGGTGTACATCAGATTTTACTCATAAGGACTTGTTACATGTCCGGACGATTTTCTTCATAGGGTCCTTTGGACAAGGAAAGTAGTACACCGAGGAGGTTGGAGTTGTGGTATTCTGAAAGTTTATTCGACACTACAAGACATATTTAGGTCTCCTTTCCTTTTATCGTACCTTCTCATACACTCTTTCCTAAAATACCTACACTGGTCTTTCATTATATACAATAAAGGTAAGTTTGAGGTAACCGGGTTGACGTTACGACGTAGGTGGAAATTTTGTCCACCTTTTACATCAAATAGTCGTTTCCTTTTCCTTTACTTACACTACTTAACAATCGGTTAGATACGGTGTGAACGTATTCTTTTTCTTTTATCAAACTTCAATTTTACCTTATTCCTTCCGTTCGTAAAGCATTTCGTTAGAATTTGAAAGGGCGTCGTAAAAGTGTGAGTGATAGGGGGAATGTTCTTCTGAGAATGGAACTTATATTAAGATACACTAAAGTGTGAGTTTCACCCTAAACACACTTTTAAAGAATTGAGAGGGAGTCAATTCGTTACTGGAAGTGGGAGTTCTCGTACCTATCTAATCTAAAAGACCATAATTTCTCTACGTCCTTTCCCTCTTCGACTTTCTATTCTGACTTCCGAGAGTCCGTCACGACACTGGACCCACATTTTAGAGGAGGAGAGGTGATCCACACGATAGTCTATACTCACGACGGAGAGACACGTGTCGTAGCGAATATGTCATTCCTCTCTATTAACTAATACGTCTTCTGACAAACTACAGTGGTAGTAAGTGTGACTTACTACCTGAAGAAGAGAGTCTCGTGGATAGGGAGGGTCTCTTTGAGGATAAGGTACATGGAGAATGTTGTTTGGATCTTGAAAACCACACGGGCCCCGTACGGAGTGTAGGGGACATGGAACTAGAAGTGATAGGGGGGATGTTCTTCTGAGAATGGAACTTGTGTCAAGATGTTTACGTCTACTTATAGAGGATCACGAATCTTGAGAAAGATGGATATATTACATAATCTGTATGTCGTCTACTCTTATTCAAACTACTCGATTAAGTATGATTTATATTCAACAAGTGACTTAGATGAACAGAGTTGTATAAACGTACAATTATTCTTTATTATGAGACTATAGGTTTAATTAGAGTTTTCCATCAAAAAGTCCAAGTAAATAACAGGTCACCTCTAAATCCCCGTTCACTTCCCGAAAGAACCACCAGGTCATTTAGACAGAAAATGTCTTTTTACTTCTCCGACCTATCTATGAGTTATACATATTACACTCGTGTGAGGGTATACAAATATTTCAAAATACGAAAGTTATACTAGTCTCTTATTCATTCCCTAGAATTTACTACACGTTTACGAAATCATATTGAGTCCCGAAAAGGCCTATTAGAGACACAAGTACGTGGACAGGTGACGAGGAGATTCATGACCTGTCATCGTCTTCTCTCGTTCGGTACTCTCTCTTTCTGTTCACATTGGTCTTTGTAGAGTTTCTGGGTTTGTCTGGAGTACTCACGTATATAAGAGTGTCCACGTGTGACCCTTTATAAATAGAAGGAGGAAACCGTCTTCAGTTAATCAAGAGTCACACGATCTCACCTTACCTTGTCACTCTTGGGTGAGTGATTTCCATATCTGAGGACAACTCTTGAAAGGTAAGACAGACCCTCGTCACTGGTATTCCTCTACTATTTTCATCCATCTTCAATCTATCGGTATATATATAGGGTTTTGAACTTCT
The DNA here is from genome assembly GCA_006410555.1 of Capra ibex. Lineage (NCBI taxonomy): Eukaryota > Metazoa > Chordata > Mammalia > Artiodactyla > Bovidae > Capra > Capra ibex. Next base: position 2,448,443 of record SJYO01010634.1, on the reverse strand, counting down.
CGGGAGTTCGTTCTCCCGTCTTCCTCCTCTCCCGTAGTCTCCTACTCTACCGACCTACCGTAGTGACTACGTTACCTGTACTGGAACCCGTTTGAAGTCCCCTACCTCTCCCTGTCCCTCCGGACCGTACCACGTCAGGTACTCCGACGTTTCTCAACCTGTGTTGACCCACTGACTTGTTGTTCTCGTTCTCTCTCCTCTCATCTGTCGGACTCAAAACGAGAAGAGAGGAAACAATGTCTATGTAACACGAAACAGGACACAGAGACCACTCCTCCAAAACGGAGTTGTTGATTTTCCTTAATAGTATATTACATCCATCTTTATACTTAACCAGGTGTAAAAGAATTTCAGTGAAACTGTCTGTAAACCACACGGTCTTAAATTTTACGTATCTAGAAGGTTCGTTTGTTAAGGTGAAGGACGAGGGACGTCACCTGTAAACAGTACACTTGGATTGTTGTAAAAACTTTATCGGAAGGTTATAAAACTAATAAAGGTAAAACTGTCCGGACGGAAGGACTATCCATAGACGAAAATTGGGGAGTGGAGGAAACATCAGTCGATCCCAGGTCTAAAATCTTTTCGGTCACCTTGGTCTCTAGTTTAACGGTTGTAGGTAACCTAGTACCTTTTTCGTTCTCTCAAGGTCTTTTTGTAGATAAAGACGAAATAACTGATACGGTTTCGGAAACTGACACACCTAGTCTTATTCGACACCTTTTAAGACTTTCTCTACCCTTATGGTCTGGTGGATGGGACGGAGAACTCTTTAGATATACGTCCAGTTCTTCGTTGTCAATCTTGACCTGTACCTTGTTGTCTGACCAAGGTTTATCCTTTTTCTCATGCAGTTCCGATATATAACAGTGAGACGAATAAATTGAATATACGTCTCATGTAGTACTCTTTACGACCCGACCTACTTCGTGTTCGACCTTAGTTCTAACGGCCCTCTTTATAGTTATTGAAGTCTATACGTCTACTGTGGTGGCAATACCGTCTTTTACTTCTTGATTTCTCGGAGAACTACTTTCACTTTCTCCTCTCACTTTTTCTACTGAATTTTGAGTTGAATTTTGAGTTTTAAGTCTTTTGATTCTAGTACCGTAGACCAGGGTAACGAAGTACCGTTTATCTACCCCTTTGTCACCGTCTGATGAAAAAACTCGAGGTTTTAGTGACGTCTACTACTGACGTAGACACCTTAATTTTCTGTGAATGAGGAACCTTCCTTTCAATACTGGTTGGATCTGTCGTATAATTTTTCGTCTCTATAATGAAACGGTTCTTTTCAGGTAGATCAGTTCCGATACCAAAAGGTCATCAGTTCATACCTACACTCTCAACCTGACACTTCTTTCGACTCACGGTTTCTTAACTACGAAAACTTGACACCACAACCTCTTCTGAGAACTGTCAGGGAACTTGACGTTCCTCTAGGTTGGTCAGTCAGGATTTCCTCTAGTCAGGACTCACAAGTAACCTTCCTGACTACGACTTCAATTTTGAGGTCATGAAACCGGTGGACTACGTTTCTCAACTGAGTAAACTTTTCTGGGACTACGACCCTTTCTAACTTCCACCCTCCTCTTCCCCTGCTGTCTCCTACTCTACCAACCTACCCGTAGTGACTGAGTTACCTGTACTCAAACTCATTTGAGGCCCTCAACCACTACCTATCCCTCCGGACCGCACGACGTCAGGTACCCCAACGTTTCTCAGTCTGTGCTAACTGACTTGGTTTGACTTGATTCCCAGGTCCATACACTGGTTAATCTGTGTGGGTGAATTATGAAGTTGAGTCTTATCTCGTCACATTCCTTTGACTTAGGTATACTCCAGAGACAAGACATTGTTCTCATGACAGTTTCTACCGTTGGAGACAGGCAGTGGTTTGACTAAACGGGACGTCAAGACTCCAGTCACGGTCTTCGTTGTTGGATTCGGGTAGACTGTCACTTTAAGACCCGAGATCAGGAAGTCTGAATTGGACCTCAGAAAAAGGTCGGAAGGATTACTAAGATATTACTTAAGGAAAGGAAATTTGATCGGTCTTACCTAAGAATAACAGACATCGATTCTTGCGACTATGTCACATATAAGATCTTTATGAGTGTGTAGATGTGTTTTTCGTACATGTTCTTGTCCATGACTTCGGGACACAAGTATCCATTGAAATTTATTATTTACAACTGGTTATCGTCCTACCCATTTATTTAATACCCCATGTTACATCTTCAATTTTCCTTATCCCCTCTGGACACAGAACTGTACTTTTCTAGAGGTTCTACTTCTCTTTTTTCAATTTACGTCCTTTATGTCCCGTATACTACGTCCAAAACCTCTGTCCACATAAGAACAATTGAAGTCTTTCAGAATTTTCAAGAGGAATGTCGACAGTTCTTACCAATCCTGGTATCGCATCAGTTCTCTTTTTTGTAGAACTATCCACACTGAACGAATTGTATGTGATGTCGACTAAAATAGAGGTAAACTTATTACTTGGTTAACCTAAAATTGGATATTAATCACACTAATATATTAAATAGTGAGTTGGAACCTGTGAACTCTCTCTTTTTTATGTTTTAATTAAAAAGGTGACTTTGTTGTCCATTTTTGGTTTGAGGAGGTCTGTTTAGTCCTAGGTACTAATCAGATGGTATTGGATTTTACTCCACACGGTATATGAAAATTAAATGGGGAAGTTTAAGTAAAAAGAGGAGATAGGACAAAGGAGAGGGTCCTCTGACCGAAACATATAATGTGTAGTAACTCGAGTGAATAGAAGACCGAAAACCGGTTACTGATCGGGGTCATCCTCCTACCTTTATTCTCACTCTTACCCCATAATAAGAGAATCGAAGATAGAGACCCCAGTGAAGTCCGACCGGCATGGGGAGGTGGTGTTGTGTTAGTCATAATCAAAGGATTCGACGGTATTGTTTACTGGTGTGTGAACCACCGAATTTTGTTGTCCTTAAATACGAGAGTGTCAATACCAACGGTCTTCAGGTTGTAGTTCCACGTCAGTTACGACGAGGACAGACCTCCGAGAGTCTCTTACAGACAGGGTGCGAAGACAGGATTGAAGACTACCGACGACCTTTAGGAGCCTCAAGGAATCGAACGTCTATGTAGTGAGGTGACAGACGGAGGTGGAAGTGGAACAAGGAGACACACGGAGACACAAAGTTTGGAGGGAGACGGAAAGAGAATCTTCGAGTAGACAGTGACCAAATCTTGGGTGAGATTTAGATCCTATTAGAATGGAGTTCTAGAAATTAATACAGACGTTTGTCGGCAAACGGTTCATTCCGGTGCAAGAGTCCGAGACCCCAATCGCGAACTTTTATAGAAGAACCCCCGGTAGTAAGTTGGGTGCTACGATAGGAACGTGTATGGCTCCTTGAAGAGAGTAAAGTACAGGGGACCCGGGCTCTCCAACATTATCGAGGTCACCAATGGGTCGAGAGGAAAAACCCGAAGGGACCTCCGAGTCTACCATTTCTTAGACGGACGTTACGTCCTCTGTCCCTAAGCTAGGGACCCAACCCTTCTAGGGGACCTCTTCCCTTACCGATGGGTGAGGTCATAGGAACGGACCCCTTGAGGTACCTGTCTCGTCTGACCACTCGATGTCAGGTACCCCACCGTTTCTCAGTCTGTACTGACTAGGCTGAAAGTGAAGTGTAGTGTATGGGATAGGTGTAGACATTCTCTTCATGGAAGTAATTTAGAAAGAAACCCTAAAAGGACCACTAGGTGATCAATTCTCAGACACGAAGGTGACGTCGCCCATACCCAAGGTAGGGATGAGTCCCTCGATTCTAGGGAGTCCGGTGTGTTGAGTCTTTTTTTTTATTATTATTTTTAATTTCGGAAGGAACTTGATAGGGACGAACCCAACGGTAGATAAAGGATGACCATGAGATAAACTTTGTGGTCACTTCATTAACGTGACCTCTGGTCTTCGGAATTTGTCTTAAATGAGGGTCTATAAACTTTGTTACTTTTCTCTTTTTAAAAATGTTTACTTAGAGTGTTTTCATTTGTATGTTGCTTCCTCTAATTAAAACATTAGAACGTCCATTGTGTAATTCGCCCAGTAGGTCTAAGTTAGTTCTTCTGGTTTCCTAATTAATTAAGTTACTTTTTTAGGATTTTCTCAACGATAAAAGGTCCATAATTTTCCGAGTCTACCATTTCATGGACGGAAGTCACGTCCTCTGAGTTCAAGTCAGTGACGTAGTCCTTTTAAGGGACCAACCTGTGCTAACTCACTGATTGTGATGATGATGATACTTCCATAATCGTTATATTATTAGATTATTATATTATTACTCTTTCTGTGTTTCTACACGTTTAATATAACGTTGAATATTATTACTTGTTCTTCCTACGACAACATTCGTCTTAAGATCTACCGAGGGTTCTAAGGACGGGGACCATATGTACAAGACATATTAGAGGAGGGGAACTCACACTCACCCTGATGTCTTATATTACCTTATAGTGAAGGTACTATGATTAGTCAACTTAACATGCAATCACTTTTCCTTCTCACAGGACTTATTCAGACTGAATCAGTCCACTCCAGTAATGTTCCGCTTAGTAGTTCCTCTATGTGAAGACAACCGGACCTGTTTTCGTTCGACATTTGAAGGTTACTCCCAGTGTACCGTTCCTTCACATCCGTTTGGAAATCAATGATTGTCGGTCGTTCTATCTTGTCGTTCCTCGACTTAAGACGGTTGTCGGTCACTCGAACGTTCTCCTAGGACTCGGTCGATTGTGGAATTAAAGTCGAACTACTCTAAAACTCGTTTCCTGAGTTGATTGGGTATAATCTAAGGACTGGGTACCTTTTACACTCTATTATTTAAGTACAACCAATTCGAGGATTAATATACAATTAAACACCGTGTCGTCATTTTTTGATTAATGACCATCGTAATCAAAGTCCATTTCACCCAAAACGAACAAACAAAATTTTTATAAATAAATAAACGGACACGACCCAACCGTGACCCCTAGAAGTTAGAAGTACCATCGTACGTTGTTTGTTTGAGAATTAACACCCCGGATCAAGGGACGTATGTACGTACAATTCACTGAAGTTAGTACAGACTGAGAACCACTGAGATTCGGGTGGTCCGAGGAGACAGGTACCCTAAGAGGTCCATCCTGATGACTTCACCTAACGGTACGGGAGGAGGTCCCCTAGAAGGACTGCGTCCCTAAATTGGATCCAGAGAATGTAGAGGACGTAACCGTCCCCCCAGGAAATGGTGATCATGGGGGACCCTTCGGGGATCAAGGGACTAGTGCTTAGGTCCGGGGGACGTAACCGTCGTGTCTCAGAGTCAGTAACCTGGTGGTCCCTTCAGGAACCCCACTTCCAAATAGGTTGTGACCAGTTACTACTCTTTGTGACATGGAGTAATTTTACACACCGGGATAATAACCTTCTGACACAGGTTTTACTTCGTTTCCAGTATTACTCTTACTCTTCGAAACCCTGGTAGTTCAATAACACGAGAGATCGGTATCAAGGTCCCTTTGACTCTTAAGTGAAAGGACCGGAGTCTTTGACACCGTACCTGTCCCGTGTACTCTTAAGATCTGAAGTCCTATGACTTCCGCTCCTCCCTCAACCCACCCTCGTTGGTTGAAGTGGGAAGTCCATCAAACGTGTAGTTTCAACTACCGGTTCTCTATGTAAATATAGTCGAGGGTCACCCGGACAACCTCCGAACCATCTGTTACATCGAATTAACTAAATTTCGTCTATTTGGGAATTTAGTGTAGTCGAATGGTGGTGTCTTCCAATAAAGAGGGTGTGTATTTTAATTTACGGTCGTAAAGATCAATCATCTAGTTGAAGGGTCTACCACGATCTCCATTGCTTGGGTAGACGGTTACGTCCTCTATTCTCTGGACCCAAGCTCAGGACCCAACCTTTCTAGGGGCCCTTCCTTTATCGTTGGGTGAAATCATAAAGACGGACCCCTTGGGGTACCTGTCTCCTGGGACCGCCCGACGTCAGGTACCCCAGTGTTTCTCAGTCTGTGCTGACTGACTGATTCGTGTGTCATCGTATCCGTCGGAAAGTGGATCAGAGAGTCTTCAGTCTGAGAAGGACAGAACACTGAGACCGGAAGAGATCACGGACAGGAAGAGATCACGGAGTGTTAGAAGACATAATCGGTCGTCTATACCTTTTTCTTTCCCACTTTTTATCCTCTCTCCAAAGATACGCGGTACAGAACTTCGTCACATATCGTTAAGGTATGTGTAGGGTGACCGGGTCTGAGTCAGTGTCTTAAAAGTCCATTGTACCAGGGACCGACCCACCGTTGAGGGGTCGTTGTGGGATATCACACCCTCCTCTTGTTCTTATAAGTTACCACTCTGTCTACGTGGAGAGTGTCCCTTAAAACTTCAAATGTCACCCCAAGGGTTTAACGTCTTAATTCTTAGGAAGTGTTCTGTCGTGTTTCCAATTGAGGATTAAACCCCTACGTATAAGACCCCACCTTTTCCTAACTAGACACCTCCTTGTCTGAGTCCCAAGAACTCAAGACAGGAGTCGGTACCCACTCTCAATTATAGTATCAGCATTTCCTTCTTTATCCATATTGTCTCTATTACACTCATGCACAAGGGTGGAACGATTTTCAAAAGTCTTTTTTTTTTTTTTTGTCGACAACTTTACACTAGTGGGACTTTAGATAATATGGTTGACACTTTGGATTCGGTACCAATACGTTACTCCATATTTCGAGGATAATATCCTTTAAAGTTTCTCCTCTTAATACTTAACCACACGGTCCTATTTATTTCGTTTATACAGGGAAGTTTGAATCTTTATTCTTACAACAAAGGTAGAGAGTACCGAAACAAAACCATTCAATCACTGTTTCGGGTTCCGAATCATTACGAATAAACTTTAATTCTACTTTTAGACCGTGTCTTTGTCTACCCGAGACTGGAATAAGACTAAAGGTGTCTGGGTGAGGGACACACCAAAACGAGTTCCGGGGTGGAGACCGAACGAGAGAAGGACATCATCCAAAGACGGAACGTCGTTCCACTCAACATCAGTAAAAAACTACCACTACTAGTACTATCACGGGGAACGTTTGTCTTTCATTTAATTTTCTACAAGTCGTGGTATGATTTTAGGATGTTGGTAACTCAAATATCACATCGACAGATCTATGGTAAAGACTTGTTTGAAGATGGGGGTGGTCCTTGATAAGCAAAGTGATTTTGAAATTTTAAGTGAGTTGAACAGTAAGATATGACAAACTTAGATGTATTATGTTATGCCGCCGGTGATTGGTGTATATCGATAACTCGTACATTGTACCGAACAGACTTTACTTTACACGGTAATACACATTTTGTATTGTGCTCAAACATGTGAATCATACTTTATACCTTAGTTTATGAAGTAAATAATTTGTATTAAGTAAATATTGAAAATATAATGTACAACTTTACTATAACACCTGTATAACTCTTTATATAGAATAATTTTGATTAAAGTAGAAAAATTACAACGACAATCTTTTATAAAAAAATGAAAGTTTAAAAAATATCTTCATATCAACTAAATGTTGTAACACAGACAAAGACCACATATCATGTCACGAAGTCAATATATATATAGTATATTACATATACATAATATACACAATGTATTGTATACAGGAAAAAGTATAAAAGGGTAATACCACATAATGTCCTATAACTTATATCAAGGCACTCAATATTCACCCTGAAACAACAAATAGACAAAATATATATCGTCACAAATAGACGATTAGGGTTTGAGGATTAAATAGAGAGAAGGTGGGGAAGAGGGGAAACCATTGGTATTCAAACAAAAGGTACAGAGACTCAGACAAAGACGAAACATTCATTCAAGTAAACATAGTATAAAGTCTAAGGTAAATACTTCCCATAGTATACCATAAACAGAAACAAAAAGGTTGAATGAAGTGAATCATACTATCAGAACTCAATTTAGGTACAACGACGTTTACCGTTATTAAGAAGAAATACGGACTCGTCATGAGGTAACATACATATATAGTGTAGAAGAAATAGGTAAGTAGACAGTTACCTGTAAATTCACCGAAGGTACAGAACTGATAACATTTATCACGACGATACTTGTAACCCAATGTTCATACGAAAGTTTAATATCGAGAGAGGTTTATATACGGGTCCTCACCCCAACGACCGAGTATACCGTTGAGATAAAAATCGAAAATTTTCGCGGAGGCATGACAAAAGGTATCATCGACGTGTTTAAATGTAAGGGTGGCTGTCACATCCTCCCAAGGGAAAGAGGTGTGGGAGACGTCGTATTAACATCTGAAAAATTATTAACAGTAAGACTTACCACACTCCACTTTATCACATTAAGACTAACGTAAGGAGATTATTAATCACTACAACTCGTAGAAAAGTATACGGATGACCAATAAACATACAGAAGAAATCCTCTTTACGGAAAAAATTTAACCCGACAAATTAAGAAAACAATGACTGAACATGTTCGACAAACATATAAGACTTTTTAATTCGGGAACAACCAGTGTAATAAACGTTTATAAAAGAGGGTCCGGTATCCAACAGAAAAACGAAATACCAAAGGAAACGACACGTTTTCGAAAATTCAAATTAATCCAGGGTAAACAAAAAAACCAAAATAAAGATAACGACACCCTCTGACTGGATTCTTTTGTAATGATTATTATAAAGTGGATACAAGAGAAGATCAAAATAATACAGTATACAGAATATAAACTCAGAAATTCGGTAAAATTCAAATAAAAACACATACCACACTCCCTCACAAGATTGAAGTATCTAAATGTACGTCAACAGGTCTAAAAGGGTTGAACGATTCTCTGACAGAAGAGAGACAACGTATAATAAAGGAGGAAACACCTTCCAATTAACTAGTACCCACAAAACCCGGGAGATAGAACGGGTAATTGGGTATACAGACAAAAGGACGGTTATGGTGTCACAAAACTAATAACATCGAAACATCAGAACAGACTTCAGACCCTCCCAATACGGAGGTCGAAACAAGAAAAAGGAGACCTAAAGAAACCACTAAGACCCAGAAAACACCAAACTATATTTAAAATCCCAATAAACAAGATCAAGACACTTTTTACAGTACCCATTAAACTATTTCTAGTGTAATTTATACATCTAATGAAATCCATTATACCGGTAAAATTGTTATACTTAAGAAGGTTCTCGTACCCTGTAAAAAGGTAAAAAAACATAGTAGAAGTCAAAGGAAATAGTTACAAAATATAAAGAGTCGTATATCCGGAAAGTGGAGGAACCAGTCCAAATGAGGATTCAAAAAACAAAAAAAAAAAAAAAAACTAAAATTTTCCCTAAAAAAAAGGGGAGAGGGAAAGACTATAAAGTAACAATCACGTTTCTTTACGTTGTCTAAAGACGTACAATTAGAAATGGGATAGGACAATGGAATGACTTAAGTAAATAGTCAAGATCATTAAAACCTTAGAAATATCAAAAGATAAATATCATAGCGTAGTAGACGTATATCACTGTTAAAATGGATAAGAGAAGATGAAACCCATTGAAAAGAAAAAGAATGGACTAATGACACTGATCCTGGAGGTTGTGATACAATTTATTTTCGCCACTCTCACCCGTAGAAATAAAACAAGATCTAAAATCGTCTTTTCGAAAGTCAAAAAGTGACAACTCATTATACATTCGACACCCAAACAGTATTTATGGAAAATAATACAATTCTATACAAGGGAAGACATGGGTGAAACCATTCTCAAATAGTAGTTATTCACAACTTGAAATAGTTTACAAAATCTTGTAAATTTTAATGGATACACTGTAAACTAATGATATCTTGGTTCCATCAGATTTATGAAGGGATTACAGACCAAACTCTCATACACACACACACATCTCTACACACGGAAGTTTACCATTCGGGAAACTCCTATTGATTGTAGTATATGAAAAAATATACGGACGACATGAGTCATCTTAGGTGTCGTCAGTCATTTAAGTATAAATGACTTAAAGACTTCCGTAGGACCGAGTAAGACCATAAAATACGGTCTGTTTACCGTCACCGACACAGATCCCCGGAAGTTAATGTACCCCACCACCGACCGCCCCCCACCCCCCACGTCTAGACTCCCTTCAGAGTGGTGTCTCGTTGGTCTGACTCCTGAAGATACCCAAGGACACCAGTTGGACTCAAAAGGAGTACTTTGAGAGAAGTCCGTGAGTTACAGGTGTTTGGGACCTCGACAGACGGTCGAGACGATTAGTAAGTGATGGAAACCGAAGGAAGAACCGATGAGTACCCGTCATAGACCAAACCCCACCCGCTAAGAATAGAAGTTTCAGAACTAGTCCTACAAGTACAACATTTCTTTTTGTACGTCTAAACCACGGACTCGTTGGCCTGCCCTGGACTTCACCCCGAAGAACAGGAGTATACACGGTGAAAGTTGGAGTGTAACGATAACCCAGTCACGACGACAAAAGAGAGGAGGAGACCGGAGACCGAGTGTCAACGGTCCTTGTTGACAGTTCCTTTCACACCCTCGACCTCCTTCGAGACGACGAGGGTCGAGTGATCCTAGTGTCGGAGTTTCATCATCTTCGTTGTCATTCTCACTCGTTTACACCGAGGGGAACTCCGGACGTCTGGTACACGAAGGACAGGGTCGGGACGCCTATACGTCTTCTCGTTATGTAGAACACGAAGAGGGTCTAGTTTAGGGTTTTGGGTTCTGTTAGGGACCCCAAGAACGGAGGACTGAACGAAGTCTTCACGGTGAGTCTAAAGGGGGAACCTAAAGGAAGGAGACTAGTACCTCGGGACACCACGAGAGTGTCCCAAAACTATTAAGTGGTCTTCCCTCTACCTCTGTCCTCTATTTATAAGAGGAAAGACACGTTTTTATAAGTACGGTAATAAAAGTGAAATTATCTTCCAATTCAAGTTGTGTTAAAAAGAAAAGTCCACTTTCCATACTGTACGTCGTTCAGTTTCCTCTTGAGTCTAAAGACTGAAGGTCAACTACGTAAAAAGTGAAGAAGTACGACGGAAGAATCTTGCCACAAAGATATAGAGTTTCTTTTGTCAACAGTGGAGGTCTAATACCTTAATGTCTACTGAACATCACGAGAAAAAAACACTTACATAAAATGAAGTAAAAAGATGTTACTGATATGTAACTTATTTTGTATGGATTACAATTTTTAAAATTTTCTGGTTTGAGTGAGTCTTTCGTCTTAATTAGAGAAGGATTAAATGAAAGTGTGAGTTTAGGGATCGGGGTGGTTTAGAGAGTTATCGTTCTTCTTTAGACTTAACGACAGTAGGAGTTCCCGTCTTTCTAAATTGAAAAAAAGACCATAACTAATCTAAACTCTTACATGTCCATCAACCCATCCTCACTCCAGAGTCTCCGTCACGACGTTCGACGCACATTTAAGAGGAGGAGAAGTGATCCCCGTGACAGTCGTATGTCCACGACGGAGAGACGGGGTGTCGTCACGAACATGGAATTTCTTCCTACCAATACGTCTGACACTCCAGTCCTGACAAGTACAACTCCCCTCTTGAAGGAGAAGGAAGTCGTATTAATAGTGGGGGTCTCTTTGAGGATAACGAACATGGAGGATGTTATTTGGGTTTTGGTAGCATCCGTAGTGTAAGGGACATGAAACAAGAAGTAGTAAGAGAGAAGGAATATGAGTCGACCGACAATGGGTTATGGATCCTGAGACAGAAGACTCTACGTAATCTGTGATCTCCTCAGTATCTATTTACTTTGACTACCCGATTAGGTACAATTTTAGGTTTACCGGTTGTGGTCGAGTGACCTCAGTGAGGAGAGTTGTCTTGGTCGTAAAGAACATAGTCAATCTCTACCTAGTACCCTTATACTTAAAGAGTTCCTGTAATCTGGAATGTTTAAACCTCACTTCTTCAGATACCTTCCGAAAACCGAGAGAAGACACACCACCCGACCGCCAGGAAAGTAGAGACACACCGTCGTCAGTCTTTTTTTGACCCTTTCTCGTTCCTGTTTAACGTTGGACACTTCTGTCCGATATCGAACAGAAGGAGAGCAGTGGAGTGTCAAGTCACCGTCCACCGAACGTCTTCGAACACAGGAAATGTGTTTCTTCGACTCCCTCGCTATCCGGATCGACGGGTATGGTTCCACTCGTCTAGTCATTGACTTACACACTCGACATCCTCGTGGACCATGGGATATGGAAATCTCACATAATCCAACGACGAAATGAAAGTAGAAGTCTAAGAACACATTAAAGAGAACGTCAGTTGAATTAGAGTTTGGTATATCCCTTCCATTGAGACCCTTTGTACCGAGTTCGAATCAGTCCAACTGTGTCATGTTTTATAGGTCAGGGATTTTAGTCATATTTTTCCATCGTAAAGTCTTGGTAAACTTTCACTTTCACTTCAGTGAGTCAGTACAGGTTGAGAAACACTAGGGTACCTGACATCGGAAGGTCCAAGGAGACAGGTACCCTAAAAGGTCCGTTGTCATGACTTCACCTAACAGAAAAGGAAGAGGTCCCCTAAAAGGGTTGGGTCCCTAACTTGGGCCCAGAGAGCGTACCATCTGTCTGTGAAATGGTAGACTCGGTGGTCCCTTCAGGGATACCGATAATTTACGACTACATCCCTCTGTTGATACCCTTACATTTCTCTATTCTCTACCTCTCCTTCGCTCGAAAGAACCACTAGGAGTTTCGTTCAGATATTTTCTTGTTATCTTTTTTCGGTCTATCCACACTTTATACTAGTACATAGGTTTACAAAAATTTATATACACAGGTCTTTCTTTTGGGACACTAACCCGGTCTCAATACAGACTCTCCACTGCTTCCTGTGGGCTCCTAAACATTTACGAGTCCGAAGGAGAACTCTGGTACCGTTGGGGATCAGGGTAAGGTAGGAGGAGAGAGACTCACAACCCATCCGTCAGGGTCCCCTCCTTCGGTACCCTCTTTCCCTGTTCATACTGGTCTTCGTGGGGTTCCCGGGATCTCCCCCGGGGGATTTTCCGTGTAAGTGGTCGAAAGAAGAAACCGTCTTCGGTCAATCAAGGGTCACAAGGTCTTACCTTACCTTGTTACTGCGAAATACGGTGATTTCGGCATCCGAACAAAGTTCCTCGTAAAGGAGAGACACCCCCTCACCACCCACCCCGCTTTACTATTTTCAACCACCTTCCGTTGAGATACGTTTCAGGTCTGGAACTCCACCGGGATCTTCCTGCACGGACCCAAAATGAGAAGAGCGAAAGTAATCTAGCTAAACACTAAGTTACCCTTGGAAATAGCCAGTGCACATAGGTCCCAACAAGGATGAGCGTATACCTGACATAGCTCGTCATCACCAGAGGTTTCGACACTATAAGTCGCTGAGAAAGGGCCTAGGAAGAAACGGAGGGTTCTTATTCCCCTCTACCCGGTCCGACACCTTTTACAGGGTGTCTCCAAACGACTTCTACGACCGACCGAAACCGAACTACCGCATACTCTAGTCGACGCAACTCTCTCCCAACTGTGACTACTTGTCCCTGGACGGTGGTTCTAAGTACATGCGGTTTGTCACCGTCGTGGAGTGGTACAAGTAGGAGGAGTGGGAGTTGCCGACATATCTGTAGTACTCGTTTTTAAACGACGGAGTCGCGACACACGGGGATCTCTTTCCCTAGAACCACGACTGGAAAATACACGAGGACGACGACAACCACAGCGTACAGGTCCTGAGGCAGCCCCACCTCTACGTACAGGTGAGAGACGAGTAGAACCACCACAACGACGACTACGACCACAAATGGCGGTTCGACACCCGAGGACTGTGCAAAGTTGAGCGACACTAGCTCTGGAAAGACAAAGTCTACTACCCGAGAACCGACCATGTCCGTCCCAAGTAAGACATGTTTGGTCAGAGACCGATGGGCACCCTCCTACTATTGTAATCACTGTAGTACAAACAATGGTGGAAGAAGACGACCGTACATTACTAGTTGCGAAACACAGACGACCCTTAGATACCTCATAGAAGGAAAACCGTAGCAACGATGATAGGATCGACCTTCGACTGCCCCAGGTCTCTTCGAGGTACAATGTATATGGGGTCCTCTGGGGAGATGGTTAACGATGTCCTTCACCTCGTCAGTCTCTTTCTACTGGTCCGAGACGAAAGTTTCTCAAGTGGAACTCTGTCCCGGACCTTACGGACCGAGTGACAGTTGGGGTAGATGGGAGAACACCCGAGAGGGTCTGTACGTGACATAGAAGAAACCAGGGACCACTTCTGTATCACCGGTACTTCCTTTCGGTGACCAGAGGTAGACGGTCGCGTGGAGGACAGGGACTTGTAGATTAGTAACTCCTCTGTTCTTCCCCTTTGACTATCCTAACTGCCCCAATCCCCTACCCTCATTCTCCTTCACACGTTCCTCTCGGTATCCCCCTCTCTTACGTTACCCCCCCCCCGATACTTCCCCACTCTCCTCTCAGGCAATAAGTGGTTGTCTACAAAGAGGTCCGTGTTCACTGACGGACGGAAAATGGACTACCTTATGACTAAAGAGTGTCGAGTTTTGATCGTAGTAAGTTCAGAGTAAGACTGTTTTTCATCACCCATGAAGACGTACGAATCGTTTCACCGTGGTGGTACACTTTCAGTCTATGTATCTTAAATATTAAATATAACCAACTTTACTGTGAAAACGGTTGAGATGAGAGGGGGTGGGAGATGGGGTTGTGAAAGATTACGGACCGAAGTAAAGTTTTAGTTTAATTATTTCATTTTGAAATAAGTACGAAACGATACCACTGTAAAGTTTAAACGTCCGAATTGTAAAAATATCTTAAGTTTACAGGTTAGAGAGAGGTTGAAGGAGGAAATCATGAGTATAAGGTCAGTGGTAGTGATGGTGCCATGTATATTAAATGATCTAGGACAGGGGGAACCCAGCACCGTTTAAAGTGACAGAACGTAGAGTGTCTTTCAGTAAGGTTTTAGTGTAGAAACGGTACAAGAAACTGTGGGTCGTTTTTTCGGTGGAAGTAGGGTTAGGGTAACTCGTGGAGGTTCCTCCGGAAGAGGTTCTTAAGGATGACTGAGGGAACAAGACCTTGAGGAGTCGTGAATACAATGTGAACGGAGCAATTAAACGAGTGTGCCGACTGTGAACCGAAACAACAAAGACATTAGTAAAAGGGACCCATCCAAAAAGGAGTGGTGGAACTCACATCAGAGGATTCTCCATTCCTGAAACAGTATCGGTTCAATGTATTGAAGGATACATGCGTGGTTTATCCATGGTATCCACTACGAATTATTTCCGAATAAACGAAGGTCTTAAAGGTGTAAGAACAAGGAAGTTTTACACAACGACCTGTCTGGGTTCCAAGACCCTTGGAGACCTTCTGTAGTTGTTATGATTTCGGACTCAGTGGAGGAATCGTTACCCGGGTGAAAGAAGGAGTAAGAACCCTATTCCTTTAGGTGGTTCGACAAAGACTTTACAAATGAGACAATAATAAAAAAATTAGGAGTGCACACAAAGATATTCCTTGGAGATCTTTCGACTCTGAGTCGTCCAACTCAACAGGTTCAGAACATTAACCATATTCCGTTTTGTCCTTAAGTTCACGTCCACACAGACTGACTTCGGTCACTGACACAGGAGACCCGGTGCCCCTGAAACGGCTACCGTTACCTTTTCCCTCACTGGGAGTTTTATTTTAACAACTCCCTGATCGGACCACCGGGTCACCATTTGTTATGTGGAACGTTACGTCCCCTGCGTCCAAACTAGGGACAAACTCCTTGATTCTAGGGTGTACGGAACCTCGTTGATTCGGACGTACGACGTTGATGACTTCGGACGTCGAATGCACGGTGTTGATCTCTCGGGCGTACGGCGTTGATTTCTCAGACACCACGGTCGTTACTTTCTAGACGTACTCCGTTACTTCTAGGGTGTACGACGTTTATTCTGGGAAGTGTCAGTCTATTTATTTGACAACTTTCTTTCCTTTATTTCCTTCTTTCAGTCGGTCTTTCGGGTCGACCTCGTTCTCCGTATCATGTTTATGAGATATCTGGGGGGCCTCACGCAGACAGTGAAAGACAGGTACTGGTGGGGGTTCAGAGGGGACCCTCACTTTCAGACCGTTCGAGAGTTGGAGATCGATCCGGAATTTACAGACCCGAGTCTAGGCTCACTCCCGACTCTCATTCTTAACAACACTGGTTCAAAAGACTAGGAACGATAAAGACGAATTGAGAACCAAGGATCTGAGAAAAGTTAATGTAAAACACGTCCTTGAGGAAAAGAGAAATGGAGAGTATGTGTGACTACCCTCTACTACTTTTTCGTCTACGACGGTCGCCGGGTAAAGATCAGTGAACTCTAGTTTAAAATATTACTATTTGTTTGGTTCATTAGTCAACTATAGGGGTTGTATAATAGAGAATTTATAGGTCACATCTATTATTTGAACTTACAATAATTAAATCATATATCATAAACTCTACATTGTCTCTTCGGAACTTCCGGTCGATTCTCAAGAGTTTGTGAAGATTCCAATGTACCTCTTTAAACGTTAAGAGTGTTTTAAGGTGGTCTCCCGTGATGTAGGCGTAGTGGGGGTCGGTTCGGAGAGTGAGAGGTTGGGTCATTTGTTCAGAGGGTTCATGGCCAAGTTTGCTTCAACCCCCTCCCCTTTCCTCCAGTCCTTTTTATGTCTTGGTTCATAGGTCTTTTGTATGGGTTCCCGACAAACAAAGGACAATTTTAAACCGTACGCTTACACTTTATTTGTCCCTAAGTTTAGTTGATTACCCTACCCTCACTCCCTCCTTCCTGTCACATGGGTCGACTCCTGTAGAAGC
Source organism: Capra ibex (assembly GCA_006410555.1). Classification (NCBI taxonomy): domain Eukaryota; kingdom Metazoa; phylum Chordata; class Mammalia; order Artiodactyla; family Bovidae; genus Capra; species Capra ibex. Next base: position 2,431,444 of record SJYO01010634.1, on the reverse strand, counting down.
TCTCCGCGTGGTTGATTTCCTGTATGAGACTAGGTTCAACAAAAACTGGCATTACGATTTAAAGGATTTCGAAGTTATTACAAGGTTAATTAGATCTCTTATTTCTATTTAGGTATGTTTAGAGTTATGTGACTCTTGTCCTTGCTGTGTAGATATTTTTAGGGTCTAAGTGTTTTGGTACTTTGTCCAATAATTTGTGTGTTTTAATAGAGGTTTCTAAGGAAAATTTTTCTTGGACAGTATGTCGTTAGGGGGTTGGAGTGGGGGGCGGGACCTTATATGACTTACAGATAATACACTCCGTCGTGCCCCCTTCGGTGTCACTTCCTGAGTCTCCATTTGCCCAACCAAGGACGTGACCCCCATGTCATCCCTAAAGTCTCGAATCTCCACCACGGGTCCTTACGTAGTCGGGGTCGGAATCTTTCGACTTCCTTCCCTTTATCTTTTTCCGAGAGTTCCCTCGACATGAACCTTCGTACATTCCGACACTTTATGACGTGATTCCACTAAGTTCGTTCTCCGACATTTACTCGTTCCGGAGTCGAAAGAGTGGCAATTCGATTTTACTACATTTCTAATTAAGATCCTACCGTACCGACATTAAAAGAGCCATCCTGAATAAAATGGTACAGTAATCGATTCTACTTGAATGAAGGAGGGTTAAGAGGTTCGTCAAAGGAAAATCTCCATTCTAAACCCCATTCCGAGTTCTGGATTTGGAAGTTGGCATTCCACATCCGACCCTTTGATTCACAAGAGATGGAAACTTACCAAAGTTCCCCGGAAGTTGTTTTGAGTTAAGTCTGATTTGTTTTTATCGACTCTGAAGTTGAATAACAAAGGATTGGACTCGAATTCTCATATGTTGTTAGTCTTTCCTATATTTCTTGTCAAGGAGACCCAAGTCATAATCTATTATGGCTTAACTCCACTTTGGACCAGAAAGAAAGAAATGAATACATCGAAGTTCAGGCTTACGAACCAATTAACGTCGAAGAACGGGTTTAAACGAAATTCTCATTACTGTAGTCGAAGGTTCTGACAAAGAAAAGGAAAATAAAAACAAAACGAAAATCTAAAATGTTACCAGATGAGAAAACCTTTCTTGATCACGACCAAATAATTTTTCTCTTTTTCAAATATTACGCCCCAACCCAAAGGTCCCACAAGGAGTTCGGACCTTGAGTCGACAGAGAAGTCGTACTCAATTCCCAAAACAAGTGACGGATGACTTTAGTAGGTTTACAACCTTTTAGAGGTAAAGGATTTGATGTACAAGACGAATTTCTAAACTCATACAAACTCGGAATGGGGTTTAGAACAGAGATTACTCACGTACCGTTGGTTGGTGTATCCAGGGTCCTTCCGTGTGAGTCCAGTGATCTAATTCCCAAATACTAGACGTTTCACTCTGACCCAGGAAATTTTCTCTTTCTTTAACTCTCTTCTTGAGTGTCCATTTCAGGTGGGGTTTGTTCCGGAAATAAAGTTCGTCGTCTTGTGACTTCTTCAGGAAAAAAAGTCAGGGGTCGGTAAAGGCGTCTAAACCTTGGTTTAAAACTGGACACTATAAAGAGAAGGTGAGGTGGGTAGGGAACCTGTGTCGATGAGATTTTCTTTTTTCGGACTGAAGTTTCGGGTACTTTGTCTTAGGGGACAGACGAAACTATAACTCACATGGTCCTCTGTCTTCTCAAGTACCAAGTTTACGAGATTACGAAAAATCCCTCGCCCTCCTCTGACCCCCATTGACAGTTAAATCCCTTCTTCCTCTTTCTCTTGTTTCGCGTCGTCTGTGTCGTTTCAGTTTGACCTACTTTGTCCGGTCAGAGGAATGTTGAAGAGATTTTCAGGTCAGACCCAAAGGTCCCCGTTTGGTCAATCAAATTCGAGAAAGAAGACGAAAAAGAAGGAAGTATGAGAAAATTCGAAGGGACTTATCAAGAACTTGAGTAAACCCAGGATTAAGTCAAACCAATTCATTCATCCCCCGACTGATTCCTCCTGTTCCGGAGAACAAGACGGACTTTTTGAGTCACCAGTACATAATGGAACGATTGGGAGTGTTTCATACGGGGGCCAGTGTACTTACCTAGTTTCGTTTAGGTAAAGGTGAGAACCTTTTCGTCGAGTTTCGTGTACAAGAGAACTACCACGGCGACAGTCAAGACACATCAGTTGTTTGTAGTCAATAACTGGTCAATAACTGGGGGGACCTGTGAGGACCCCCTGTGTGTCTACTTATTCCTTCCAATTCTGTGGTCGGTCCCGTCGTCCGACTGAGTGTATGATCTTCGAAATTCTTGACACGAACGGAGAATGAAAAGATAAAAGATAAGGCACACGGTAGGGATGGAGCCCACGACCGTCACTGGTCATGTCATCTTCCGAGACCGAGTGAAGACCGTCAGACCGTTGACTTTTCATTGCAAAAAATTTTGTTCTTGTACCGGAAAGGGGAGGGTTGTGGGGGAGGAGTTGGTAAATTTGAGTTCTGAAGTGTCTTTATCTACCTTACTTCTCTCGAGTGAAACACTAGTCTAGATTTGGGTGAGAGTATTTTGATTACCACCGCGTTATGGGTCTCAATCTTTCAACATGAAGTACCCAATACCGTCCTTTTCTTTATTAGATTAGGGAAGTCTAATAGAACCGGATATTATTAATGTTAATAACGAAAGATCGTAACGACATACACACACGGTAGTGTCAATTAGGAATGTTATGTGTTCCATCGACAATGCGGATTAAACATCGGTTCCTTTGACTCCGAAGTCCCGATTCGTAGGTGGACTTATATTTCGACCATTCTTCAGTTTGGGTCTAAACTTGGATGTAACGGGCTGGACTTCGGGTCGGAAAGTGGTAGTAAACTTCCTAGTGTTCAAATTCACGTTCAAATTCCTGTCTTATGGAGTGTGAACGTTCCGCTGAATGGACCAGGTCTTACAGTGGACAGACTTTGTATGGTTTTCAAAGACAAACTCTACTTGGAACTCAGACAGTAGAATTTCGTGACGTCACAATCGGTGTGAGGGTGTCCCCTCCCTACAACTGGTTTCTCCGGTTCAATACACACACCAGTGTCCGTTGTAAAGAAAAGGTATAAACACCATGTTTTTTATTGGACTTCTCGTTTGAAGAAGGGAAGGAGAAGGTTTCGTTGTGCTAAAGAATCAAAAGTTTGTCTTTTAGAGTATATGACCCCGAGAACTTTCCACGCTATTTCCGATCTGTGGTAGTCCTCCTAAGTCCGTTATTTTTGTCATACTAATTTAGAATAGTGACCATCGTTACTTCTGTGATATAAATACACACAACATATGTATATATATTTTAACACATAGACGACTGTTTGTAGGGAAAGTTCTGAAACAAGTGTGTGTGTAAAAGAGTTGATAGGATTATTTCGAGACTCCTCTCTTCTCCTTCCCCACGACTAAGAGCAAAAGGTCTAAAGTTTCTGCAAGTTATTTAATGTACTTTTCGTTGTGGTCTGTCTTGAATTTAAAAACTGCATGGGATCCAAAGTTTCCCCCTCTACGGTTCTGGAGTTAGGGGACAGTCGACAGGAACCCTTTGCCAAGCGTGTCTCCTAAAGTTTAGACAACGCGCCGAGATTTCCAGGAGAGAACTTGGCAAAATAAACTAAACGTCTTTTCCCTTGAACCCAGGTCTCTCCGACGTCTCAACGGAGTCCACACAGAGGCGGGCGGCCCTGGGAGAGATGCGTTGCTCTGTTTGTGTCACGCAAGTGATGTTTGCCCTCTACCCTCTGAGGTCCAGTGTAGGGGTTTGGGCGGCTCCCCCGGCCGGTCCCCCGAGAAAGGCCGGATGGAGGCCGTCGGGGGACAGACGCGGCGGGGGAGGCTCCGGCCGGGTCCGTGGCCCCTCGGGCCCCGATGACTCCGGGGGTGGGGGGGCTTGGAGTTCGTCCTGGACTCCCGGCCCGTTCCCTCACCTCCAAGAGGTTGTTGCTTTCCGTTTTCGACCACGGACACCCAACCTTAAAGGAGACCCCGCACGTCACCCTGGACCCTTTTCTTGGGAGGGAGTCTTATAGACTGGGCCCCCGCGGCGCCCTCTCTCGTGCGCCCCTGGCGGGCCCCGGTCCGCCCGCCGCCGCGCCGCCGCGCGACGTCGGGGCCGCCGCCCCAGGAAGGGCCGTCCGGGGCCCGGGAGGCGGGCGGCGGCCGGGCGGGACGGAGCGCGGGGAGGGGGGTGCAGGGGAGGGGGTGGCGGGAAAGGGAAAGAAAGAAAGGGCCCAGGCGAGCGGGGGTGGGCCGCCGCGGGCGAGCCGCCGAGCGGGTTACCGGCACCACGGCCCTGCCACGTAGTCGACTAGGCGGGCCCGAGGCCCGGAGACCCTTGGTTAGTCCCGCGGCCCCCGCCGGGGCCGGCGGCTATTTCGCACGCCCCGCCGCCCGGCGGGACGTCTCGCCTCTTACCCTCTTCTCGGTCGACAGATTCGTCGTGGAGGGCCAGGAGGAGCGGAGAGAAGAGGAGTGGAGCGAGAGCGGCGGACGAGCGGGACGGCGAAACGAGCCGCGGATCCATTCGTGGATCGGCCGGGCCCTTTCTCCCGCCCTTCCCCCGAGCCTTCACACGGCGCGGCCGGGCCGGCGGCGAGGGACTGGCTAGCAGAGCCGGAGAAGGGTGGAGGACCGGGATGAGACGCGGGGCCGGACCTCCCTCCACACACAACCACCCTCCCCGAGGACGAACGAAAGCGACGGGCGCCCAGACCCAGCCGCTACCACCCCGCGGTCCGAAGCGCCTCCCGCCCCTCAACAAAACTAGAAGGAAGTCGACGACCGCCGGACTTCGCGGCGGGGACCTCCAGCGACCCGTCCCGCTCGGCTCCTCGGGCGAGCCGGGCCGCGGGGGGCGAGCCGGCACCCCGCACGCACCACCTACCTCGCCAGGGGGACGCGCTCGGAGCGGGAGAAAGAGGCGCCGACGCCCAGGGCCCCGCGCCAATCGACGGACGCGGCTCCGGTCCACGGCCCTCTCAGCCACCACGCCGGGCGAGGGCGGCGCCCCAGATGGGGACACTGACTTGTTACCCCTCGGGCCCTCGCGCCGCACCGGCCGCCCGCGCCGCCCACCTCTCCGGACCGACCGGCCTGTCCCCGTCGTCGCCTCGCGACAGGGAGGCCGCCTGAGGGGTCGATGGCGGGGGTGGGGGTGGGGCGGGGCCGGAACCTCCCCATACCGGGGGAACCGTTGCGGGACTCTAGGTCTGCCCCCGGGTTCCCCGCCCCGCGGCTGAAAACCCTGCAAAGTCACCCTTTCCCGACGAGAGTTTCACCTAAAAGGGTTGATGGGACCCCCGCCCTTCGCCCCTACGAGGGGGCCGGCGTTTAGGCGCTTCTTCTTGCGCTTGCTTCTACTTCTGCTGGACCTTAGAGCCAGGAGCCCCAGGGGGAGGTTGTCAAAGCCGAAGCAGCGGATGAGCCACTTACGGCCTCTCTTCGGCGCTCAGTTCTAGTTCAGCTGAGTCCTCGGAAGCATAAGGACGAGGTGGGCCACGCTAAGGCTGGCGTGAAGCTGAGGGAGAGGGAGAGGCAGAGGGAGCGGGTCTTTCGAGGCCACGCACCTGGTCGCTCTCGGCCTCTGGGTGCTCTCCGCGCTTGCGGTGAGGTTTTCCTCTTCCCGGTTCCTCCCGTAGTAGCTATGGAAACTAGAATGGACCGACCCCACTCACTCCTCGTCCCTAGGTCCTGGGACGAGGGTGGTGTCGACGTTCTTTGGCGATTCCTGGCGTCTTAGGGTCGGGAGGTAGGGGGGGGTGGTGCATTTTAAAGCTGTAGAGCCGCCGTGATCAACTATCTCGTCCGCCGACAACCGTAGGTTGGACAGTGCCTTGGCTCAACCGTAGTGGCTTTTCTCGTCCGGGGGCTCCGAATTCCCTCTTTCACACTGAACTTTAACCTCCACCATTGGCCACCCTCTCCTTTCGGTCCCTACCCCAATATCGACTCTCGACTTTCCCAGACCCTAACGAGGATGACCGAAAATTTCGGTCCTACCCGCTACCTGTATTCCTCACCCTAAACTGACTGGTTCAGATCTCCCTCAGCCGTTTCTAACAGACGATTGTGTTGAACTGTCTGTCGAAGAGAAGGGCCTCCCCTTCCCACTCCGACAACGTCCCTCTTCGTCAACAAAAGTCGACCCGTTTGTACCTGCCAACGGGTATCTTTGAAACGGTGACATGAAGTCTTTCAACGGGTTCAGTAACCTCCTCTTGTTATACAAGGGAGAGGTTGGTGGGACCCGCTAGTTACCCCCTCCCTCCTCCATCCTGCAAAGGAGAAACACAACCCCAAACCAAGACACCGAAGTCACAGAGAAGAAACTCTCCAAAACGCCACCACCGAGTGTCTAAAATCGCACGGAGTCGAAAACTTTGGGGTCTAGAAAAACTAAATCTTCACCCTTAAAGAATTAATTGAATTTCAAGAGACCACCTTAGACCAGTGAGAGTTTGAATTCAGATGAGAGACTTTACTCTTGAAACGGAGTTTGACTACCTTCAGTACGGTCACACACAGAATTTTAGGTCCAACCTAGTTTACATGGTTTCAATGTGTAATCAGCAACCATCCTTCGGTGGTTGAGAATTTAGAAGATCGATCCGGGCCAAAGGAGGAAGGTCGATTTACCCTTACCCCACCCAACAAATAAACCTTCCCACCTCCTTAGAAGTTTTCTTGAAAAATAACTCCGTAGGAGACCCCACATTCCTTTTCCCTCTTGAATTGGTTCTCTAGTATCGTCGGTTCGGGAAGACACCGGCCTAAAACGAACCTCTACAGACAAGACGTCTGACAAAGACTTGAAAGTATAAAACAAAACCCGAGTGGTGGGGGGAAGGGGGGTCATAGAATCATACTTTTTACTTTGTTAAGGAGATGGAGACTGTTTGACGTTTTTATCTTGAATCACGAGTTTTCAAATCTAAGACCGAACTCCTTCCCTTATTCCTCTGAAAACAAGTCATATTTTGAAATTAGAGGGACTTTCGTTCAATTTATTTACATGACATGAAAACTCACACACTGAAGGTTTCCCTCCCCGACGGTGAGGGTGACACTGAAGAACTAAATTAACAGGAATAACGCAATAAGGACGTCTCCTAGACAAATCCCAACCACAAGAATAAAATAAAAAAAAGACAGAGAGAAGTCTTGTGGAAGGTGGTACCGGTGGAGCCGCTCGAGGGTGAACTTGTTTCCGTAGTTCGTCCACATGTACCGGGATGGAGTCCCGCTCTTTCAGGTCCGATACATGTAGACCTAGCTGCCGTGACCCCTTCCTGACGCGACGTTCTGGGCTTGGAACCTAAGACTTGGGTTCACATATCTTCCACTCTCCGACCCGCCTTGACTCCCCCCCAACCCACCGTTGGACTCTGGTTCGGTGATCTAGACCGGAGAAATAAGACTACATTTCGTAAAGATTCCGTCCTGAAATGTCCTGAAATAAGTCAGTTGTAATTCGAGGATGTGACGGAGGTTCGTACTTGTTACCTGGGGAAATAAATTTGACTCAGAACGTGTAGATTTCTTTTTTCTACTTCAGACCCCCCTCACCGTAACCCTTGAAACAACTGAACCCGTAGGGTAGAGTCAGACTGGATTCCATGGGGATCCTTGGGTCAAACTTTTGGTGTCGAGATTGGACTGATAAGGTAGACGAAATGTTTGAGAAAACTTACAATGCATCCAAGATCTACATTTCGTTTGTGGGATTTTCACCAAAGATTCATCTCGATGGTAGTACACAAAAATCAACTACGTGAAATTCTTAAGAATTAGACCGACTAACGAATAGGATGTCTTCGATAATATACTTAACCCTGCTGAAACAGAAAGAAATAAGAAACCAGATCTTGTTTGGTATCGACGGAAGGAAGACCTTTCCCTGACTCCAGGTAGTAGAAAATGGACTAAATCCTATCGAATGAGAAGACTATTACGAGTGTAAACTCACTTACTTACTTACCGATATTATGTTTTGTATATCACACATGGACGATACACCGTCCATAACGTGTCCGGGACTTTCATATTCTACTCTCAGACCAGAGACGGAAGCCTCTTGAGTATCAGTAAACCTCTCTCTACTTCCTTGAGTGGAAATTTTGTATCACACCTATTCAATGCACCCTCGTGGGAACTTATTCAGTAGGACGATCACAGACAAATAGACAATTTTATTCCTGTGGTGTACTTGACCCTGACAGGTAATGTGTCACACCCGACCCCCACCCTTCACTTTCTTTATTCGTTGTGTCTACCGGATAGTCTCTCAGAAATAAAGAGGACCTAAAGTTAATAAATTTACTACTGACTGACTGATCTTTACAGGTGAAACAGAGGACCCACAGGTCATCTGAATAAATGTCTCCTTTGTAATAAGAATCCAACAAAGACACTAACCATGAAGAAAATTTTTTCACTACGTTACCAGAATGAACCTTCTCTTTCCTGACACCCCGTTGGACGTTTGTAGTCCCAGACGGACAATAATCGTCGTCAGTACGTAGTGACCGAAAGACCCGTTCTGTCACATCTAGGAATCTCTATTTTTCCATTCACTCTCCGACATGAGGAGGGACTTTTCAAGAACACGAACGTTGAAATTAAAGGGGGAGAGAAAAATAGTGTCTCAACGGGCTCACCTTAAAACTACCGAGATCATGAAAAGTCAGACTTCCGAGGTTGTCACTGTACATAGAACAGGGACGACGGTACAAGGCCCTGGGAAAGGCGTTCCTGGGGTTGTTCGACCACAAGACACTTCAGAAGTTCATGTTGGCTTTCGGACGTCCATACATATCCTATCTGAATTAGGATTAGGTACTTAACATTTCAGTCCACCCCTCCTATAAGGTTTTAGCCATAACCCTTCTGCTCGAATAGGGTCTTGATTGACAATCTTCAATCTTGATTGAAGATTGAGAATCTTCAGACTTCCTGACCTGTACGTAGAGGGGTAGGACTTGAAGGAACAACTCTCTCCAAACACACCAGGTAGGAGGGTAACAACCGACGTCTTTTGGTGTGACCTAAGAAGATTTAGAAACGACCTCCTCACGGGGTACAGTGTCAGGAGGACGGACATCTAAAATTACGACCCACACTAAAGATCTAGACGGTGAATGAAAGATACTTGAACCCGTTCAATAAAACAGGGGATATGAACAGTGAAGGGGGTAAAATTTTAACCCCCCACCTATCTCCCTCCCACGATATACATATGAATGTCGATATCATTCATATCGACATACTAAGACCCAAGTTAGGAACCCAGCCCTTCTAGGGGACCTCTTCCTTTACCGTTGGGTGAGGTCATAAGAACGGACCTTTTAGGGGTACCTGGCTCCTGGGACCGTCCGATAATCAGGTACCCCAACGTTTCTGAGCCTGCACTGACTCGCTAATTCGTGTCGTGTATCGACTAAGTGCAACAACATGCCGTCTTTGGTTGTGTTGTGACATTTCGTTAATAGGTGGTTAATTTTTTATTTAAAATTTTTTACCTTGTTGATTATTTCAGGTAGAGTATTTTAACAAATATCTCCTAACTCAATACACATTTACTAACTCTTCTTGACATACAGTTTATGACCAACGGAAAAACAAGGTCTCTCGAAAACTTCACTTTTCACTTTCAGCGAGTCAACACAGGTTGAGAAACACTGGGGTACATGATATGTCAGGTTCCTTAAGAGATCCGGTCTTATGACCTCACCCATCGGAAAGGGAAGAGGTCCACCAGAAGGGTTGGGTCCCTACCTTGGGTCCAGAGGGCATGACGTCCACCTAAGAAATGGTAAACTCGGTGTTCCCTTCGGGGGGTTTTACAGACAAAATCCTCCGTAATTTAATACCACTTTCTGGACTCAAGACTTCAGTTCTGTCCGTCCCAAAGGACTAAGACGACGGATGGGGCCCGTCCAAGGGACGGTAGAGACTCGGAGTAAAAGAGTGAACATTTTTCCCTCTGAATATTATGGGTAGAGTCCCAATAATCCTTCTACGTCGACTGAGACACTGGGACACCCGACATCTTATGGTCCGAAGGGACAGGAAGTGACAGAGGACCTCAAACCAGTCTGAGTACAGGTAACTGCAGTCACTACGGTAGGTTGGTAAAGTAGGAGACAGTAGGGGAAGAGGAGGACGGGAGTTAGAAAAGGTCGTAGTTCCAGAAAAGGTTACTCAGTTGAGGAATTTAGTCCACCGGTCTCATAACCTCGAAGTCGAAGTCGTAGTCAGGAAGGTCCCTTGTAAGTCCCAACTAAAGGAAATCCTAACTGATCGAACTAGACAACGTCAAGTTCCCTGAAAGTTCTCAAAAGGTCGTGGTGTTAAACTTTCGTAACTAAGAAACTGCAAGTCTGAAGAATTACCAGGTTTAGGGTGTGTGTACTGATGACCTTTTTGGTATCGAAACTGGTCTATCTGAAAACAGTCTTTTCACCATAGAGACAAAAGATTATGTGTCAGATCCAAATAGTGTCGAAAGGAAGGTTCCTCGTTCGTAGAAAATTAAAGTACCGATGTCAGTGATAGGTGTCACTAAAACCTCGGATTCTTTTATTTCAGACAGTGACAAACATGAAAAAGGGGAAGATAAACGGCACTTCACTACCCTGGTTTACGGTACTAGACTTAAAAAAATTACAACTCAAAATGCGGATGAAAAGGGTGAGAGGAGAAAATGGGAGGAGTTCTCCGAGAAATCAAGGAGAAACGAAAGACGGTAATCTCACCATAGTAAACGTATAGTATCTCCAGACTTTTACCAAGAACTTGTATCACTTTGTCGGTTATTATTAGATATTTCTAGGCAAGATCGTATCTTCAAAAAGAACTCGAACAGCGGGGAAAAAAAACCAACCAACCCAAAAAAACCGTACACGGTCATGATATCTTTAATCGTGAAACATAGAAGAGTGGCCCTTACATTCCGACAACTATCTGATCTGTTTACTAAGAGAGTTATTTTTAACATCTAAACCGACATTTACGAACTCTTTGGTACTTATCCAGATTGTCGATCTTCGTCAAGAAGACACTTATCTCCCAAGTTCACGGACTGTAAACCATGAACCCTCCCCCGGTCGAACGTCTATTCCACTTGGGAACGACACAGGAGACCCAGGAGAGGGTACACTGAAACAACACTGGGTCAAATCAATATTTATTACGGAAAACTCTCAGAGGGATGTCTATGTATTGGTATCGAAGACAATAGTAGGGGAGAGTGTGACCCCGTGGATTTCCAACTGGGACCCAGTCAAGTCATTTATTGTAGAGTCCATGGACCTTAGACTCCTGGTGAAGGGTAGTTGTGCCCCTAAGTCACGTAAACAGGTATATAGAGATTATCGCACAGGTAAGAAAGAGGATCTCTGGTTAAATTCCGTATGGACATTTGCCTATTACCTGTACCACTCGTTGGTCGCGGGGACCAAACCTTACCTCGTCCTTATATGGGATTACCCATGACTACCCGTGGGGAAACCAACCGGAAGGTTGCCGAAAGGACCCGGGGTTCCATTCAGAGGAACCACTCTCCACTTAGAACGAAGAGGAGTTCACGAATTAACGGTTCCCTTCAGAGAGACCTCTACCCACACTTAGGAACATCTGGTTTTTCGATCCCCCTATAGGGACTCTGACCGACTTTACTATGACATCTCTCAATCGGGAACACAATGGATTTAGGTTTATCACCTACAACTCTACACTTGTAACGTGCCTTTGGCACCCGAGATCAGCCACAATTGGGTCTCCTCGGGTGACGTGTGGTGAGTAGACGGAGGGCCATTTCCGTCCCTACCACTAAGGTCCTCTTCCACACTCTTGAAACACTGAAGACTGAATCTATCCTTAAAAGAACTGTAGGACGGAGGACTAGAAGGTAGAACTATGGAGAGGTCCAGGGATGATGACACCACACCCTCGCCTGTTCCGGATGCCGTCCCTATAACACCTCCGAGTGATGGCCCGGACGAACATGCGACCGTAGTTCTAGCCCCCGTGCTTGCGGCTCCAGTACGGACGTGTCCATTTCCAGAGATCGGGTGGTGGACGGGGTGGATCTCCGTACATCCCCTAAAACGATCCTTCCCGACAACACCACGAGTGAGGAATTGGGCTTCGGGAGTTCCACCGAACCTCATCTCTACTCGTCCCCCGTTCACAGTCGAAGACCCAACCCCACTCGTCGACCAAAACGAAAGTTCCGGGTAGAAGAGCAAAAGAGATCACCCTTAAGGTCTATCCTGGGACACTTCCTTAGCTGTACCCGCTAGTAGAGACCCACCGGGCAAAGTAGAACGTAGCACACACACTTCTGAAGCCTCACTAGCGGTGGAAACTAGGATTCGGGTAAGGACCTTTGACCTTACCACGACCGACGGTGTGGTTGAAATCGTGGTTCCGGTACGCTCTCCTCTTACCAGACTTCACTCACGGTGGAGGTCGCCCCCGGTAAAGTGAGAGAGACGTTCTTATGGACGGTCCCCAAACTATATGATCCCTACTCATTCGACGGAAGGGTCAACCCCGGAAATCGAGAACCATGAGTCGAAGTTTTTGACAGAAGACTAGGACAGTAAAACAAGGATAAACCTTTCATGGGGGTTTTATGAGAAGTTCTCATCCTAAGCTCCTACCACTACCCCTTTCAACTGTGTCTTCTTACGAAAACTTTTAGAAATCATTCTTGATTTAATCATTGTTATGTTCGAAGACTTACTCGAATTACCGACACCCACCCTCTCTCAAAGTACCCCTGTAGATGACGGACGGGTCGTGATTCTCTGTATCCAACATTCCGTCCCACGACGGAAACACCTCTTAGAAAAGGACCCCGGTACAAAACCCGTAAACCTCGGACCTTTTGTCAGAAACCATCTACTCAGTGCGGTAAGAACCTAGGTGTGGACGAGGAACTTCCCGTCCAAAGGACTACCGTCCAACCTGGGAGTAGAACTGACAAAGAAGGTCCATGTAACTCCTCCGGTAACTCTTTGATTCGTTCGCCGTGGTCATGGTGTAGGCTCGGATGCTAGGGTTCCCCCCGGACCTGTTGCGGGCCGCGGATTGACCTAAGGTGCTTTGGAGGTTGTAGTTGCTGAAGAGACGGCCGCACCGGTTGGCACCACGATCGTAGGCGTAGGGGGCCTGACAGCCGGTCCTCTTCTTCCCGATGAAGCTTCTGGCAGCGGGCAGACGGTTGACACTGGGGAAGCGGCACTGCCTTCGGGAGTAGGCGTGTACAGAGGACTTACTTTGGCCGCTGCTCGGGAAGGTCATGTTCTTGATTCACCTGATCTGAACGTCGGGAGCTTTGGGGAGAATTAAGATGTAGAATGAGGGTGAGAGCGGGGAGAGTTGCGATATTATCGATATTGAGTTTCCCACCTTATAGTTCCAGAAAAAACAAAAAAAAAAAATTAAGGAGTGTGGGTCAATTATAGAGAACGAAAGAAACCAGTCCTAGTTTCCCCAGTTCAAGAATTAGTGAAGTGGATGGATGGGGACGGGAAAAGAAAAAGGATAGTGGCTTCGAAAGGATCACGTAATCAACCCTCCCACCCACCCCTTTGTATTGGTGACGAAGCTAAATTAGTCCACACAAACAGGTTATCCGTATCGAGAGACCTGTCTCTCGGGTCAGTAACACTTCCCTACCCCTCCTGAGAAAGACTCACCAATGACTCACCCCCTGTCCCCACGACCTAAGACACCAATCCAATCCTAAAGGGAAGAACCACCCTTCAAGGTAATGAATGTTCCAACATTGGTTGAAAGATAGTTTTCACTCTTAATCCCCCCTTCCTTCCCACCCTTCAGTCCATCCTTTTACGGGATCTAGAGGACCACACCACGACGGGAACGGACCCCGAGTCGTGGGACTGTCCGAGGTGTATTTACCTACCTATCGGGATGGAATTTTCTTTTTCAAGAGTAACACACCAGGAGGTAAATATTGTGTTTCGTCTCATCATAAAAATATAAATTTACATTTTTGTTTTTAATATATATACCCACACGTCTATTTACACACAAAAGAGAAATCCCTCTTTTTCGGTAAGACCAATACCCCTTGGGTTTAAACTCTGTTTATCAGACCAATCTTTATTCCTAGAGGAAGACTCACCCACACCCTTACCCTCTCCGACACGACCTTTTCAACCGACAAACCCCGACTATAAGGGAGTGATGGTGAAGTCCCGAAGAGAGACGGGACGAACGGGAAGACCCCTCCGACTGTAACCAACCAATTGTCCACCTTCGGGTACTATCGTCATCGGTAGTGGACTCGGGGTCCAAATTTTCTGTGTGTACATGAACATGTGTGTCCCCAAACCTTTATCCTCAACCGACCAGTTGAACTCGTACAATGACTGTTCCCCCATAACCCCAATAAAAGGCCACCCTGATCGTACAGTGATTTCGTCCGGAAAACTATTATTTTTTAAAAAAAATTCGTTTTGTCTTAAAATCTAAAATTAGTATAAACAATCCCAAAGATTCAGAAACAAAATGTCTTAACGAACAAACGAAGTCGACAGAGGAGGGGTAGAGACGAGACCTCCTCTACCCTGTTCAGACCTCAGGTTTGTCAACATTAAAACATAGAACCACAGACAAGAGACTCACACTTTAATTCTAAGGACTCCTCAATGATAAAAAAAAGAGAAAATATTATTTTTGTTTGGGGTGGAAACAGGAATGTAAAAGGAATGACAAAGACCGATAAAACACAACCCACGCCTTTCACCCGTCACCAAAAAAAGAATGGTACTGCTAAACATTAACGGTACATGTCATACAAGTCTCAATCTATTGAGAAGTAACATTTGTTTGACACGATTGACGGGTCTCGTCGAGAATATTTACAATCCAACTAAATATTCTAGAGAGGACTGAACACTAAGAAATTTCAGGGATATACGGTGAAGTACCATATGGACAAAAACCTTAATTTCTTAGAAAGGACTCCGAATAACGGTTGGTCGAGGTAGGACACGAAACCCTTAGACCCCAATTCCGGATAGGTCCGGGATTTTCAAACGTCGTCACATGTTTGGGGTTGGGGGGAGAGGGACACACACGAGGTCTCGAACGGAAACCGGATAGTGTGATAGTGCAAAACTCGTGACCGAACTAAAATAACGTCGGATCAGACAAACGTTGACCAGAGTGACAGGGATGAAGTAAAGTAGAAGACGGGTCGACGGTCACTAAGTAGATTTATCGTTTATAACTGGTGCAACGATACGACCAATTTTGGAAGGCTCCGACTGGATCGAGACTCCCACTCGGTCGGGGTCTATAGGGAACTATACGAAAAGGGAGGTGATCACTCGACAAGTGCTACGGGGGTTTCCGAGACCTCTGTGGACATACGGAGACGAGAAACAGGGGAAGGGACCTTTAAGAAGTCGAAGAAGGATGGACTCAAATAAAGGTATAGTTCGACCCATCCTCGAGGTCGGAGACACCACGTGTATGGAGGTCGTTTTTGTGAGTAGGTTGTCAAAGTGAAACATTCCACGGTCCATGACATCCGTCATCATTAATTAATGGAAAATTTTTCTACCACAGGAGATAGTCAAACCTCCATCAACGTCGGACAATTGTCGTCTAAATCTGTACTCAAAAGAAACACGTTCACACATAGTGATCAGAATGTATTAGGATCTGTAAAAAAAAAAGAACAAAACCTTCCAAACGAGTCAGCACAGGTTGAGACGTTGGGGTACCTGATATGTCAGGTACCTTAAGAGGTCCGGTCTTATGACCTCACCCATCGGAAAGGGAAGACGACTCCTAGAAGAGTTGGGTCCCTAACTTGGGTCCAGAGGACGTGACGTCCACCTAAGAAATGGTCGACTCAGTGTTCTCTTCGGATTCTTATGACCTCACCCATCGGACAGGGAAGTCACCTAGAAGGGTTAGGTCCTTAGCTCGACCCCAGAGGACGTAACGTCCACCTAAGAATTGGTTGACTCGATACTTCCTTCGGAAACCTTCCAATCCAGGACTGGATTAAAAGTTTCATCCTACTAGAAATGGATAAACAAACAACCCACACCAGGGTCAGCCGTGGTACAACGTCGTACTAATAATTCTCACGGGAGAACGAGCCGTAAAAGGTCCAAAACGACTATTAATAAAGTTGACTTTGAGACGAAGGGAGAGGGGTCGGTTTCCCTTCGGTCAAAGGGAAGGGACCCAGTGGGGGGTTGTGTGTATGGGGTGCCAAGAACCCTCGTCACCCTCCCAACCGTATGAGACATGTCGCGTTTGTGATGTAACTCATTTATTCGGTTCGTACGACAAAAACACGAGTGACATTGGTTAAGAGTTTTCCTGTCTTTTCCTTAAGATTTAATTACAGTAGTCCTAGATCCACCTTTGTTGGTCACATAAAGGAAGAGGTGGGAGAATCCATCTCAATCGAAACCGGATGTACAATGTCACGTTAGGGAAACATAAAGATTCCACAAAAGAATATCGAGTAAATCGTCTGTGATCCAATGAACTATTGAAATAGTCACTATCTAATTTACCTCTGACTACCAGTTCGGAAGTCGGAATTTCTCTGTCCGGTCATAAGTGTTTTCCTACCCAAGGGAATTAAAGAAGGACAGCCACTAACCTGTCCTCGACTTACTGTTGTGTTCGATTGTCTTCTTAATAATAGCAAATCAGTGATTCAACACAGGCTGAGAATACTTGGGTACCTGACGTCGGGTGGTCCGAGACAGGTTCCCTGAAGGGTCCGTTCTTATGACCTCACCAACGGTAAAGGAAGACGTTCCGTAGAAGGGCTGTGTCCCTAGTATAGGAACAGAGGACGTAACTGTCTTAAGAAATGGTGACTCGGTGGACCCTTCGGACATTCCTCGATTATCTCCTAAGGTTCCTCAAGGAACCTACCAATGATGACCCTAGTAAAGACACGATGACCCATCCTACCATCACGACACAATTTAGCGAAGTCAGTACAGGTTGAGACACTGGGATACCTGACATTTGACGGTCCGATGAGACAGGTACCTTAAGAAGTCCTTTCTTTTGACCTCACCTAACGGTAAAGGAAGAGGTCCCCTAGAAGGACTGGGTCCCTTAGCTTGACCGCAGAGAATACAGATTGGACGTAACCGTCCACCCTAGAAATGGTGGTCACGGTGGACCCTTGTGGGTCACCTGTTTTCTTGAAGGATTTGTTTGTGAACCACGGTCTCAAAGTTTTTAGAGTGGTTTCCGAAGCGACTCCAATTAAAGTAGATGAGCAACCGGGAATGTGGTTGTCTTCACGTTTCAGACTTTTCATTAAACGATAGGGTTTCTTTCGGACAGTGAGTGTGTCGAAAACACGGACATTTGAACTTTTTTGTCCGTTCCTAGGACAAAGAAAGAATCCTGACATAGGAACGGACAGTACAACAGACGTCCTGAACAGATTACTTAATAAAAAGTTCATAGTCAAAACCCTCGAGATTCGGGTATCGAGATAACCCACCACAATTTGGGTATTGTAGAACCACCGAATCGATACAAAATTGAGACCAGTACCGTGATTCTGCTTCAAGGCAAAATAACTTAAAAATTACTGACGACCGGACCAATTAAGACCGACCTCAGTCCGACGGTTCTCGGAGTACAACAAAATACTCAGTACCGTTAAGTAGTACAGTAAGGTTTCCGAAGTCCATTTAACGATGATACTATTAGACTGAATGGATCTCGGGATAGTAAAATATCGGAAATCGAGTCAGTGGTCGGTGAGTAACTTTTTCTTTTTTAGTTGAACTAAAACATTATCTATATGTGTGTGTATGTTTTATATCTGTATATGGTATAACTGTGTATACGTATATACATGTGTAATGTATGTGTTATCTTCGTAGGATGTGTTTGGAAAACGTTTTTGATATCGTGGAATGTTTCCTCTGTCCTTAAATACTTATAGAGAAGGTCATCATCATATGTAAGTTCACCCAAGTGACCAGACTCTTTGACAGTGGTCCTCATCCCTCAGTTCTGTGTGTACGGTATTAGTAAGAGTTTCGTGTCAAGATGACGGTTGGGAAAGATTAAGATGGGAGACGACACGAATTGCCTGTCCTCCAAGAACCCATGACAGTTGATTAACTAATAGACATTAAGTGACGGACTATACTTGGCCCATCACAGGATGGATCAGGGTACAATGTCTCCTTCACAGACACAACAAGGATAAGAGTGAACTACTGAACGAAAACCTCCCGAAACCTGGAGTCGTTCGACAGGAAAAAGAGTACCCAAAGTCTAATTCAATGAACGTAGTAGAACTCCAACAACGACAGAGTCGAAGGAGAGTCGAGTGGAATACCGTGTCAGTCGTGTAGACGTCTGAATTGAGGTCACCCACGTGTGAGTAGTTTAGATTTGAGACCCCGAAGGGATCGACAGGTGACCAATTCTGAGACACGAAGGTTACGTTCCCCGTACCCAGACTAGGGACCTGTCTTTTGATTCTAGGGTGTTCAGTTTACCACGACGTTTTTTTGTTTAGATTTTAGAGGTACCGTTGGAAAGACGTGAACGGAAAAAGTTACTTTCATGTCTTATTGAGGAGGAAACAGCGATAATAAGAAGAGATAACTGTAATTTACCCCTCCGTAAGTTCTATGGAGGTTTTAACTACCCCTGGTTTGTCCGTGATAAAAAAAGCCACAAAACCACCTTTGTCCTTACTCCCCCAGTTCACTTATCTTTAATAAGTAGAAGAAGTAAGGGGAGGGAGAATGTCGATTGTCACAGTGATCGTAGTACTCTGACCATACTCTGAAGAACATACCCGGATAACGATACATATGATACTAATAGAACATACTAGGAGTACTAAAAAACTCGACAAGACTATTGATGAGTTTATTACGATATATTATTTCATGTCGTAGTATAACCCTCTTCCCTCCTTTATCCTATGCCCTGTCTCTCTCCCGCCACTCTCACCCCCTCTTTTCTTGCGAACAGACCAGAGACCTTTCCTTAAACGCTATATAATCCTCGACTTAACTCTCCGTCAAGTCAAGTCGAGTCAAGTCAAGTCAGCGAGTCAGCACAGGCTGAGAAACGCTGAGGTACTTAGCGTCGTGCGGTCCGGTGGGACAAGTAGTGGTAGAGGGTCTCAAGTGAGTCTGAGTGCAGGTAGCTCAGGCACTACGGTAGGTCGGTAGAGTAGGAGACAGCAGGGGAAGAGGAGGACAGGGGTTAGGGAGGGTCGTAGCCTCAGAAAAGATTACTCAGTTGAGAAGCGTACTCCACCGGTTTCATGACCTCAAAGTCGAAATCGTAGTAAGGAAGGTTTCTTTAGGGTCCCAACTAGAGGAAGTCTTACCTGACCAACCTAGAGGAACGTCAGGTTCCCTGAGAGTTCTCAGAAGAGGTTGTGGTGTCAAGTTTACGTAGTTAAGAAGCCGCGAGTCGGAAGAAGTGTCAGGTTGAGAGTGCAGGTATGTACTGGTGTCCTTTTTGGTCTCGGAACTGATCGACCTGGAATGAGCCGTTTCATTACAGAGACGAAAACTTATATGACAGATCCAACCAGTATTGAAAAGAAGGTTCCTCATTCCCAGAAAATTAAAGTACCGACGTCAATGGTAGACGTCACTAAGACCTCGGGGGGTTTTATTTCAGACTGTGACAAAGGTGACAAAGGGGCAGATAAAGGGTACTTCACTACCCTGGTCTACGGTACTAGAAGTAAAAGACTTACAACTCGAAATTCGGTTGAAAAAGTGAGAGGAGAAAGTGAAAGTAGTTCTCCGAAAAATCGAGGAGAAGTGAAAGACGGTATTCCCACCACAGTAGACATATAGACTCCAATAACTATAAAGAGGACCGTTAGAACTAAGGTCGAACACAAAGAAGGTCAGGTCACAAAGAGTACTACATGAGACGTATCTTCAATTTAGTCGTCCCACTGCATATGTCGGAACTGCATGAGGAAAAGGATAAACCTTGGTCAGACAACAAGGTACAGGTCAAGATTGACAACGAAGGACTGGACGTATGTCTAAAGAGTTCTCCGTCCNAAAGTCTTAAAAGGTGTCAAAGAACACTAGGTGTGTCAGTTTCCGAAACCGTATCAGTTATTTCGTCTTTATCTACAAAGAGCCCTTGAGAGAACGAAAAAGGTACTAGGTCGCCTACAACCGTTAAACTAGAGACCAAGGGGACGGAAAAGATTTTGGTCCAACTTGCAGTCCCTCAAGTGCCAAGTGCATAACGACTTCGGACCGAACCTCTTAAAACTCGTAATGAAATGATCGTAGACTCTACTCACGTTAACACGCCATCAAACTCGTAAGAAAACGTAACGGAAAGAAACCCTAACCTTACTTTTGACTTGAAAAGGTCAGGACACCGGTGACGACTCAAAAGGTTTAAACGACCGTATAACTCATGTCGTGAAAGTGTCGTAGTAGAAAGTCCTAAACTTTGTCGAGTTGACCTTAAGGTAGTGGAGGTGATCGAAACAAGCATCACTACGAAAGATTCTGGGTGAACTGAAGTGAAAGGTTCTACAGACCGAGATCTAATCACTAGTGTAGTAGTACTGATAGACCCAGTACTTCTAGAAAAAACATGTCAAGAAGGTACATAAGAACGGTGGAGAAGAATTATAGAAGACGAAGACAATCCAGGTCTGGTAAAGACAGGAAATAACTCGGGTAAAACGTACTTTACAAGGGAACCATAGAGATTACAAGCACTTCTCTAGAGATCAGAAAGGGTAAGACAACAAAAGGAGATAAAGAAACGTAACTAACGACTTGTGCCGAAAGAATAGAGAGGACCGATAAGAAACCTTGAGACGTAAGTCTACGAATATAGAAAGGAAAAGAGGAAACGAAAAGCGGAGAGAAGAGAAGTGTCGATAAACATTCCGGAGGGGTCTGTCGGTAAAACGAAAAAACGTAAAGAAAAGGTACCCCTACCAGAACTAGGGACAGAGGACATGTTACAGTGCTTGAAGTAAGGTACCAAGTAGTCCGTGAGATAGATGGTCTAGATCAGGGAATTTAGATAAAGAGTAAAGGTGACATATTAGTATTCTCTAAACTAAATCCAGTATGGACTTACCAGATCACCAAAGGGGATGAAAGAAGTTAAATTCAGACTTAAACCACTATTCCTCAGACTCTCCGTCATACCATCCTCTTAGGTGAAGGGGTCCCGAAAGAAATGTTCACTCCTAGTATCTTACTTACATACTAGACCACCAGGGTACTAATTCTTAGGTGGAACGTCAAGCCCCCTATGTCCGAACTAGGGATCAGGTCCTTCTAGGGTGTACGGACCCTCGTTGATTCGGGTACGTGACGTTCATGACTTCGGGCACCCGAGACCTCGGAAGTGTTACGTTGACCTCTCTCAGACACACGGCGTTGCTTTCTAGGTGTTCTAGGACACACGGTGTTGATTCTGAGCTACGTCCGTTTATTTATTTATAAAAATTTTTATTTTTTCGCTTTCATGACCCAAGAAGGAGGGGTTTGTTGGATAGAGGTCTGAGTAAGGATCCATCCGAATCCTTAGTCTTTGAGGGTGGGATAATTGTAGAAATGTATTCACGTAAGACCGGATCAGATGAATCCCGTGAATCGGTAGATTCGGAAACCATTTACAAACAACTTAATTGTCTTTCCAGTAACGGTCACAGTCAGTCATCGATTTTCTTCACCGATCCTCGGATCCCACCTCCCACTGAAACCCCCACCCTCCCGTGATTCGAATCTGCAATTATTAAACATATACTCGAAGGAGTGAGTACGTCAATTGGGGATTAATGGACCAGGTCTTTAGAAGAGGAGAGGGACTAAGGTTTCCGTCCGGAAGTTCCTACTAGTAGACATAGGACCTTCGTCGACTCCGAACGTCCGAGGAGGGAAGGGATTCCTCCCCTGTCAACCCTTGTGTGGATGTGAGTCAAGTCAAGTCGGTGAGTCAGTACAGGTTGAGAAACGCTGGGGTACCTGACGCCGTACGGTCCGGAGGGACAGATAGTGGTCGAGGGCCTCAAATGGGTTTGAGCAGGTAGCTCAGCCACTACGGTAGGTTGGTAAAGTAGGAGACAGCAGGGGAAGAGGAGGGTGGAAGTTAGCAAGGGTCGTAGTCCCAGAAACGTTTGCTTAGTCGAGAAGCGCAGTCCATCGGTTTCATAACCTCAAAGTCGAAGTTGTAGTCAGGAAGGTTACTTGTGAGTCCTGACTAGAGGAAATCATACCTGACCAACCTAGAGGAACGTCAGGTTCCCTGAGAGTTGTCAGAAGAGGTTGTGGTGTCAAGTTTACGTAGTTAAGAAGCCGTGAGTCGAAAGAAATATCAGGTTGAAAGTGTAGGTATGTACTGATGACCTTTTTGGTCTCGGAACTGATCTACCTGGAATGAGCCGTTTCATTACAGAGACGAAAACTTATACGATAGATCCAACCAGTAATGAAAAGAAGGTTCCTCATTCGTAGAAAATTAAAGTACCGACGTTAGTGGTAGACGACACTAAAACCTCGGGGGGTTTTATTTCAGACGGTGATAAGGGTGACAAAGGGGTAGATAAACGGTACTTCACTACCCTGGCCTACGGTACTAGAAGCAAAAGACTTACAACTCGAAATTCAGTTAAAAAAGTGGGAGGAAAGAGTGAAAGTAGTTCTCTAAGAAATCAAGAAGAAGTGAAAGACGGTATTACCACCACAGTAGACGTATAGACTCCAATAACTATAAAGAGGACCGTTAGAACTAAGGTCGAACACGAAGTAGGTGGGGTCGCAAAGAGTACTACATAAGACGTATATTCAATTTATTCGTCCCACTGTTATATGTCGGAACTACATGAGGAAAAGGATAAACCTTGGTCAGACAACAAGGTACGGGTCAAGAGTGACAACAAAGGACTGGACGTATCTCTAAAGAGTTCTCCGTCCAATCCACCAGACCATAAGGGTAGAGAAAGTCTTAAAAGGTGTCGAATAAGACTAGGTGTGTCAGTTTCCGAAACCGTATCAGTTATTTCGTCTTATCTACAAAAAGACCTTGAGAGAACGAAAAAACTACTAGATTGCCTACAACCGTTAAACTAGAGATCTAATAGACCGTAATTTACTAAGTAAACATGTATTTAGCCGTGGTAGGATTATCTAAACCGGACTCTATTCGATACGTGTTGGGACTTTAAGGAAAACCTAAATAGTAAGACACGTCGTTTGGTACAGGTTGTCACTTTACTTCGTCAAGTCCCGACTTAAACGAAAGAACCCTCTGCTCACTAAAGTTGACTGTCAATAAACAAACACTAGTTACAAGTGTCGACTTAAATTTTTCAATCACTACAACCTCTTCAGACTTTCTTTGCTTGTTCAGTATGGAACTGTGTCGTAAAGAAACCCCTCCTTTTTATATACTGTTGCAAAATCATACTCATTATTATTCTTATAAATTGGATAAATTTTGAGTAAAAAGATCCAACTTTTTAAAGAGAGACAAACTTCTGAGACCCAATACACATCCTCAGAATTTCGTCTACTGTTAGAAGGGGTCCCTCTAGTCGGGTCATGAGAGGTGGGGACTCCCTGAGAGGTGAAACTTTCATAACTTCACATAATGGGTAGTAACAGAGTTATCGAAGGGTCCTCCGATTCACCATATCTTAGGTGGACGGTTCGTCCCCTACGTACCCAAGCTAGGGACCCAACCCTTCTAGGGGACCTTTTCCCTTACTGTTGGGCGAGGTCATAAGAACGGACCCTTTAGGGTACCTGTCTCCTCGGACCGCCCGACGTCAGGTACCCCAGCGTTTCTCCTCCTGTACTGAATCACTGATTTGTTGTTCAAAGGACCCCAGTCCTTAGACCCTCACTGAATCTCCCCACCAAGACGGAGTCTGAAAGAACCCTCCGATCCAGTTCGACAGGCTCGACGTCAGACACTTCTAGACTGACGCGACATCCTAGACGAGGGTTTGAGTCACTGTACTTACCCGTCCTCCGGCGTCAAGGAAGGGTGTACCCGGAGAGGTGTCACGGTAAGTACTGCACAGCAAGAAGTGTCACTCATTTCGTTTTTTCTTTCACCTTCTCTCTCCCTCTACCCTCTGTACGAGAAAGATAATGGATTAGAACCTTCACTATAAGGTAGTGAAAACGGTACGAGACATACGGTCTTCACTTAGTGATTTTAACAAGGTGTGGACCCTGAAGGGACCACCAGATCACCGAAACTACGGGTCACGTCCCCTGGGTCCAACCTCGGGACCAACCCCTTGATCTAGGGTGGACGGTGTCGATTCCTAAGACATACGTCGTGGACTCTGGACCGAGGGGGGACGGTGTCGATTCCTGAGACATACGTCGTGGACTCTGGACCGTGTCGGTTTATTTATATATTTTATTTTGTATTTTATTTAAACCAGGTGCGAATCTTCCTTTTCGAGGTGGAGAACTCCCCTCCTCATAGTTTCTGAAACACCCGTTTAGGAATATATATAGTCCTACCCGTTGAAACCGGGACTCTGTTATCATTCATAATGGACCCCTCGTTCACAAAATAACTAAATAAAAACAAAGGAAGGAAACTAAGGACAAAAATTAATAAGGGTGAACAGACAGTGTCTCACCTTAATTCCTATAGGACAAGTTACAGACGTGAGTTAACCCTCACTTCCCACTATACCAGTGTAGGAAGGGAAAGAGGTAGGGGTTGTCGTGTGCCCATGAGACCCTCGGTATGTCCCTTGGACCTCGTCCGTTCTTCTATGTTCGTTGTAAAGGTCCTTGGTTTTTTCGGGGTCTCACACATACACGTATATTTCACTTAAGGGTCTGACCCGAGGATATCCGAAAGATTTCAGTTCACGTTGGGGACATAAGTATAATCGAGGTGATGTTCGGGTTTGGAAGTACGGGAAGACACTCTCCAAAGGAAGGACAGTTTATACGGGAACTAGCAGTAACATTAGGTATAAAGTGGACCCAATTTTACAAACCTCTTCTATATATGTGTTATTCTACCCAAGGGTGATTTGGATCAAGGACAGATTAGGATTTTTGACTATAATATCCAGTAGGAAAGAGGGCTAACTATGAATCCCTTTTTTTCGTTTAGGAGTCGTCTTGTTTATGTCTGACTCTTGAGGGGATTTTGGAGATACAAGAATGGTGTCGTAAGGGTCCTCTCTGGGGACACACCAACGTAATTATAAAGACGGACTTATTAGTTCTAGACCCTCGGTCCCTGTAGAGGGTCCCCTATTCCAATTGTAGTCAGTGAAGACCCTCGAACTTTGATAACTATGCCAGGACGGTAAACAGATGTGTTGATGACTCTTTGGTTATTTATGAAGATCCCCGATGATTCGATCACACCTAATACGTCAAAAGTCATCTTTACGACTGAATAAGGTCTCCACCACTGTCTCGTACCTTTCTTACCTTCCAAGAGTAGAGTCTAGAGTGTACATAGATTAGTGACTCAGAGAGAAACGGTGGTGAGTGAGGTGGGGGTGACAGGGACCAGAGACTGGACAGGAAGGAGACGGAAATTTGTCTGACCTTTCGAGGTTCTGGACTGACTCAAGTAGAGTTCTCTCTGTCTACAGACCACGGGAGTCTTGTACAGTCGGGAAAAGATGAATTCACTTTCACTTTCAGGGAGTCAACACAGGATGAGAAACTCTGGGGTACCTGACATGTCAGGTACCTTAAGAGGTCCGGTCTTATGACCTCACCCATCGGAAAGGGAAGAGGTCCCCTAGAAGGGTTGGGTCCCTAGCTTGGGTCCAGAGGGTGTAATGTTCGTCTAAGAAATGGTCGACTCGGTGTTCCCTTCGGGTTCTTATGACCTCACCCATCCGATAGGCAAGAGGTCGACTAAAAGGGTTGGGTCCTTAACTTGGTCCCAGAGGACGAAACGTCCGCCTAAGAACGTCCTCTGGGGTCCAGTTAAAGACCCAGTCCTTCCATGGCACCTCTTTCCTTTCTGAGGTCATAAGAACGGACCTCTTAAGGTACCTGTCAGATACCCTAACGATTCTCAACCCGTGCTGAGTCGCTGAAAGTGAAGGGAGAGAGAGATCACTAAAGACGAATAGGAGGACCGTTTCTCAGGTTCTTTCGGGTCTTCGTGACTCGTGGCCCACAAAAGGAAGGTAGACTCAAAGTGGGTCGCGTCGCACCGTCCGTCGTACCAATAAAACGAAAGTACTCGGTATAATACATTGATTTTAAAACTTGTCGTTACGACTCGATTGACTCTGTAGTGTTGTCTTCCCCTTCCCTTCTCGTTAGTTTCTGTACCTCTCTACTCTGGAGGGGTCACCAGGTCACCAATTCTGAGGTGTGAGGGTTTCGTCCCACGTCCATAAGCTGGGGACCAACCCCTTAATCCTAGGACGAACCACGGTTTCTTTTCTCTTCTTCATCTCGTTCTTATATCTTTCTCCCGTTCTTCCTTCCTCCCTCTTTTTTACCTCCCAGTTCACCTCCACTACAACAAATCAGCGATTCAGAACAGACTACACCTCTATCCCTCTGATAAATAAAGAGAACGAACAAGTATATAAGAACCAGAGGTCTCTATTTTATACGATGGATTTTTCAAGAGAAGGGGACAAAACTCGACCCAACCTCCGAAGGAAGTCCAGTGGTAAAAACCTCCTCGGACGACTCACGGTCGACGGACGTCCGTAGTGGGTCTTGGGTGACCACAGGATCCTCCGACGTCGACGCACCACATCGTGTCTCACAAGAGTCACCGTATGTTTAGCCGTATTGTGACGGGGGTAAGTGAGCCGGAGGTTGTGTTAAGGTGCGACTGACGTACCCAGTCCCCGACCACTCACCCTTTCGGGGTCTCCCAAGACCTCTGGACTCCGGAAGAGAAGACGGTATAAAGTCTTCTAATCTCGGGTCAGAATGGATGAAGGAGTGGGTGAAGATCCTTGAACTCATCAGTAGTCCCTGTTCACGGTTTCTGTCCCCCTTCCCAAGACTCAAACATGGGTGTTTTACAGTAAACCAAAGTAAATGAAGTCACCTTACTTTCGGCTTCGGTTTTCGTCACCGTGACTTCGTCCCTACTGGGTGAGATACAGGGTCCTGTCTACAACGAGACTGACAACCATAGTTTCTACAACAACGTCCTTACACTTAGGATCTCATAGACTTGAACCTTCAGTCGGATCCTGTCAGTGGATTTGAAGGAAAACCCAATAAGGAGAGAACCTCTGAGACCAATTTTGTATGTTTGTCCTCAATGTCTATCAATACCTATGGGAAGAGTTTATACGAAATAAATAGTAAAGTCACACAAGTTTCAGAAGGACTTCGGGTTGGTCCCTTAGTCCAAATTTTTGAGGAGGGGTTTTCCAGTAAAACACGTCTTAAGGTTCAAGTCCTTGACAAAAATCTCGTAAGTAATTTCCGCTAGTACGTTAAATATGAATTCGAGATATTCCGTCCCTCCAGTAAGATAGTATTCTTTCGGGAAGGATAAATACTTTACGAAATACGAAAAGAAGTACTACTCCATTTTAAACGAAGAGACGTCAACAACAATGGAACAGAAAAAGAGAAAAGAAAAGTAGAAATAGGAGTAAGGCGGGAGACTTTAATGTGTCCTGAGTACAGATGTAACTCAGTAAAGAAAAAGTGTAACTTGTCAGGGTCAATGAAAACAAGATATTATTGAAGATCTAGGAAGGGGTCGGACAAGAGTAAGGAGATCTATAAAAGACCTAGTAACTAGGTAAAGATTTTCCAACTAAGAGATCCTGGTAAGGTTATCCACATTAAAATGTCATCCACGGACGAAGAAGGAAGAAGATCTGTAATTTAAAGATTAGTTACATTCTTTTTTAAACGACTGAAAAACTTTCAGAATAGTGTGGACAACGAAACGTCAGATACTTTTGGGAACTCTCGTCCTTACATAACGAGAATTTGGTTGTATATGACACGAGAACTAAAAGTCCAATCCAGAGGTATTCTTATATTGCAAATAGGATTCAGTATTTTTATAGTATACTATAGTGAATGTATTTCCTTAGATTTTTCACTATGTTTACTTGAAAATGTTTTGTTTTTGTCTGAGAGTCTCTTGTTTGAATGTCAATTGCTTCCCCTTTTTATCCACCTCCCTCCTATTTAACCCTCAAATCCTAAGTGTACATGTACGACGATATAAATTTCACCTATTGGTCGTTCCTGGTTGACATATCGTGTCCCTGAGACGAGTCATAATACATTACCGGATTTACCTTCTTTTAAACTTTTTCTTATCTATGTACATATACATATTTACTTAGTGAAAAAATATGTTGACTTTGATCGTGTTGTAATATTTAGTTGATATTAGGTTATATTTTAATTTTTTTAAAATTTCAAATAGGAACAATGTTTAGTGGAATGACTAAAACCATGTTTAAAAAGTTCAGTGACACTGGAAATACTTAAGTAGAACAAAGAGGAAAAACTCAGTGACCGTTTAATACATTGACATAATGATATTTAAGAAGTTAGTTTATTTACTGTTTTTTGTCTTACCTCCTTCTATATTCATCTTATAAAGCGACGTTTTGATACTTTTTAGAAGGAAAGTCCAACCTTAGTTAAGTAGTTAATTGTGAGACTTATAAGTAACAAGGTGGTCTATGGTTAGGTAGATTGAAAGTAAACAGGTCAAATGTAATAAAAGTAAAACAAATCAAATGAGTGTTCTCTGAAAAAAGAATTACCTTAGTTCTGTTTAAAACGGGTGGATGATCAAATTACTATGATAATTTTTTTTTCTTCTTCTTTTATTTCCTTCCTTCTTTCTTTCTTTTCTTTTCTTTTCTTTTCGTCGGTCCAACGGTACTGAACGAGAATCAGATAACCAACACTAGTCTGGAAAACAAAGATTAATGGTGTACTATTAAACGAAAGTACTGAAAAGATTTTAGAACAACCGTAATTTTTCGAATGGTCAGAGTTCTTTAACAAATTAAGAATCTTTCCATCAGAGGGTTCTGACTTTGTCCTTCTTTCTCTTTTATAATTATCTGGTCAGTGTTCGTGACTTTAACTTTGACACTAAATTTTTGAGGGTTGTTTGTTTTCAGGTCCTGGACTACTGGAGTGTCCGTTTAAGATAGTTTGTAAATCCCTTCTCAATTGTGGATAGGAAGACTTTGATAATGTTTTTTAACGTCTCCTTCCTTTTGAAGGTTTGAGTCAGATATTCTGACAGGAGTGAGACTATGGTTTTGGTCTGTTTCTATGGTGTTTTTTTCTTTTAATGTCCGGTTATAGTGACTACTTGTATCTACATTTTTAGGAGTTGTTTTATGATCGTTAAGTTTAGATTGTTGTGTAATTTTTTAGTATATGGTACTAATTCGGAAACTGACATACTTAGTATTGTTTGGTACTTTTTAAGAATATATCTACCTCATGGTCTGGTGGAATAGACAGAGGACTCTTTGGACATACACCCAGTTCTTCGTTGTAAATTTTAGTCTGTACCTTGTTACCTGACCGAGGTTTAACTCTTTCCTCATGTTGTTCCAATATATAACGGTGGTACGAATAAATTGAATATACGACTCATGTGGTACACTTTACGGTCTGACCTTAGTTCTAACAGTCCTTTTTATAGGTTGTTAGAGTCTATACGTCTATAATGGTGAGATTACCGTCTTTCACTTCTCCTTAATTTCTCGGAGAACTACTCCCACTTTCTCCTCTTACTTTTTCAACCGAATTTTGAGTTGTAAGTTTTTTGATTCTGGTACCGTAGACCGAGGTAGTGAAGAACCGTTTATCTTCTCCTTTCTCACCTTCGTCACTGTCTAAAATAAAAGAATCCGAGGTTTTAGTGACGTCTGTCACTGACATCAGTACTTTAATTTTCTACGAACAAAGAACCCTTTTTTAGATACTATTTGGATCTGTCGTATAATTTTCAGTCTCTATAGTGAAACGGATGTTTCCAGACATATCGGTTTCGATACCAAAAAGGTGATCAACATACCTACACTCTCGACATGGTATTTCTTCCGACTCTTGACTTCTTGACTACGAAAACTTAACACCAAGATCTCTTCTGAGGACTCGTAGGGAACTTGACTTTCTAGTTTGGACGATTCAACGAAGTCAGCACAGGTTGAGACACGGTGGGGTCTCTATCGTCGGGTGGTCCGAGGGGGTAAGGACCCTAAGAGGTCCGTTCTTGTGACCTCACCCAACGGTAAAGGAAGAGGTTACGTACTTTCCCTTTTCACTTTCACTTCAGCGAGTCAGCACAGACTAAGGATTGTTGGGGTACCTGACGTCGGGTGGTCCGAGGAGACAGGTACCCTAAACGGTCCGTTCTCATGACCTCACCCCACGGTAACGGAAGAGGTTTCTATTTTGGATCTCCTTTAGTTAGGGCTTGTAAGTGACCTTCCTGACTACGACTTCGACTTCGAGGTTATTAAATCGGTGGACTTCGTTTTTCGACTGAGTAACCTTTTCTAGGACTACGACCCTTTCTGATTTCCTTTTCCTTCTCTACCAATCTATCGTAGTGACTGGGTTACCTGTATTTAAAAGTGTTTGAGGTTCTCTATCACCTCCTGTCTCGTTGGACCACACGACGTCAGGTACTCCGACGTTTCTCAGCCTAGGTAGAATTACTGACTTGTTGTTGTTGTACTAGTTCACCCTAAGTAGGGTCCCTACGTTCCTCAAAGGTCATAGGTGATTAGTTGTTTACACTATGTGGTGTAGTTGTTTAACTTTTCGTTTTTACTATACTAGTAGAGTCATCTACGTCATTTTCGAAAACTGTATTAAGTCGTAGTTAAATACTATTTTTGAGAGGTCTTTCACCCGTATCTCCCTTGAATGTAGTTATATTATTTCCGGTATATACTGTTTGGATGTCGATTGTAGGATGAGTTACCACTTTTCGACTTTCGTGAAGGAGATTCTGGTCCTCGTTCTTGTTCTACAGGTGAGAACCGTGTAAATAAGATGTATCAAAACCTTCAGGATCGATATCACTAGTCTCTTCTTTTTCTTCATTTCCCTTAGGAAACTTTTCTTCAATTTGACAGTGACAAACATTTACTGTACTATGATGTATGTCTTCTAAGATTTCTAGATGGTCTTTTTTTTATTTTATTTTATTTCTAGATGGTCTTTTGATGATCTCGAGTAGTTACTTTTACCATTTCAACATTCAATGTTTCAATTATGTGTCTTTGAACAACGTAAAGAGATGTGATTGTTACTTTCTAGTATTTCTCTTTAAGTTCTTTGTTGAAGTAAATGGTAGTGTAGTTTTTCTTATTTTATGGATCCTTATTTGAATTGATTTCTCTGTTTTCTGGACATGAGGTTTTTGATATTCTACGACTACTTTATTTAGTTTCTTCTGTGTTTGTTTACCTTTCTATATGGTGCAAACACCTGACCTTTTCAGTTATAATAGTTTTACGATATGGTAGGTTCCGTTAGACGTCTAAATTACGTCAGGGATTTTTAATGGTTACCGTAAAAAAATATCTTGATCTTGTTTTTTTAGACTTTTAAAATACCTCTATGTTTTCTGGGACTTATCGGTTTAGTTAAAACTCTTTCGTTTTGTCTCGACCTTCTTAGTCCGAGAGACTGAAGTCTGGTATGATGTTTCAATGTCAGTAGTTTTGTCATACCATAAATGAGTTTTTATCTTTATATCTAGTTACCTTGTCCTATCTTTTGGGTCTTTATTTGGGTAGTATGGATACCACTTAATTCGATACTTTTCCTCAGTTCTGATGTGTTACAACCTTTCTGTCAGAGAAGTTGTTTACCACGACCCTTTTGATCTGTCCATGTTCACTTTTTTTTTTTTTTCTTTGATCTAATAAGAAATTGTGTCATGTCTTTTTATTTGAGTTTACCTAATTTCTGGATTTACACTTTGGTCTGTGATATTTTGAGGATTTCCTTTTGTTTCCGTCTTATAAGAGACTGTATTTAGTGTCGTTATGGAAAAATTTTTTTTTTTAGACACAGGATCTTATTACCTTTATTTTCATTTTTATTTGTTTACCCTGGATGAATTTGAGTTTTTACAAACGTTTGGTTTCCTTTGTTATATGTTTTACTTTTCTGTTGGGTGTCCAACCCTCTTTTATAAACGTTTACTACACTACCTGTTCCCTAATCAGAGGTTTTGAATAATTATGTTTGTCGAGTACTACGAATTGTCGTAGTTTTGTTTGTTGGGTGAGTTTTTCACCCGTTTCTGGATTTATCTGTAAAGAAACTTCTTATGTATGTCTACCGGTTCTCCGTGTACTTTTCTACAAGTTGTAACGATTAATAATCTCTTTACGTTTTAGTTTTGATATTACTCTATGATGGAGTATGGTCAGTCTTACCGATAATAGTTTTTTAGGTGTTTGTTATTTACGATTTTTCCCACCTCTCTCTTCCCTTGGAAGGATGTGGTGACCACCCTTACATTTAACCATGTCAAGATACCTCTTGTATACTTCCAAGGAAGTTTTTGATTTTTATCTCGATGGTGTACTGGGATGTTCGGGTGAGTACCCATATATAGACCTCCTTTTGTACTAGACTTTCCTATGTACGTCGGGTTACAAGTAACCTCGTGACAAATGTTGTCGGGTTTGTACCTTCATTGGATTTACAGGTAGTCGTCTCTTTACCTATTTCTTCTACACTATGTGTGTATGTTACCTTATAATGAGTCGGCAATTTCTCTTACTTTATTACGGTAAACGTCGTTGTACCTACTTTGATCCCTAACAGTATAACTTATTTTAATCAGTCTGTCTCTTCCTCTTTATAGTATATTGTAAGGGATATACACCTTAGACATCGGATGGTACAAGGAGACAGGTACCTATGAGAACGGACCTTTTAGTACCCCAGTGATTCTCAGCCTGTGCTGACTCGCTGAAGTGAAAGTGAAAAGGGAAAGTACGTAACCTCTTCCTTGACCGTTGGGTGAGGTCACAAGAACGGACCTCTTAGAGTCCCTGCCCCCTCGGACCACCCGACGACAGATGCCCCAGCGTGTCTCAGCCTGTGCTGACTTCGTTGAATCGTCGTCGTCATTGTCGTCGTATACACCTTAGATTTTTCTTTACGATGTTAACTTGAATGTTTTGTTTTTCTCTGAGTCTCAATCTCTTACTTGAATGCCAACAGACATGTGTGACGATATAGATTTTACTTATTGGGTGGTCCTGGATGACATGCCGTGTACTTTGACGAGTCACAATACGCCGTCGGACCTACCCTTCCCTCATCCCCTTTTACTTATTTACACATACATACTAACTCAGGGAAGGGACAAGTAGACTTTGACAGTGTGTTGTAACAATTAGTCGATATGAGGTTGTATTTTACTTTTCAAATTTTTTTTTTTTTTCCTAAACCCCCTTTTTTTTTTTACATCGGGAGGGCCATGTCGGAGGGGTGGGGTGTAACGAAATAGAGGGGAGAGGTGTCTTCATTAGTGTCGGACTTAAAGTGTAATGAGTCAGGAAACGAAGTGAAATACCGAACCGTGTGCACATTAAGATTTGTTATCTCACAAACTAAAGATTTAATTGAATAAGTTGCGGAGAGAGGGGTGAATTGAGACTCTTCTCCTTAACACATCAAAGACCAGAGACCAGACAAGATCGAAGTTCGTACCGGAAATCGTGTATCGTCCCTGAATCTACAAATGTCTAAAATACAGATAAGAATAATTTTTTTTTTTTACGAATGGTCAGAGTAACGACATGCCGTCTTTGGTTGTGTCGTAACATTTCGTTAATAGGAGGTTGACTCTTATTTAAATTTTCTTTTTTTCGAATGGTCAGAGTGATGGTTTTAAACACAAAATTTTTGAATCCCGTCGTTAGTGGGTCACATGTCATAGGACCGAAGATAGTACGATTCCAATGACTCTCACCAAGGTTCTCGTGAAATCGTCCATCGGGAGGGGAGGGGGTGGGGGTCGACCGGGGTGGCGAACCGTCCACCACTCGACCCTAAAAACGGAGCCCCTTCCAACCCAACGACCCACCTTTGACTTCGACCCACCTTTAGACTTCGACGACCTTCGGATCGTCAGGAGTTCACTTTCGGGTTTGTGAAATTTAGAACGTCCCTTACCCGTGTCCCCCGAGGGGTTCCTTCCCTTGCAGACTTTTCTAAATTTCCTTCATGAGAAGTTCTGTCTTCTCTGTACCTATAACAAAATCCCGGGTCCTTCCTCTGTCCTAAGTGGACTTCTCCGACCCGGTCTCGTCACTCGGCCGGTACACGAAGGTCCTTGACGTTCGTAACTGTAGTGGACGTAGTCGACGAACGTTGACAAAGGAAGACAAGACCCGTGGTCTCCTCTTCCGTTACCGTGGGGTGAGGTCATGAGAACGGACCTTTTAGGGTACCTGAGTCCTCGGACCTTCCGACGTCAGGTACCCCAGCGGCTCCCAACCCGTGCTGACTCGCTTAAGTGAAAGTGAAAAGTGAAAGTACGTAACCTCTTCCTTTACTGTTGGGTGAGGTCACAAGAACGGACCTCTTAGGGTCCCTGCCCCCTCGGACCACCCGACGGCAGATACCCCAGCGTGTCTCAACCTGTGCTGACTTCACTGAATCGTCGTCGTCGACCCGTGGTCCATTAAGAAGACTTAAAGAAAGGTCGAGACCCGTCGCGGTCCCTGGGTCGTTGGGTCCGAACCTAACGTGGTTCCCGTGGCGACTCTCCTCCACTCATCCCGTCGAAAACGCAACAGTCACGTCGGTCCGCTGAGTGGGACCTCTACGCAGACGTCTCGTTCCTGTGGAAAATGAATCGAACATTTAGATAAACCTTACCGACTCATCTCTAAGACTACCCCTCATACTCCAACGACCTCCATGGTCCCGTAGAGTCATAGTGATGATAACCGAAGTCTAAAGTAAATTAATTTCGTCTACTTTATTTTGTTGTAAAATACACACATTTAAGTCTCAAGAGATGGGATAGAAACCGTGGAGGACTATAGATAGGTTCAAGGATCATCTATGAGTTATTCGCAACTTACTCAACCACTTAAGAATTATCTCGACAATGAGTAAATATAAGGAAATAGAAAATCCGTACACGAAATTTTTGTCATATTTGTTTTTAGAGATATTATTTTCCGATGCACATTTCAAAAAAAATAAAAAATTTTAAGAGGAGGACCGTAGTCATTAATGACGTCTGATCCACGACAAAAAACAAACAAACCCCCAAAAAACAAACAAAAATAATGTTATCAATAAAATGTTACGACACAATCAAAAACGACATGTTGTTGCACTTAGTCGAGATACATATGTATATAGGGGAGGGAGAACCCGGAGCGAGACGATCCACGACAACTAGGTAAATTGAGGTGTTCTTAGGATACTCGATGTCAATGATAACAATAAAGGTAAAATGTCTGTTTCGACTCCGTGTATTTCTAATTCGGAGAACGGTGTCCGGTGTGTACTCATTTTCGTCAATCCTAGACTAGGGTCCGTCAGGTCAGGGTGTCCAAGGACCTTGAGACGCCATGCAGTAGGAATTTTACCGTTACCGTCACTATTGACAGGACTCGGATGGTGATGGCGAGGCCCCTGTATCATTTACACTTTCACGAAACATTGGACGCGTTGCACCGTAACAGCATGTAATTAAAGTCAATGAATGTTCACATTGTCTCGGGAAAGAGAGCAAAATTGAAAAACGCTACACCGGTCAAAATAAAACACAGTAACCGAGGAGGAGGAAAACAGAAATACAAACTCTTTGCCTTGCAAAGATTGAGTCCAATTCAAACTGACGAGCCAAGGAGCCGTACAAGGAGACTTTGCAGAGGATTCAGCTTTACCGCATTTAGTTTCTTCGCTAGGAGAGCGATGTGTAGAACGATTACCTCCGTGTCTCATTTGACTCTATTTCGTATTCACGAGTATCTGTGTCAAGCTTTAGTACCACCGAACACCTCCCTTCCCTACCAATTCTCTCAAACCCAATCTGTACATGTGTAACAATATAAATTTTATCTATTGGTCCTGAAGGGACCACCAGGTCACCAATTCTTAGACGGACGGTTCCGTCCCCTGTACCCAAACTAGGGACCATTCCCTTCTAAGGCGTGCGACGTCTCGTCGATTCGGATACTCGGTGTCGACGACTTCGAACGCGTGAGATCTCGGGCACGAGACGGTGTTCACTCTTCGGGGTTGATCTCACATCGGGGGCGTCGTTGTCTGGGGGTTCCGTCGATTTTTATTTACTTAAAATTTTTTAAATTTTTAAATTTATGTATTGGTTGTTCCTGTATGACAAATCGTGTCCCATTAGACGAGTTACAATACACCATCGGATCTACCCTCCCCTTAGACCCCCTCTTACCTAAGTACATATACATACCGACCCAGTGCCACGACACCTGGACTTTGATAGTGTCGCACGAGGTTATATTTTATTTTTCAAATTTGTTTTTATTTTGTCTGTCTTCCCTATGTCGCCGAACTACGACTCTACTCCTCACACCGAGGGACCCTTCCTCGGACCGTGACGGTGAGTCGAACCCAGCCCCCTCCCCCCCACGCCATGTACTACAAAGATGTTTCAGGACGCTTTGTTTGTGACTTGCGATGAGAGTTAAAAACTGAAAAAAACATTTTCGTTTTTAGGAGAAACCTAAACAATGGTTTTGTTCATGATCCAGAAATCCAGAAAGGACTTTAGTTTCCCCGTATTTCCTTGGGTCTTATTCCACTTTAAGACTTTTCTCCCCCTATGGACATACAGTTTAGGTAAACTGTATCAAAGCAATAGTGAAAAGAAAACACTATACTCTTCTGATTCACATTGCTATTCATAAGATAATATAAGAAATTTTTTTAATATATACATGCACACATACAGAGACACGACTCAGAAGTAGCGACGTGTGCACGAAGAGTGACGTCACCGGAGAGAGCAACGTCTCGTGCCCAAGATCCACCCACCCAAGTCACCGACACCGTGTTCGTTAGGAAGACCTGGTCCCTAGCTTCGGTACAGGGGACGTGACCGGTCGTACTGAGAGTTGTGATCTGAGCGGTCCCTTCAGGCCTGAGATAGTATAAGACTTTCTTGACGGTGTTCCCGATTTTACTGGTCTGCTTTCTTCTTCTTTTTGCTGGTTGAACTTGAAAGGTGATACTAAGAGTCAAAGGACCCGAGAAGTGTGGATTCATGCATGATCGTTGGATTCTCCGTTGGATAAAGCGGAAACACGAATTAACGAGTCAGCACAGACTGAGAAACGCACAGACTGAGAAACGCACAGACTGAGAAGCGCACAGAGTCAGCACAGACTGAGTACCCGACACCGGGTGGTCCGAGGAGACAGGTACCCCAAGAGGTCCGTTCTTATGACCTCACGCATCGGTAAAGGTAGAGGCCCCCTAGAAGGGTTGGGTCCCTAACTTGGGCCGAGAGGACGTGACGTCCACCTCAGAGATGGTAGACTCGATGGTCCCTTCGGTATCTCAATCACATAAAGAACTGGTATATTAAAAACGAAAGTTTTGCGTTACCTGAATAAACATACGACAGACAAAAATTGACCATCCCTATATAATCTGATTTGATCATGATTCGAAAGTGAAGGGGAGATGGAAAAGAAGTTTGTAGTGTTAGTACATATATTTTCTACCAGGAGATGTTAAGGTTTGTTTGGCTTCTCAAGACACAAGGGTCGTGGTAGAAGAAAGATGTTGAAGTCATTACCCCATTTAATCTTTGAACGTCTTAGTCCCTACGGGTGCAGGTCTCCTCCCTCTCTCACTCATGTATAAAAATTCTTGGTAGGGTTCCTGAAGGGACCACCAGGTCACCGATTGTGTGACGTGAGAGTCACGTCCTTCGGGTCCAAGCTAGGGACCAGTCCCTTGATCTAGGGTATACGACGTTGATTTCTAGGGTGGACGGTGTTGATTCTGAGTTGTGTCGGTTTGTGTTTTCTCGGTAGTGTATATTAAGACGAGTTAGTTTAAATCCTTTGTGGAGAATCGAAATCTCACACCCGGTTGAGGACTAAGACCTGAGTTTCCTAGATCGAGTAAGAGGTAGACCGTAGTTAAATGAATTCAAGCAGTTCTCATTAAGTTATATGAACATTTCACCGTGAGCATTATGGGGTTCGACGGGTTCCTCGAACAACGATGTTTCGGATCAGAGGAGTGAGTCCTTAATCCTTATTAGACCTGACGTAAAACTTACCTAGTGGGTTATGACTAAGATAGTTCAGGGGTAGGGATAAAAAGGGTTAGGTCGGTCTCGAAATTTGGAGTCGGAAATAGTGTCCCGGAGAGTATAGGGACGATAAGATGTATAGGGGATTGCACCTGGTTAAATAAGGAGGGAAGGGGTGTTAACTGGAGAGGTGACAAGAGAGATCTTGAGGACCGAACATTAGTCGTCTGAAAGAAAAAAAAATTTAAAAAATAACCTCATATCGACGAAATGTTACAACACAATCAAAGACGACAAGTCGTTTTACTTAGTCAATATATATATATATATATATATATATATATATATATATGTGTGTGTGTGTGTGTGTGTATAGGTAAAGAAAAAATCTAAAGGAAGGGTAAATCCAGTGGTGTCTAGTGACTCGTCTGAAAGGACACGATATGTCATCGAAGACTGATTCAAATAAATCGGTGCGACTCGTACACCCTAGATCAAGGGACTGGTCCCTAACTTGGATACAGGGGACGTGACCCTCGTAGCACAGAATCGGTGACCTGGTGGTCCCTTCAGGGGACCTGGTTCACTTTTTCGTTCCACCCACGTGTGTTTTTCGTCTGTGTGTGTGAAGGTTTATGTAAATATACGAATATAAGTATCTGATAAGGACCATTTTAAATGTTCATGACTATCACTGAATGAACTCTGTCCCTATTCTCTCTTAACAAACACCAACAAAAAGAGATGTCAAACCTCAAAAATTTTTTCATACGTAAATAGTAGAAGAGGCCCCCTTTTTTAACGGATGTAAAAAATTCGTGTACCGAGATTCAGATTTCGTGACTCAGTCACTTCCTCGTTACAGACTAGAAGAACGGAAACCCGTTCAGTAAATTAGGACGACTCTAAAAGGTAGTGGATGTTGTACCAATGTTACTATGTGTCGGGAGTCCTAATTCATTCCAGTGAGACACCTACACGGTTTAGTGTGCTCATCCCTTGTGTCGGCCATAGTTTGCTTACGAGTCATCGGAGGTAAAGACAAGGACGTTGGTATCCATCACGGGACCCTTGTAGTAGATAACGCCGAACCCAAAGGAAAGAATACGGTCCTTTCAACGACACTTACGGTATCGATAAATTTAGTTGACTGGAAAGGTCAATTCCAAGGTCTGTTGGAGATAGAATCCGACCTCTACTGATTTCGACGACTACTACCTCCGTTGACCACCACATAACCCTCCACACCGTCCCCACCCTGACTCGGAAGGAGCCTGGGATACTGGATGACCGAGAGTACGAGATGTTTAAAGAGAACAATCTCTATGGACGGTCGGCGTGTGACATTAGAGACTCTTCTGTCTTTATCGTTCCGAGTACCAAGGTTGAGGGTAAGAAACCCTTACCCCGAACCCGGACTTCAAAAAAAGATAGAAACGGTCGTAAAATTAAGGGAAATAACGGAACCGGTGGAGGTCGGAAGAGGACTCCCACTACCTCGAAACAGTTTCGTCGTGCCAACCCGACCGTCCGGAAGGTCTCCTGTGGTTGATCTCATTGTGCGTTCTTGTAACAGAGGAATTCTTCGTGGTAGTCCCATAGTGACAGGGTGGAACAAACAAGTTCGGTGCACTGGAGTGATCGTTTCAGTACACGACATTCGTGGAGGATGGGGTTAAAGGTAGTCGAGGTGCATAAGACCAGAAGTAGTATATTAGATTTGTTTTCGTTACTCGAACGACTGACGTCTGTCATTTTAGTGAGGTGTGTGTGATGGTGTCGACAATATTTTGAGAAGGACCTTAATTCGATTTGAACGGGTCCCAAGTTGTCGACGATACCAAAGGTGTTTCAAAATGTGTTTATGGAAATATCATACTCTTCGTCGAATATATCTCGAAGTAAACTTGGAGTCCCGAAAGTGAATATTTTTCCAAAATGTTTCCCAATTAAAATATACAGTTGATCCGACCGGGTACCACGGATGGGTACCAAAGACAAAGACGCTTCCGTAAAAACACAATATAGAAAAAGAAAAAATTTTAGAACCGACACGACCTAGAAGTGACCCCACGCGCCCGAAAGAATCTCCTGCCCGAGATCTCGAGATCCCGAGTCATTGGGGCTCCGTACACCCTAGAATCAAGGACTGGTCCCTATCTTGGGTGTAGGAGACGTAGCGTCCCGTCTAAAAATTAGTGACCTGGTGGTTCCTTCAGGGAGACACTTCCACAAAAACCTACTCCAATTGTAAATTTGACTACCTGAAACCCTTAAAGGACCGTCAAGTCGCTAACCCTGAGACACACCGGTGAAGTTCCCTGTGTCCAAGCTAAGGACCAACCCCTTGATTCTAGGATGTCCAGAGTCCCGTACCGGTTTATTTTAATTTATTTAACTACCTGAAACTCTTTGCACCTACCCGGAGTAGATTAGACAACTTCTTGAATCACTTTTTTTCTCACTAAGAGGGACTCGTTCTTCCCTAAGGCAACACTGATTTTGACGTTGAGAAGAGACTTAGAGACGGAGAAAACATACACGGTTCGGAGACGTTAACGGACTCGGTTAAGGAATTTTATTTGGAGAGAGAGAGGGAGAGAAAGGGACAGAGAAAGAGATAGAGTGGAGTATATATATAAATAAATATCTATTCGTATATATATAAATGTTTAAAACAGGATCCTCTTTTATCTTGGATTAATCAAAAATGGTCGTAGAAATGGTTCCATTTTTTTTTTCGTGTGTAACTTTTTTTGATCTTTTTTATACAATTTACAATTTTAATTTATGATCTTGATACCAACTAAAAGGATGTAAATTTTTACAAATCATTCCACTCTTACATAATGTAATACTACTTTTGCAAATTTTAATTAAAGAATTATCCCTTGAAATACAATATTTTACTATCTCAAAAATTCATTTTGTTTTATTTTTCTCACACAAACGATACGTTTATATCGAAGTTTAGTTGATCGGGTCCCGAGAGAAAGTTGGTCTACGACGGTGATTCCGGGAGATCCTTGGGTCGAGTCTCTCACCCCGACGAGTAGAGGGGTCTAAGTCTACACTGGTTGTTAGATACTTCCGGTCGAAGTACGTTTCGAACTAGACCCACGTGCACGAGAGTCGCCCGTAAGTAGACTAAGAGTGTCGAGGAGATCCACACGAGTCACCGAAGTCAACGTAGACTGAGAAACACTGGGGTACCTGACATCGGGTGGTCCGAGAAGACAGGTACCCTAATAGGACCGTTCTTAAGACCTCACCCACCGGTGAAGGACGAGATCCACTGTCCATGTGATAAGAGCGAATCGTCTACTTCTGTGACTCCAAGGTTCTTTACTACACTAAACGAATTCTCCGTCAATTCTCCGTCTCGGTCCTAAACTTTGGATCAAAGGATTGAGGTCAGGGATAGTACCAATGGAAACGACTTTAGGGTCTACTACACTCTCTCCCGTTATGGGTCTCAGACCAAATAAGATATAGTCGAAAACATAACCTCGTCCATAGTGTACTTTTTTTTACGAATAATAGTTTGAAAACCCATAGTCAAGGTCCTTAACTCGGTGACGGGTAAAAAACCGGAAAATATCAACCGGAGCCTTGACAGTGCCGTGACCACCCACACGGTAAATCGAACAACAAGTCAGCGATTCTCGACAGACTGAGAAACGTCGGGGTACCTGATATAGTACGGTCCGAAGGGACTGGAAGTGATAGAGGGTCTCAAACGAGTATAAGTACAGGTAACTCAACCACTACGATAGATTGGTAGAGTAGGAGACTACGGGAGAAGAGGAAAACGGAAGTGATGAAGGGTCGTAGTCCCAGAAAAGGTTTCTCGACCGAAAAGTTTAGTCCACCGGTTTCATAACCTCGAAGTCGAAATCGTAGTCAGGAAGGTCACTTATAAGTCCCAACTAAAGGAAATCCTAACTGACCAAACTAGTGGAACGTCAGGTTCCCTGAGAGTTCTCAGAAGAAGTCGTGGTGTTCAGTTTTTGTAGTTAAGAAACCGTAAGTCGGAAGAACTACCAGGTTGAGAGTGTAAATATGTACTTTTTTGTTATCGAAACTGATCCTTCGGGAAACAATCGTTTCCCTATAGAAACGAAAAATTATACGATAGATCCAAACAGTATCTAAAAGAAGCTTCCTCGTTCGTAGAATATTAAAGTACCGACGTCAGTGGTAGACGTCACTAAAACCTCGGGTTCTTATATTTCAGACAGTGACGAAGGTGAAAGAGGGGAAGATAAACGGTCCTTCACTCCCCTGCTAGAACTTACAACTCAAAATTCAAAATCAAACATTCACATATTGTTACTTGTATATTACTCGGAATTCCAGGTGACCTTCAACTTGGAACACGGTAGAACCTGAGTCACAAAATAGTACAGGATACCTGTGCTGACTCTCCGAAGTGAAAGTGAAAAGTGAAAGTACGTGACCTCTTCCTTGACCGTTGGGTGAGGTCACAAGAACGGACCTCTTAGGGTCCCTACCCCTTCGGACGGTAGAGACCCCAGCGTGTCTCAACCTGTACTGACTTCACTGAATCGTCGTCGTCGTCGTCGTCGTCGCCGTCGTCGTCGTCGTCGTACCAAGACAGTAAGAAAATTTCCAACACGGGACGGGGGAAGGGAGGACAAAGTACCTTTAGGGTAGTCCCCTCTAAACCGGGTAGACTTTCCTGTTTATAACGGAACCCCTTGTATTAGGTAAAGGTCCCACACACGATAAGAAAAGGGAAGAGGATTCAAGAAAAACCCCTGAGGACTTTACAGGGGTAGGGAACGGACGAAAACTTTATTCACAAGTCCCTCGACGGGTCCGTCCAAGTTTGTTTGTCGACGGTTTCGGGGTCGGGAAGGGGACGGTGGGAACGACGACGACACCCATCTCACCCTAGATACCGGCATTTGTGACCTCAGTTCAACGTCTGTGAGTCGAAAGACCGTCTGACAGGACGGGACACACAAACGAATCCCCCTAAACTTCGGGACACGTTCGGGGGAGGGAGGCAAGGTACAAAGAGACTCAGAAACTCCCGACACCGAGGCAGACTAAGGGCCACACAGACCGTGTACGAGACCCGGACCACCAGGGTTCCCTGGAACCTCACCTCCTCGTTAAGAAATGTAAAAGTTTTGGTCTGAACCGATTCCGGAAAGACCGTAGAGATAAGAAAGGGGTTTTACTTGGAGAGATCTCTGGACACACTAACAATCTAGTGTAAACAGTCCTTCCCTGGACTGACACCTGAACTGGTTTTCTCCAAATAAAAAGAGTCTATTCTTCTTCAGTCACTACTCTGAAGGTGCGACGAGGTCACCGATTCTGAGACGCGGGGGTTACGGTCCTCCGGGTCCAAACTAGGAACCAGTCCCTTGATCTAGGGTGTACGGTGTTGATTCTGGGTTGTGTCGGTTTATTTATTCATTAAAAAAAAAAATTTGTCTCTCTCCCTCTCTTATAAGTTGGATTGTTTCTTTATACAGAGAATTTTTTTTTTAAAGTTTTCCTTCTTCAGTCTCCATTGACGGGTCCGATACGTCGTCACGATCCTATATTAGTTCCATGGTTTGAGGAGTCTTCTACAAAAACGAGGCGCTAGGAATCATACACCGAGAAGAGTATCAGATTTCTACCGAAAACGTAGAGAGTCGTAATGACTCTTTCCTACGACGGAAGAGAAAAAGCGAACATTCATACCCCGAAGGGTCCACCACGATTACCATTTCTTGGGTGGACGGTTACTTCCTCTGCATTCTCTACGTCCAAACTAGGGACCCAGTCATTCTAGGGGACCTCATCCTTTTACCGTTGAGTAAGGTCATGAGAACGGACCTCTTAGGGTACCTGTCTCCTCGGTCCACCCGATACCAGGTATCCCAACGTTTCTCAGCCTGTGCTGGCTTCGTTGAATCGTGTGGGTACTTTCGTTAATAAAATTAATTTACTTACTAGGTATTTGAGTGACCGGAACATTTTTTTAATCTTGTAATGTCTCTTCCGATTTCCGTAGGAAAGTGGTAAGGAAAAGGGTCAGGGACCTTCACTTGTAACAATAGTGAAAAAAAAAAGGAAGTCTTGAAAAGGACGTATAAAGTATGTAAACATATACGGGTACTTTTTACACTTCGAAAATTTTTTAAAGTAAACATAGTATAACACACCTACCAGGAAGTTGGAAAAAGAAGGGAAAGGTTAAGTTGACATATAAAACCGTTAA
Organism: Capra ibex; assembly: GCA_006410555.1. Lineage (NCBI taxonomy): Eukaryota > Metazoa > Chordata > Mammalia > Artiodactyla > Bovidae > Capra > Capra ibex. Next base: position 2,386,873 of record SJYO01010634.1, on the reverse strand, counting down.
ATAAGAAAATAATGTACATCGAAAGAGTTCAACAGAAGATGAAAGATAAAGATTTGACGAAGGACTATAAAGGATTATACTTATATAATAAGATCGAAGAAATCAGTCAGTTAGGGGATAATTAACTGTGTAACCAGTAAAGGTTAAATCCTATGACTTCTTTGTCGGTGTCTAGTAAGAATATGTGTACGGAGAAAACATATATATCTATGGTATTTTACTTTAAAGACCCAAAATCCTCCGTCCGCTAAATTTAGAAATGTCCATAATGGTCCATTGGGAGGGGAGCGTACGTCTGTATTGGTATAGATTCTTACACCAAACAAGTAGAAATTGAGGTAAGATGGAAATCCAGATCGTGTTAGATTCGAGTTATTTACGGACGACTTAACGTGTGAAGTGGTTCTAAAATACATCTCTACTGGACCAGTTAAACGACAAAGACTCCGGAGGGAATCTGACCAAAAACAAGATTTTCAAGTAGGGACAACTCAGATTACAAGAGAGAGACAGAGAGACACTCTAGAATCAAGGGGTCGGTCCCTAGGTTGGGTACGGGAACGGTCTCTTTCGTCCTTCAGGATTGGTGACCTGGTGGTCCCTTAATGGAAGAGAGAGAAATGAAACCAAGAAAAGATAAAACTTTTAGGCCCCTCTTGTTTGGATTAAGGTCAAAGTACACTAGACACGTCGAATATAATCTGACTACTAACGACGAGATGGGGGTAAAGGTACGGGTAAATTTTTAAAAGTCCCAAAAACACTTCTATTTACTCTATTAGAAACACTTTCATCAGACTCAAGAAAAGTTCCCATCTTACGTCATACCGTTGTTGTACAGGGGTCAAAAACTCTTGTCCTAAGTAAAGATAGAATACTTGAGAATAAAGTACGGTAAATTTCAAAATTAATACATCATAAAAGTATCCCGAGTTTTTAAATGTTTTCCATATATGACTTTTCAGAACAAGGGTAAGAATAAGGGGTAGGAAAATCAAGGACTGAGGAGAAAGGTCCAGGGGTGTATTGTTGAAATTAAGTAAAAACCCATCGTAAGGTATTGAAGGAATAAATTTGTGAATGCCTATGAATTTATTTAAAAACACAAAGGAGTGAGACGGGGGGTGGGGATAAGGAGTGAAGAAAGATAAGTGTAATATAGAAAGAAATTTAATTAAAAATAACCTTATATCAACGAAATGGCACAACGTAATCAAAGACGATATATCGTTTCACTTGGTTGATATACATATGTATATCAGGGAGAAAAAACCTAAAGGAAGGGTAAATCCAGGGACGTGTGTAATATAGAACTATAAAGATTTACTTTTGTGTATCACGAAGGGTCACTAATGAAGACTGAAAAAGATAATTATCTTTAAATTTTGTCATATACCTTTTAAATTAGAAAGTTTATTGGAGGTAGTTCGGAGTTGTTAGTTGGGACCCTAAAGAAACCTTCCTTACTACGATTTCGACTTCGAGGTTATGAAACCGGTGGAGTACGCTTCTCAACTGAGTAACCTTTTCTGAGACTACGACCCTCCCTAACCCCCGTCCTCCTCTTCCCCTGCTGGTTCCTATTCTACCGACCTACCGTAGTGACTGAGCTACCTACACTCAGACTCACTTGAGACCCTCTACCACTACCTGTCCCTTCGGACCGCACGACGCTAAGTACCCCAGCGTTTCTCAGCCTGTGCTGACTCGCTGACTTGACTTGACTTGACGGTTAAAAATTTGGATAAGAAGAAAATTTTAAAAACAACATCTTAGAATTTCGTATAGTATAAAGATATAAGTAGAAAGAATAAAAATTACCTATATGTTTATGAGACTATATTTCTATACATGGTGTTAAATAAAATCGTCAGGAAGTAGTCACCTATATACAAAGGTGTCATATTAAGAAAAATGATTTACCTTAATATAGATATACACATGTATACACATACACACGCACATACGAGTTAGCGAGTCAACACAGACTGAGAAACGTTGGGACACCTGACATCGGACGGTCCGAGGAGACAGATACCTTAAAAGGTCCGTTCTTATGAACTCGCCCAACGGTAAAGGATGAAGTCCCCTAGAAGAGCTGGGTCTCTGGTTTGGGTTCAGAGGACGGAGAGAACGTAACCGTCCGTCTAAGAAATGGTGACTCGATGGACCCTTCGGACACACACATACACGTGTCTGTCTATGTCTATTTGTGTTTGTATGTGTACACCATATGATAAAAAATAATAAATTTTAAAAGTGTATTTGTTTAAGTGATGAATCTTTTCCTTTTATAGATGGTTTGGTACCAAAGTTAAACCTCAATTATTTTACCTTAGTGGCGTCTTGGACTTGTCGTTGACACCTCGAAGACTAGACGAGAAGAGTTTTACGACATCTTAGAAACTATAATTCATGGACGGGTATAATTGTGAGAAGAGTGTTAAAGTAGTAATTCTTTCGATACCTAAAGGACTTAAAATAGACGAGAAAAAAGAGACGTTCCGGAAAGAGTTGAATGGGTCTGAAACAAGTCAAAGAGTTGGGGTCGTGATGACTGTATAGTCTGACCTAGGTGGGGGTGGAAAAAAAAAAAAAAAAAACGAACTCCCCTGACAAGACACGTGCCGTCCCACAAATCGTAGTAGGGACCACAAATCGTAGTAGGGACCAGAGATGGGTGATCTACGGTCACTGTGAAGGGTGGGGAGAGGTAAGACTGTTAGTTTTTACAAGGGTCTGTAACGGTTTACAGGAGACCCCTCGTTAAAGGATAACGAAGTCTGAATGTCGTTTCCCCCCTTTCGACCTGTTCTACCGGTCGCCATCTGTACCTTTGTGAAGTACGAGATGATCGACTACCGGTTCATACTTGTTCGTTTGACTTAATACGAAGACGAGTAAAAGGTAAGTCTCGGTTAATGAACAAATAAATTATTTTTCAAAATTGAATGATCAAATTTGTTCCGAACTCTTAGAATCATCTTCGTCTTCCGATTATTTACTTAAACCATTAAGGGGAAAGTTCGGTTACTGGAACCAATTATAAAGAATCGTCACTGTCCAGAATTCATGCCAAATAAAAAAATGGAGACCTTTCAGTATAAAACACATAAATAAAACACTAAATTACAACACAAAAGCTAATTTACAGAGTTTCACTTAAGATACCTCAACTTTGTACAAAGTATCCACTGAACTTAAATCTAGGTTCAGAACTAATTAAAGGTATGGTTTTCAAGACACAAAACCAGATCCAACCGAGTGTTCCACACAAAAGTCAAAATCTTAACCTTTAACTAGAGTCTACTCTTTTACGTTCTCCTCATACGTCAGAGGAAATAGAAAGAAAAACTCTTTGTTGAACAGAAGAAATGTCTCCCTTCTTACCTTGGTTTGAAAGGGTTGGATCCGATATTTGTAGGACAGTCCACGAATCCTTGGATCGATAGGTCCCAAACAAGCGCAAGGATGAGAAGACTCTAAGACGTGGAGGACTCGGTCTTACCAGATAGGTAAGAGAAACGAGACTGTCACAAAATTTTGAGACGACTCCTGAAAGGACCATCATGTCACCTATCCTTAGGTAGACGGTTCAGTCCCCTGTACCCAAGTTAGGGACCAGACCCTTCTAGGGTGTACGGTGTTTCGTTGGTTCGGACTCTCGGTGTTGATGCCTTCGGGCTCACGGATCTTAGACATGAGACTTTGCTCTTCGACGGGGTTACCCTTCGGACGAGTGTTGTTGATCTCTTTCGGCCATGTGTGGTTGTTCCTAGGTCACGTCGGTTTTTTTTTTTTTTTTTTGGGACGGACTGTTGTACCACTGCACACCTGTGTATAAGGAAGAAGAAAAAAAAAAAAAAAATTTACTTTGACACACTGAAATAAAGAAATGAATAAATCACAAACCGTCACGAAGTTCGCCTCTTCCGTTACCGTGGGGTGAGGTCATGAGAACGGACCTTTTAGGGTACCCGTCTCCTCGGGCCATCCGACGTCAGGTACCACAGCGCTTCTCAGCCTGTGCTGACTCGCTGAAGTGAAAGGGAAAAGTGAAAGTACGTAACCTCTTCCGTTACCGTTGGGTGAGGTCACAAGAACGGACCTCTTAGGGTCTCTATCCCCTCGGACCACCCGACCGCAGATACCCCAGCGTGTCTCAGCCTGTGCTGACTTCACTGAATCATCATCGTCATCATCACGAAGTTCTAATCGTCATAGAGTCAAGGAGTCTCTGACTTGGACCCAGTGTCGTCACTTTCGTGACTTAGGATTAATGATCTAGTGGTCCCTTAAGAGGTGTACCGGGGAGAGATAAATAAATAAAAATTCTCAAATACTTAAAATATAGTTGTGTGTGGACTTCTTATACTCACCCTTACCTAGAGTTTCTACTTTCGGTAATTTTTGACGTTCTCCGGTCTATCTTGTTATACCGTGTACCGGGGAGGAGGTAAAATGACACTCGTCGAATTCCCGTACTTGAGTAATTAAAGATAGGGACTTTAGAGGTCATAGGTAATAGAATGCACCGTTCCTTGGGACGGTTCGAAGAGACAGGTTAAAAAGGTCCCTCCTTATGACCTCGTCCAACGGTCAAGGATGAGGTCCCCGAGAAACCTTGGGTCCCTGACTTAAGTGCAGAGAACGTAAAGGACGTAACCGTCCGTCTCAGAAACGGTAAACCCTTCGTAGACTCAGAGAATAGACGGTATATAAAATACGTATTAGAATAGACTATAAATGAAACGTTTCACATAAGAATATAGGTAAAAAGTCTACTTAATCTTTCGACTTCGAGTTTCTCCAACTCTTTGAATGAGTTCCAATGGGTTGAGTCTTCGCCCGTACGAGCTTATGTTTGAGTCTCCAGACTAAAGATGTATACACAAGAAAGGTACACAGTAAAGTGATACACTACCTCCTCTTAGAGAGCCCTTCGAGGATACGTCTCATTTTCGCAATTAGTTTTGTAAGAATAAAAAAAGAGATGTCCTGTAAGTTTTGGAACCATCACAGAATCTAAAGAGGAAATGTCCTCTCTCAGGAAAGACAATCTCGACCTTCCTGTACACAGAAGACGGATCTCTTCGTCAAACAAGTATCATTCTGTCTCTAGGTAACCTTCCCAGTAGACCCCACCATTCTTGGGAGACCGGACAAGGTCGGAGTAAAGGAGGGACCGTGACGTGTTCCTCCCATGTTCGCCAAAACCTGCTCACGGAGACTCTGTTTCGGACACCTTTTTCGACCCCACCCCTTCTAGAACTCTTGTAGTTTCGGGATTACTCCGGAAAGGTACGGATGACGAGTCACTGAAGAACTCGTTAAGAAAAACATCAAAAAGGATGAAGAAACGAGGACCAGATAGAACGTATCTCATTGATCCATTGTAACAGGTTTGATTCTGTTAAAACTTTCCTCTTGTTATAATTATTATTGAGATCCTATTGTCTTAGAGGACCCCTTTGGTCATACGTCCCAAAGACAGAAAAAACCGACACGACGTACTGAGCACCCTAGAATCAAAGGGCCTGGTCCTTGGTTGGACGCAGGGGACGTGACCTTCCGTCTAAAAGTTGGTTACCGGGTGGTCCCTTCAGGGGGACCAAAGAGACAAAATCTTCAGAATAAAGGCATTGTAAAGTCTTTGGAAAGTCTCCAGTTACCGGAACTGTAGGAACTTGTGTCCCTTGTGTACACATGTCCACTCTATCCTGTATAGTATTCCGTCTTTTTTAATACCGCGGAAAAGGTTAGACGTACTGGAACCTATTCGGTGAGTCGGAGTGACTTGAGTCAAAGGAGTACATGTATTTTCGTTTACCATAAGTAGAGTCCCGTCGAATATACCTTATTCATTCTTATAGTGTCCATGATTCAGACGTATGATTAGAGAAAGAGTCGACCCGACCCCTGCGAACACCAACAACCCCACCACCACCCTTGGTGATTTATAAACCAAGGTTCCAGTCTCCTAGAGATCTTTGGGACTCTCTACTAGACTCAAAGTCCAAGGACACTAGACTCCTAAGAACCGGGTGATATTCAATTACTTTCACCCCGGGTAAGTAAAAATAACCAATTTCTTATAGGCAGATGGTCAACCCTTATTCTTCCCCTTTTTTCTTCTGTCTTATTTCGTGAAGTTTTGTATAAAGGACATGACGGGACGTTTCTCCCGTCTCTTCCCGAACCCCCTCCTAGACTGTATTCGGGTGGGTACTGTTTCACCTCTCTTCTACTCTCCAGTAGAACCAATGACACAAGTGTCCAAGGTACATTTATCCTTGGTTTATTTATACTTCACTTCCTTTCTCGACTCTACGATTCGAATTCCGACTTTTGTTGGAGTCAAAACCGGAAAATGGACAAAAGAACCGGGACCGTTATCCGAACGTTAGAGGACTGACCTGTTACTAGGGAATCCGTAGGTTCGAGTCACTCGTAAAGGATTCCAATTAATCGTAAATCCTCTCTCAACGACAATTCTGTCGGAGACGGAATCCGAAGGAACGAGACTCTCCTCCAACCATGGACGAACGGACTCTGGATGATCGAAACTAATCTTCCATTCAACTCGACTACGAAAGAACCAACCATGACTGAAGTAATCAACAGTCGATATTCTATCCGGTCACTATCCGGAACAGATATGGGACTCTGATTCACTCTTGTGGGACATTTATTGCCAGTACTTAAGGTAGGTCTCTCTGTTCCTGTGTTGACTGAGATCAATGACCCAAAGACTTGTCGTGTGTCGTGTGTCGACCCGGACCTGACCGTACGTAAGAGTAGAAGGGATGGAAACTCGAGGAAGAGTTCCGGACCCCGACAGAGACAAAGGTCCTCGGGAGGTCCGAGGAGACGAGAAAGTCACGTTACTCGCAGTCTACACGAGTTGACGATCTTCCGTGTACCGACCCCACGATAAAGACGGAACCCGACTTGAGTCTTCGGGATCTTTCTTATAAACACTGTGATGAAGAGAAGACTCTTGAGTATTACGAGACGGACCGACAAGGACTATGAGTAAGTCTGTTATCCGAACACCTGGTACCGTAGGTGTCCCCCGGTCCCGTCTTCCCACTACCTTCACCCCTGTGGTTTCGTCGAGAGATCACCGACCAAGTCTCGTTTGGTGTAGGAACGGACGAAGTAAATAAATAAGTAAACACGTAAATAAATAAAAAATGAATAAAAACCGGTACGGTACACCGTACACCCTAGAATCAAGGGGTTGGTCCCTAACTTGGGTACGTGACACGTCACCTTCGTGTCTAATTTTTTTTTAAAAAAAATTCGTCCTCTTCCTTACTAAATAATAATGATCGTCGTTCATTCCTTTTGTGTAAAGGTTTCATCTCAGAGGAATTGTCGTTTTGACCCGTTTAAAATTCGATTTCCATGTACGTATAAGTACTCCCCCGAACTTGTCTCTTCTTAAGTCGTCTCTTAACCCCGTTTCCAACTGTCTCAGGTTCGAAATCAACTGACTTCAGCCCTCCCAGTTGTAGTAGTAAGGTAGGAGGTGGACCATCCCCGGAATCAAAGACCAGAGTCCTGAATTACTTCGAGTACAAGAACTACAGAGTAACGTCTTTCCTAAGTCGCTCTGTTTCACTATCTGTCCTTCACCTCAATAAATCTCTCTTTGTGGGAAGTGTCTGGCACCCGGTAGAGTCTTCCGCTCTCGCCGGACTTCCCGTCTAAGAATTGGTGACCCGGTGACCCCTTCAGGACACTTAAGTGATTTGTCGACGTGGATCCTTGAAGTACGTGTATTCTCTTGTTTAGGCTGAATTGTAAGGACGAAAGTGCCTAAAATATAAGATCGTTCCCCCTATGTCTATTATTTATTATTCGTATAATTTATTTCACAAATTACAATCTTCTACAATTTGCGCTACTTTTTTCTTTTCTCGTCTCGTTTCCTCTGGTCCTCACGGCCGCCCATCCTATGTCACAATCCCTCCAGTAAAATCTACAGTAACTCTTTCTCTAAAGTTTCTGAACTTCCTTCACCAATTGAGTCGAGAAAAGACTGTCTTCTCACTAGTTCCATCTCCATTGAAGATCTCCTTTCCACGTTTCTACCGTTCTACGGACCGGACAAGTTCCTCGGCGTTCCTTCGGTCTCATCGACCTCCCCTTTCTCGATTCTTCTTCCGAAGTCCCTTCACTCCTCACACCCCCTCCGTGACTTTGTTGTCCCGGAACATACGACGACATTTCTGGAATCGAAGGTGGAATTTACTCTAACCTTCAGTGAAAGTCTTAAAAACTCTTCACCGTACTAGACTGTAAGTTGTCCTAGTAAGACCTTTCTACCACCGCCGTCACCTCCGTATGAAAACCCTGTAAAGACTTAGAGGGACATTGTTGTCTGCCTCTTTACTCTTACTTTTGATTTTTGGGACCCCGTTGTAAATCGAGTTTTAATCCACTGTTTCACAGAAGTGTTTTCTCTACCTGTCTTTGTGTAGTCGTTTTCGGTATTCTGGACGTACCATAGTCGAAGAGACACAGTACCATAGTCTGTCCGTTTAAACTCTAGTAAAACGTCCGTCCACTGATACCCCGGAGTCCAGTCCAGGGCCCCGACCTCGTGTGGTCAGGGAGACTTGAAAACTTTGACGGGTAACGTCCGAGGAATGGACCTGTGTCACGATAAACTCCTCTTTATCGTGACCCCCACCCAAGTTTTATGTTTTTTTATCCTGTTTTCTCTACGTCTTTCTTCGTTTTTCATTACTTCTACTGTTCCTAAACTCTCTTGCATTGTTTATAAAGTCTAACCGTTTTTAAAATATATATAATATAGAATATATTGAATGTATATAATTATATATAACTTTCTTCACAATCAACGAGTCAACACGGGTTGAGAAACGCTGGGGTACCTGACGTCGGGTGGTCCGAGGAGACAGGTACTCTAAAAGGTCCGTTCCTGTGACCTCACCCAACGATAAAGGAAGAGGTCCCCTGGAAGGGTTGAGTCCCTAGTTTGGGTCTAGAGGACGTGACGTCCGTATAAGAAATGGCTGACTCGATGTTCCCTTCGGGATAATTATATATATTAATAATTATAATTGTGTAATTAATATTAATAATTATAATTATATAATTAATTCCCCTCAGGACTTCTTCTTTTGGTTTCGTTCCTTTGTTTTTGCTTTGTGTCATCGAATTCTTTGAAACCGATTTAAAGTTTTTCTTTTTTTTCTCTAAAATTTGATATATAACCTTCTCATATATTTCACGACCTCTTGTTTATACATAATCATTTTGAAAATCTGATATTTCCTTCACTTTACTCGTACAATGAATATTCTCTTTTAAGCAAATAGTAGTCTGAAACAGTGTCGTTATGAAATACAGTCCTAGTTTACCTCATGGTAAAAATTCAATGAGTTCCTTTCATTTCTACTTGACTCCTAAAATAAATTACAACCCTGAAGAAATTCTTTTTTTCATAAATAAACCTACGAAACCCAGAATCAACATCGTGTACCCTAGAAATGAACGTCATAGGTCCTAGAAAAAAAAAAAAATCAACGTCGTTGCACTTGAGAATCAACGCCGTACACCCTATCTTGGGGTCGGGTGACGAAACCCTCCTACCACAGAATTGATGACCTGACGGTCCCTTCAGGACTTGACTCCTAAAATTTAGGTCGTTTTAAATGGAAATTTCATCTTTGTCGGGACTGTTTAAATAGTTGTTCATTCTCGAGTTCCTTATAACAAGGTACTCGGGAAGCATTACTTACAACACTTTTTACACGAAGTCTGTTCGACTTGTTGAATCCTTATTAATCATATTTCTGACAACACTTTCAGCGAGTCGGTACAGACTGAGAAACGTTGGTGTACATGATATATACCAGGTACCTTAAGAGGTCCGGTCTTATGACCTCACCCATCGACAAGGGAAGAGGTCCTCCAGAAGGGTTCGGTCCCTAGCTTGGGTCCAGAGGACGTAACGTCCGTCTAAGAAATGGTCGACTTGGTGGTCCCTTCAGGTATTCCTGACAATCACTTATAATTTATGTATCGAGGAACATCTTAATCTAATTTACTCTCAATCGTCATCTCACAGCCTCTTCCTTTACCGTGGGGTGAGGTCATGAGAACGGACCTTTTAGGGTACCTACCTCCTCGGACTACCCGACGACAGATACCCCGGTGTGTCCCAGCCTGTGCTGACTTCGCTAAATCGTCGTCGTCGTCGTCGTCATCGTGATCCCGTATCGCATACATTATTGTCGTATACGAGACTGTTACATTTAAATCATATTGGTAATTGTCTATTTCTCGTCCTTACCGTATTTGTTTTCGCTAGACTTCCCGACCCCACCTTTTTTATGAGAATGTTTCCTTTTATACAGGAAAGCTGGTCAAGAGTCCTTACGGAGGACGGGATCGGTCAGATAAAAGTAGATGTTTCCGAGGACTGACTTTCCTCGAAACGTCACTTCAAGTTTGTCGGTGGGTGAGTGTAAAAAGATCGGGTGTCCGACAAAGGGCCAGGTTGTTTGTGGTAGGGCACAGTGACGTCCGGATAGACGCCGTGATTGTTATGTGACGTCTGTTCTACCAAGTCCTCAAGTGTAAAAATACTTCAAGGAGAAAGTGGTGGACACAAGAAAAACCTGACCGAATTGTAAGGGGTCGGGACCTCTTGTCCGACGTTCCCTTAGCTCGGCCTGACTGACTTTCGACCTCCGGGAACAAGAACAACAAGAGAAATTAGACCCAGACATTAGGGGTCCTTAGGCCGGTACCGTACACGGAAGAGTTCCAAAGGACCCAGGAGTGACTGAAGGACCGTGCCTATCTGAGCCCCAGGGGTCCTCATGGTGGAGGGGTCGGGAGGGCGACGGGAGGTGGAACGGAAAGAAAGAAAGGACGGACCTCGAACTCGGACTACACGTTTGTGTGTGTCAGTTAGAGCAATACATTCAAAGGACCAGGGACTCGACCCACTGAGTCGAGCCCCACCACGGAGCGTGAAAGGGTCGGGCCCCGTCGTGCGATCGTTCGACAGTACCTTGTGTCCGGACGGCTACCCCAGGTCGGGTCGTCGGAAGGAGGGGTCACACAGACGACTCGGGCACTTTAGGCACCCTTGGTGGACTCCCGAATCACGTGACTGGGTACCCCCACCTTAAGAGGTAGAGGGACGGGTGAAGGACAAAGAAGGAGAGAGTGGAAACCGTCTCCCAGTGACTTCGAAATGTAAACCAAGAGGAGACGGGACTCCAACGGTGAAAAGCCCAGGGTCGATTGTCAACTTACAAACACAGGGAGGTTTTAAGTATACCACTTTCGGATTGGAGGGGGTGGGGACCACCCTACCACAATCCTCCACACGGAAACTCTCCACTAACTAAACGAATGAATAAATGGGCGACCTGACCCAGAAGGAACTCCACACACCTGAGAAGCCAGCCCGTCCGTCCGAAGGAGATTAACACGCCGTGTCCCCGAACGGGTCGACACCGTACGTACGGACAGAACACCTTATGACCGAGACCTCGTGTGTCTGAGTCATCGACGTTGTACGGTCGAAGAGATGAACACCGTGCACCCGAATCAACGAGGTACGATACACTCTAGAACTTTAAGGGACCATCGAGTCAACCATTTCTTAGACGGACGTCTTCGCCTTAGAAACGAGGACTTGTCCCTACCTTGGATATAAGAGACGTACCCTTCCACCTAAGGTCCCTTCAGGACTCTCCACCAACCAAATCTACTCCATAGCTTCCAACTCTCAGGGGGAGAGAACCGGCACATTCCTGTGTCCTTCGTCCACCGGTAGACTCTTGGTCCTTCTCTCAGGATTGGTCTTGGGGTGGTCCGACCGTGGGACTAGAACCTGAAGATCGGAGGTCTTGACACTCTAATTAAAGACAAAGTGGGTGTCTCACAGACACCATAAAACAATGTCGTCGGGTCGTCGGGTTCGGCAGTCAGGGTGCCTGGTCTCACTCGGGAGTACAGACCCAAGATGGTTTCGAGTCTGTCCGTCGTTTAACCACGCCCTCCTATGCGAGAACCACGCCGAACCACCCTGAGTCTGAGTGAGAGTGAGAGAGGAGACAGGGGTCCCGGGTTCATGTTTCCTTCAGATGACTCTTGTGACCAGTATCTCTCCTGTCTGAAACCGACCAAGACAATCCCCCTCGTGTGACTTTGACGGGTGGGACCGGTCCGTGGTATCATTGGTAAACGTACTCAACAAAATGCTGTCCTCCAGGACCATTCCTTGTGTCTTGATTATTCGGTGGTGGTTGGCCTTCTCAAGCCCTTTCCAGTTTTCCTCTGTGGTGTACAGGCTGATGGAGGGTCTTGGGAAGAGAGACCGTAGGTAGAACCGACTTGTTCCGCACGTGGTGGTCCTTCCTGAGACTCAGTCTTACTAACCGATTTCCGTTAGCCTTTGATTAGGGTAGTGGTATTTTGGACTCTGACGGTCGGTACACCGTCTTTCAAGAGGACCCAGGGGAATTTGAGGACGAGAGGTGGGTCCGCGGGAAAGGGTTATTTTAGAGAACGAAACAATCGTGTACACAGAGGAGTCTGTTAAGTAAAGGCTCACAATCTGTTCTAGGGTCAAATTCCGGGACCTTCCCCAGGGGGAAGGACGTTGTCGAGACAAGAACCCAGACCAAGAGGAAGTAAAGGGAGAAGACGTCCGTACAATAACTCAAAGGAAAGGAAAGGTCCTGTCCCTGTCCACGACCGTAGGACGACTAACGACCTGGTCCTCGGTCTCTGGAGTCTAAGGTCATGTCCAGAACAGTGATTAGTCCACGAGTGTCAATACGTCGAACGAAAAAGGGAAACACGGGGTCCGTACGTAGACTCGTTGTGGACGGAATCCTGACAATGAGCTAGTAATTATTTTTGACACCGACCGAGGAGGTCCCACCGTTATACCACGAATTGGTCTGTCGAAACTAACGACGGGAGGACCTCGGACGTAAGGTCTCACTCCTCCGCTGTCTTCTTTGTCCATTTATTCTGTTAATGACTAACACTGTTAACGAGACTCCCTCTAAGTCTCCTACTCCTTTGTCGGGGACCCTCCTGCACTATAAATAACGTTTCGGAGGTGAACGTTTGACTCTTCCCCGGTCGGGACGTTGGACCCTTCTCGTAAGGTCCGTCTAGAGACTCGATTATTTTCATTTTTACGAGATGCTTGATATATCACGTTACGTCAGTAGTTAAAATTACCCTCGATTTAACAGAAGTCGGAGACACCGAAACGGTACGTGAGGAACTAGTCTCGGACCTCGACCGAAGTGACCGGTCACAGACCTTCCGCCGCATTCCTGTTACTCTCAGGGTCCCACACCACCCTTCTTCCCACCTACTCAAGACGAGAGAGACTCCTGCACTACTAGGTCGGAGACATCCGTCTGGGTAAAGGAGGGTCACAAAACCCAGAAACAGTGGCACGAACGTTGTACGTCGACCGTAAATACCTCGTGGACAACTGTCTGTCCCTGAGAGGGGAAGAGACTTGTCCTTGAGTCCGGAGCCCTTCCGGGGGAGAGGGTCGGACAGGTACACACCCAGGTACAACGGACGATAGGTAACCAGACAATAAAACGATAGACCGATCCAGGGAACCCCCTCGGTCACCCCGAGGTTCGTACGGACCTGACACTTGACTCCGTCAAATGGAGTCATTTCTCCCCGGTGAGTCCCCGGCCTTACAAAGGTGCACAGAAGAACCTGTTTATAGGTCCCCGGACACCTCGCCAGTACGTCACATAGATGGAATCCTTTGAGGTCGTCGGTTCAAGAGGTCACCTGGCTCACTCGTCGGAGTCGAGTTCCCTGTATCTTCCCGGCGACGAAGTACAGGGGAGTCTCGGTCCCTGTGACCTGTCTCTCGGTGTTACGACCTCAGGGACGGACAATTCGGACGTCGGGTGAGATAAAATACAAGGAAGGAAACCACGATTGTAAGAGATCGACACACTGAAATCCTTCTGCCATCAAAAGTTTGAAGTTGTCCGTAGTCTTTAGAGACTCTCGAACTCCTTCGTGTCGAGGAACTTGAACGACTTAGTCATCGAGAAACTCAATCCCCACGTCCTCAAAAACAAAAATTGTCCGTAACTTCTTACTAAGACTGACGTGTATTTGGCGTCGACCCCTTTGGGCCGATAAATTTCAGTACTAAGTCAAGTGTGGAGGGAATTTCCTGACTACCAAGAAGTCCCTCGGGACTTCGGTCCGTCCCAAGGACCTCCGTGGTACTCTTTTTTACGGAGGAGGTTCCACCGGACTTCGAAGGGTCTCACACCCCGGGTCCCGCACACGAGTCATTACGACTGACATACCTACTTCCGAACTCTGAACCTCTCTACCTTTCCCGTTAACCCCCACCCGACAATTAATGTAAACACGACGGTCTTACGTTCAAGATCTTTTCGTCCCCGAATAAGAATTAATAAGGGTCCTGGACTAGGTATTTTACGATTTACTCAATTACTGTGGTGGGTGAAGAGAGAGGGAACCCTTTCTGTCTTACAGACTTTCGGGTCACTTTATCTGGATGGTACAGACTGTTTTAAGGGATTAAGGAGTTTATAAACTCAATTTACCTGAGTTTGTCCCAGTTACAGCACACTAATTTTTTATTTGAGTCCTGTAGTTCCATAAAAAACTATGGGTCACTGTCCGTTTGTGTAGGTAACCCACATCGTTTCACTCAGTACGTTAAAGATAACATTACTCTTCCCACCTTATTAACTAAAGGGAAAGAAGGGGAATTTATAGTCCCAGTCTCGTCAATTGGGTAGTCCTTTTCAATGATTTATTGTTTGAAGTAATATTCGTTTCTATTTTGTTTAATTTGAGTATAACCCTCTAGTAAAATCTGGGTGGTCCACCCGTTTATATGTCAGACTGTTATCACTCACAACCGGTCCTACGTCATCTTATTTTTGAGGTCAACCGACGTTCCCCACTTCGTGAATCCTCTTTCTTAACCTGTTGGAGTTCGTTTCAACGTTTACACGGACGTACAAAGTACTGAGTCGTAAGGGTGAAGATTCCTCAATGAGTTAAGAAAAGAGGGGGGTTTAGGGAGAAATAGAGAAAGTAGTGACACGTTAGATCTTTAGTGAAAATTCACTCCTCTTTTTGTCAAAGAAGAAGATAAATATGAGTGATTCTCTCTTTGGACCTCGGTCCAAAGGATTGAGGTTTTACAATTATTTGTTTATTTATTCATTTCCTCAAGTGTAAATGTGAAGCGACTTGTGAGTCAAACTGCCCGTTCCTGCCACCTGAACGGAGACGAGAGTCAACACACAACATGCACGTCAGTGGGTGAGGGGACTTTAGACCTCCCGTACCCAACGTAGTGTTAGCCCGATCTGAAGAGGAACGAGTACTGACGATGACACTCGACAGGAAACACACGTACGAGTCAACGCTGGAAGCACTGGGACACCAGACATTCGGACGATCCGACGAGGTAGGCACCCTAAGAGGTCCGTTCTTATGATCTCACCCCATGGTACAGGAGGAGGTTCCCTAGAAGGGTTGGGTCCCTAACTCGGGTACAGGGAACGTAGAGGACGGAACCGTCCATCCAGGAAATGGTGATCACGGTGAACCCTTCGGACTCGACAGGAAATTCTATACGATACGAGCTCTCTACAGGCCGGGACTAGTAACCTATACG
Source organism: Capra ibex (assembly GCA_006410555.1). NCBI lineage: Eukaryota > Metazoa > Chordata > Mammalia > Artiodactyla > Bovidae > Capra > Capra ibex. The sequence goes on along the minus strand of SJYO01010634.1, from coordinate 2,371,152 downwards.
TAAATATCAAGACTGGCAATGAATACCAGTCTTAGAGTTAAGATGAAAATAAAGGACCACTCTTGAGGAATTAGATGTAAGTTCAATCACATGAATCAATATACACCCGTCCTCGAACCAGACGTAGGTTTGTCTACGTCTTCTCTTACTTGGGACTCTAGAGTTGGGTAGTCGTTGTAGCCAATAATGTATAATACACAAGTAGTCTGTAATGCATACCATGACTCACAAAGAAAAGAATGTCAATAATTACACGTCGGGTACAGAAACCTTTCCGACAACTTTCCATTTACGTGACGGACAGTGGTAATAGGTTCTGAAACTAAGGTATATTATTTTTCCCCGAATCATGTCTCGTCACCATTGAATTGAAAGTACCCTTCTACTCCTTTCTTGTCTCCCCTTCAATTATACATTTCTCTATGAGGTAAGAATGTGTCCAAAGGTTCACGATGACTACGACGACCTGGTATCAAACTCTGACATGTGGGGGTAGACCTGGGATAATTTTACGTAGAGAACTGGTCAGTGTCCTCCTCGGACCCTACCCCTCCTCTTCTGGTTCCTCTCCTCTTCAGTTCTGTGCAACTGGAGTATCCATGGTACCTTTTCCATTCCCCGAGGTTCTGTTACGAGTCCAGAGAAAAAATGAGTCTCTCGGACCCGAAGTCTCTATTTTCAGACGAAAAGGTTACTCCTTCGGTGCCACCTATTTTCTAGAGAAAGGAATCGACGGTCTTGTTCGTGTCGATCTATTGTCAAGTATCAGAGGGTTTAATTTGTAGGTGGTATGGACACTGAACGTCATCACTAAACACAAGATTTAGTTAAGATGGAAGTTACAACTTTTAGGGGTTTCTAGATTTGGTCTCCAATTTCCTGCCCCCCCACCCCCCCCCACCCCCCCCNCCCACCCCCCCCCTCGACCCCCCGCACCCCACCCCTTAAGAGCAAAAGAAGGCTTCAGTCGAAAAGGATTTCACATGAGACTTCTTATAAACAAACTAGTTCAGTGCGGTACTGTTTTCGTAAAGTATCAGTTTACTTTGTTGTCCTACGACTTTCAGTATAGGAGAAGAGTCTCTAGGTGTCCTTGCACAGACTCTTCAGAACACCGGTTCTGTAGTTGAAATCTAAAAACAAAAATTAACCTCATATTAACGAAAGACCTCTTTCCTTACCGATGGGTGAGGTCATACGAACGGACCTCTTAGGGTACCTGTCTCCTCTCGGACCGTCCGATGTCAGGTACCCCAGTGTTTCTCGGTCCGTACTGATTCGTTCAGTGTGTATTAACGAAGTGTTATAACATAATCAAAGACGACATGTTGTTTTACTTAGTCGATACATGTATGTATATAGGGGAAGGAGGACTCGGAAGGAGGGTGGGTGGAGGGGTAATTAAATTCTAACAATTCGAGTCACAAACCTTTAACCTGGTTTCTTGTAAACACGAATATTGTGTTCTCGACACCGTGTATAAATCTCCTCGTGGCGAAAACTTATGGAAGAAAGAAGTTTCCCTCCTGAAAACAAACACTACCTTTGAAGTACATCCGTACGTTCTTGTTCGACTATTTGTGTGTCTGTGTGTGTCTTTGTGGGATCGGACAGAGGTCGGAGTCAGGGGTCTATCCGTCTTCTCCTTCATAGACTTTACTAGTAAATCCAAGAGAAGGGGAGGTCTACACTTCGACCGGACTCCATACTGTCATTAACGACGGGTGACCCTGTGTCCCCGACGAGAAAAACACCCCCCTCCCCCTGACGACGAGAAATTACTCCGTCAATCCTACCCACCTCCTCCTCCTTCGAGACCCTTATCCACTATCCGTCGGTCCTTTCGTGACCGGATCCCTTGTGGTTCACCTTAAAAGGAGACCTTTAGGAAAACTTGATTCACCTAAACTGACAACGTGGGGACCAACGGATCTAGGGTACCGATTCACTAAAACAGAAGTAAAAGGTCATTACTAATTGTGGCGACGTCAAACCCCTGTCAAATAAGTTGACACCACTATCTTTGTTCCTCTTTCGGGAAGGAGTTTGGGGAGCCGTTTTAGACGAAAGGTGAAGACTGACTACCACCCTTCTCCTTTCTGCGACACAAACCTTCCTGACAGTCTTAGTTTATGAAGACTTTAGAATTTATGAAGAGTCACAGACAAAACACTAAAAATTTTAAAACAAATGTTTTAGAAAAGAGAAAGAAGGGGGAGAGAGGAAGAGAGAGGAGGGAGGGAAGGAAGGAAGGAAAGTCACTTTTCTCCTTTCCTATTGTTTTATACCGAGTAAACCGTCTCCATTGTTTTCTTTCGGTCGTCTTTGACGTCGACCTAGGCAGAACGTTACGTCCCCTACACCCAAGCTAGGACCCGACCCCTGGATTCTAGGGTGCACAGTTCCTCGTGGACTTGGACGTGTGACGTAGATGACTCTGACGTACGGTGTTGACCTCTCAGACACGCGTCGTTGCTCATAGAGCTCACGACGTCGATTCTGGACTGTGTCGGTGTATCTGTTTATTTATTAATTTTTTTCTCTTCTGAGACGTAGACCCTCATTCCCCTCTCGAAGGGGAAGGTACTGCCTCACCTTCGGATCTTACAGTTTTATTCCTCCCTGGAGTCCCTAACAGGACTGAGTAGAAGAGTTTCTTCTACCTGGGTTTCCAACGAGAGAACGTGTCCTGAGAAGTAGGGTCGTGACGGTGAAAGAGACGAGGTCCGACCTTCGTCCCACCCGTCTCGCACAACCCGTTACAGCACTCAAAGCGACGTCGAGAGAGACTTCGTCCCCACTGCACTGTGAAAACCTTGGAGACTCGATCTCGTAGGGGACCTAGCACGACTCTGAACCAGTCGAACCCACCTGTCCCACCAACTCCATTCTCTCTCTTCACAACAACAACAACGACAACAAGTCAACAAGTCAGCACAGGCTGAGAGCACTGGGGTGTCAGACATCGGGTTGTCCGAGGAGACCGGTACCCTAAAGGGTCCGTTCTTATGACCTCATCCAAAGGTAAAGGAAGAGGTCCCCTAGAAGGGTTGGATCCCTAGTTTAAGTACAGAGGACGTGACCGTCCATCCAAGAAATGGTGACTCGTTGGTCCCTTCGGTTCCTACTCTATTGGTCGGACGTTTCTTTCCGAGGAATAGGATTTTTGGTTTCTATAACTTTTGTACGCACTACGTAAAGATTCGTGAGTCGGTTTCATTCAAACGGTTTTAGTGTTACAAATTCTGCAGATACTACCTCATTCTCCCTGTGTCTCGTTCCACACCTTATGGGGTCCGAGTCCCTTTGGGTGGTCTTGAGAATGTAGTAGACTTTGGAAACACATTGGGGTAGAAATTACTCCACTACCGACTCAAATTTGCGATCCGGAGAGTCGGTACGACACTTTTCATCAGAGGATGTTTCCTACTGGTGGTACATTAAGCTCAAGACATCGATTTTGTTGGGATGGATCGACTTAGGAGGAAGTTCCCCCTGAGAAGGACAAGTATCAAAGTACAGTAAGTTACGAGACTTTGGTGACCATGTCTTGTACCGTCACAAACAAGATCTATGAAATAAGGAATAAAAACACTGTCTACCTATAAGACAATACACTTGAAAAAATACCAACCGTTATAATAGTTCATGGTCAATAAACAATTGGTGTAAGGATTTCAATTATACGTTACTGTCTTTAACAATTAATATGAACACTGATACCAGTATTTTTAGGAAAAATTCCGTCTTATATCTCTAATTCACTACTTCTCCGTCCCTACTACTCTCGTCCCTTTCCCCTTCTCTGTCAAAACGTCCACTGTCTCCACCCACCACCCCCAGAGCTTTTTAGAGCCGGTTCTGGATTAGATTAGTACTTACAAGAAAAGAGACTTAGACTTCATTATTGCACTACATACTCGTTCTTAATTTTTCGTACCCTTTTCACGTAAAGTTTCTCATCCCCATAATGGTCGGAGTTTTACTTAAGGATGCTACCTTGACTGAGTGTAACCTATGTTGTGTTGAACTGTGCGAGGAGTCAATGTCGGTGTTTCTTCCCCCGGTAGACCTTTCCTACGATTCTTGTATGTCCGGTGGTTTACGATCCCGACCCTCCTGAGACCTCCAGTAGATCAGGAAAAAGGACGGAATATCAAGAGTCTGTTACTCAGTCGACCACCTTCCGCCCCTTCTCACCCCTTTGAGGACAGAGACTAAAACAGGATTTATAGAGTCTTTACTCTTACTACAGAACCGGTGGTTCTGCGATAGCTAGACAAGATCATAAATCAAAATTTCCTTGTATCAACTTCCGCGTATTACAACATAGACCGTGACACAACTCCTATACGTTACATAGGATGGGGTAAGTCATGAGTGTGGTCGGGATTATTCCGTCCACGAAAGAATATGTCTAGTTCTCCAGTTTTGTCTTTCTCACTTATTGAATGAGATCTAGATCGTTCACCGGTTCGATCTCGGGTCTTGGTTCACACGGACTAAAATGGGAAGTTTGAGAATTGTCAGGATAAGCTGAGGGGTAACCGTTCCTTCAGAGTGACGATACTTTACTAAGAGAAATATGCGACTTTTTAACCAAAACTAACTACCCAGTTTTCTGTGAAGGGAATGTTCATTATTCTCCAAGTAATAATCCCAACGGTCTAAATCGTTTACTTTTGTATCTTACTATTTAAACTTAAAGACTATCTCTTCAAAAATCAAACGTATAAAAATCATATTCACACAGGGTTTATAATGTTACCTTGTCTGAAGTGTGATTTTCTGATAAGAAACAAATAAACTTTAAGTTTAAATGACCCGTAGGACACAGAATAGACCGGAGGTATAAGTATTACTTACTCTTTCAACCACTCAAATCAGAGAGACACCCGGTGAAGTACGACGAGAGAAGGTACCGACTGGGGGAAGATGACCCTTGGAGAAGTAGGTTCCGAAGATATTTCGGGAAGTCAGGATATCAGAGAACCATAGATACAAAAACAACAATAAATTAATGATTCATCCCAGACTCAGAAAACACTTGGGTACCTGACGTCGGGTGGTCCGAGGAGACAAGTACCCTAAGAGGTCCGTTCTTATGACCTCACCCAACGGTACGGGAGGAAGCCCCTAGAGGGGTTGGGTCCCTAACTTGGACACAGAGGATATAACCCTCTATCTAAGAAATGGTAACTCGGTGGTCCCTTCACGACAGATACATGTAGTATCTACTTAAATAATTAAAAATTTACAAAAATAATAATTTACCCCTTAAGGGACCACCGAGTCTGCCATTTTGCAGACAGATGTTACGTCCTCTGGACCCAAACTAGGGACCCAGTCCTTCTAGGGGACCTCTTCCTTTACCGTTAGGTGAGGTCATGATAACGGACCTTTTAGGGTGCCTGTCTCCTCGGACCATCCGATGTCAGGTACCCCAGCGTTTCTCAGCCTGTACTGACTCGCTGAAGTGAAAGTGAAAGTAATAATTTACCAATGTCTTCTTATATACATTGGTAGGATGAATTGTTAGTGACTCAGTTACCAACATTCCGGACAAGTCATAAAATTCTATACCGGTTAACAAAAGGTTGTATCACCATATTGTTAATAAGAAGGTGTGACCATGTGACTAAGGGACACAAATCATTGGAGTGACGTGTACCCTATAACAGTTTGAAAATTCAAAACGGAAACATCACCCACACTTCACGGGAGAGTGACACTAAAGTTAAAGGTAAAGGGACTAAAGATTACTCCAACTCGTAGAAAAGTGTTCAAGTAAAAGAGGAGGAGAAGAAAAAAAGTCTCAAAGCGTGAGGTTGATACACGACCCCAGATTTTCAGGTAACAAAATACCTTCTCTGAACCTCTATCCTCGAGTCCCCTTCTGGTTTGTCTCTTCTGAGGTCCATGTCTCACGTGTAACCGGGAGACACTCGTCTTGCTCCCTGACGCGAAACGTGTGCCGTGACGGATTTCCGGACCTTTGTGACGACAACGAGGTGGTCGTGAATCGAGGAGGGGTGACCGTCGGGTCACAACCTCTTTCATAAAGGTTCGGTGTGTCTGGACAAAGGATCGATACATTGTCTCTCAACGAAAGAAGGAGACTCAGAGTCAAAAAAATCAGATATTTTTGTACGGAACGTCCCAATAAGGTCCCAATTTGTTCTGTCCTTCACCTTTCCTGGTGGTCCATCCCGGAGTTGGGTACTACGGAAGATGGTCCGAAGAAATTCTTGGTTGGTCTTCTTTTTGTAGAGTTCTGTTGGTTATAGGACAAGGTTTCTTAATCTTGTCTAATGGTCCTTAAAACGTGAATTCTAGTATAAACACCGTTTCCATTCGGATCCCAAGAAGAATCTTAGTTCTCTAACTCACCTAAAACCTCTGTTAGACTGGACTACTGAGGAAAGGTACGTAATGAGCCTCCTCTAGTAACCTCTCGACTCACAGTCAGTAATAAGGCTCCGCGGAAGTCTCCCTCTAAGGTGGGTCCACGGGCTGAGTCACAGAGTGTCAGAGATATCAAGTCTCAAGAAGGGTTACAGAATGAATTTTAAAGAGGACGAAGTCGTATTTAACAAGACAGAAGAGTCTCACTCCCTCGAGACGGTACTCTGTCTACCGAACTTGATGTTTCTTTCAGACGATCGACGAAGTGACCGGACTAAGTGTTCAATGATAATACCTTACCCGAAGGGACCATCGAATCGTCATTTCTTGGGTGGACGGTTACTCCCTCTGTGTCCAAGTTAGGGACCCAGTTCTTCTAAGAGACCTCTTCCTTTACCGTTGGGGGAGGTCATAAGAACGGACCCTTTAGGGTACCTGTCTCATCGGACCACCCGATGTCAGGTACCCCACCGTCTCTCAGTCTGTACTGAATCACTGAGACGTGTGAGGGTATAATACCTTACAACCCGGATCCGACGTGGTGAATTAAGTGTACTCTTTTGGTTCCGGGTCTCTCCAGACAATGGACCGATACTATGATATCGGTCATTCCCCGTTCTCGACCCAAAGTTGAGGTCAAAAGTCTCAGTATTTAAGTCCTAATAAAAAAAGGGGTAGTGGTTCCCAGAAAAAAATAACCCACATATAGGTTTCCACTGGGTCTTAGGAACCCGGTAGACTCCTGGTTCAAGTCTGTAACACAGGTCCTCAGTCCTCTGGGGTCAGGATTAGGACCAGGAGAAGTCTTGACGAGGAGACGTCTTACATCACTGTTTTCTCGAAAACAAATACACTAGTAAACCTCCGATCTTAAGACGTGACCCTATATATATATACATATATATATATATATATATATATATATATATATATATACGTGGTACGGTTCAGTGTGGTAAGTACAGGCTAAGACACTGCCGTACCTGACATCGGATGGTCCGAGGAGACAGGTACTCTAAAAGGTTCCTTCTATGACCTCATCTGACGGTACAGGAGGAGGTCCCCTAGAATGGCTGAGTCCCTAGTTTGGGATCAGAGAATGTAGAAGACGTGACCGTCCACCCAAGAAATGGTAATCTCGGTGGACCCTTCGGGGGTGGTGGTGGGAGACGGGGGGTGTGTGTATATATGTTAAAAAATTTACCTCTCTCAATAACATTGAAAGTAGGTTGAAATTTTTTCCTTAGGTCCTGGAATTTTTTCCAGTTCATTACGTAAGTAAATAGTAAGTAAGTCGTTCACAAAAAGTTCACGGATGACACACACTCTATAGGATTATCCGGGTCTCTTATAACGAAATAACTGATACGGTTTCGGAAACTGACACACCTAGTGTTATTTGACACCTTTTAAGACTTTCTCTACCCTTATGGTCTGGTGGATTGGACGGAGAACTCTTTAGACATACGTCCAGTCCTTCGTTGTCAATCTTGACCTGTACCTTGTTGTCTGACCAAGGTTTATCCTTTTCCACATACAGTTCCGACATATAACAGTGGGACGACTAAATTGAAGATACGTCTCATGTAGTACTCTTTACGACCTGACCTTCTTTGTGTTCGACCTTAGTTCTAACGGTCCTCTTTATGGTTATTGGAGTCTATACCTCTACTGTGGTGGGAATACCGTATTTCACTTCTCCTCGATTTTTCGGAGAACTACTTTCACTTTCTCCTCTCACTTTTTCAACCGAATTTCGAGTTGTAAGTCTTTTACTTCTAGTACCGTAGACCAGGGTAGTGAAGTACCCTTTATCTACCCCTTTGTCATCTTTGTCACAGTCTGAAATAAAACCCCCCGAGGTTTTAGTGACGTCTATCACTGACGTCGGTACTTTAATTTTCTACGAACGAGGAACCTTCTTTTCAATACTGGTTGGATCTATCATATAAGTTTTCGTCTCTGTAATGAAACGGCTGATTCCAGGCAGATCAGTTCCGATACCAAAAAAGACACCAGTACATACCTACACTCTCAACCTGACACTTCTTCCGACTCACGGCTTCTTAACTACGAAAACTTCACACCACAACCTCTTCTGAGAACTCTCAGAGAACCTGACGTTCCTCTCGGTTGGTCAGGTAACACTTCCTCTACTCGGGACCCTAAAGAAACCTTCCTTACTACGATTTCGACTTTGAGGTCATGAAACCGGTGGAGTACGCTTCTCAACTGAGTAACCTTTTCTGAGACTACGACCCTTACTAACCCCCGTCCTCCTCTTCCCCTGTTGAGTCCTACTCTACCGACCTACCGTAGTGACTGAGCTACCTGTACTCAGACTCACTTGAGGCCCTCTACCACTACCTGTCCCTCCGGACCACACGACACTAAGTACCCCAGTGTTTCTCAGCCTGTGCTGACTCACTGACTTGACTTGACTTGTTATCTGCACTCGGGGTGGAGTGCCGTGGACGTAAGATCACTCTTCCCGTTTACTATTTATTATTCGTTTATTATTGTACTTTATGGTAGTCTATCCAAGTCTTGATGACCAGGTCGATCTGAAACGGAAGGAGAGACCTGAGTTTATACGTCAAAAGGAGACGATTCTTTCGGTTTGGGGTCACCTTTGTCTGAGTCAAATTGAAGAGTCAACGTTAAACTTCCATACATCAATTCAGGGATTCAGAGGACTGGGACAAGGTACATTTGTCCCAACAGAACACGTCAGTCCGGCTAATCTAATTGGGAAGTCAGGAGAGACGGGGACTCCGTCCGTCGTATTAAGGTCTAGAGATCTTTACTTTCCGTTCAGACAAACCGGTCCTAGTCGTTAAGTGAAAGGGGAACGTCTTAGAGGGACAACTAATGTTGACGACGAACACGTTGTGGTTTACTAGACTTTCGGGGTCTTTCTGTTTGGTGGTTCTTCGTACCCACTTACAAATTTTAAACACCTAAGAGTATTATTCCTATAACAAGTCTTAAAAATAGAGTCTAGTCGGAAAAACACGTGGACGACTCACCCAAAAAGTATCCACGTGGAGATACCAAATTATTACGTTCACTCGACCTGAAGGGACCACCAGGTCACCAATTCTGAAACCCAAAGGCGACGTCCACCGTGCCCACGAGAGGACCAGTCCCTTTAAGGAGCACGACACGTCACATCGGTTTTTCTTTTTTTTTTATACGTTCACACAGTCAAGGGTGGGGTGGGGGTAGGGGACGGGACGGAGGTAAAGGTTAGGGTCTGTTCGAGTATCTTAACAACGATAAAAACTAAACCACAAAGGGATTTAAGTCGAAACCCCCAACCGTCACCTTTCTTCCTTAGTGGACAACTTTCACTGTATTGAGTTACCGTTTCGACGTCAGACTGAGATCCTGTGGACTAAAGACTCAAAGACGAGAGGTCCGTGATCTAATCTAGGTTTCCGGAACGACTCTAATGTGTACGTACACGTGTGTTAATAATAGCCTTACGTCACGCCGAGTCAACTAATCTTACAAATCAGGAATGATTAAGATCCCTGTCGCAGTGTGGTGGTTGACTTTCCGGTCAAGACAAAATTTCTTTTTGTCTGAGAGTTACTTTCACTTCACGTACCAACAATGTCAAACTTTTGTGTTCATTTACTTTTAAAATTTTCTCCGACCCCTTCCCGTACCTATAGGTAGTGAACCTCCCACTCATTCTTTTCTAATTACTACATGTTAAGTTCAATGGTCCAGTCCTACCCTTTAGGACGACCAACAGGTTTTTCCCACTCTTAACCAAACTTGAGGTAACTACCAAAGAGAGAAGGAAATCGAAAGGAGGGCAGAGGTAAGAGGTGAGGTACAGAGGGACGGTAGGTAAGTATAGAACCTAGACCACGTCTTCACTGTCAGGGAGAAGGACTCTCAGAGAGACCCATACCCGTAGTTCAGTACCATAATGATCGGAACCTTTAGTGGGAGGAATTAGGAGATCACTTTCGTGCTCTCTCACAGTCTTTTCTTTTATATGGACTTGATCTCTCTTTCAGTCCGAAGGACGGGTTCCTCGATGACCGATAAAGACCTCTTGGTCCGGATCCTAAATACGGGTAACGATTCTTCCACAGTACCTCGTCTGACTTTATTAATACATGACACAGGAGGGTAGAGAATTTAGGTACGTCGTGACCAAGAACCTGACCCCACACACACACACACACGCACACACACACACACACACACACACACACACACACACACACCACCACCCCACCCCACCGTCCCTCTAGGACTTTCCAAACATACACACACCTGATACCCGACCGCCTCCCCCTCGGACTTTCTATTTGACTTGTCCCTGAGAGAAAAAGTAACGATAACACTGAGTCGGTCAAGGTCCTAAATTCCAGTCCGAGTAATAGGTAATACGGAGGTTAAGTAAAGAGGACCCTTTACGGTAGACAACCCCCATGAATAAAGACCCGTCGTGTTTACGATGAGCAAACGAAAACCACATCGACGAGGAACCGTACGGAGAACGATCAGAACGGGGTCCACCGTCCCTTGTTCCCGTCCCGAGTCCGTGAACGACAGTAGGTCGAACGGGAGAAAAACAGACAAGATAAAAGAGTCGAACGACATTTGTGGGGAGTAGGGGAACTGGGGGGGTTGTGTGTCGTTGTGGGAGGGAATCAAAAGTTCGGTGTTGTGCTAAATTTACGAAGACACGAAGACACTTAAGGGATAGTTCACCTGATTCCGAGTTGTAAACGGACCTCATTTATTCCTTCACGACAATCCTTTAAGAAAGGAATCCTAGAATAAATACAGAATTCGATCTGGTCGTGGAAAACAATAATGTCGACAAGGAGTGTCACCATGAGTATCCGAACGGAAAGACTGAGGAATAAAACTTACGTAACAACCAACTGTAAGTGGGGATCTTCTTTAGAGATGGAAAGGAGGTTAACCATCCTATTCAAGTGTACGGTGAAATCCGATCAAGTGGACAAGTCATGATTCACTGGACTTACCTCGACGGAAGAGTCGTGGAGTGACCAGGGTCACGTATCTGTGTGAGGTGAGTCCTTCCGTCAGGACTGTACCCTTGAGCCCTTAAGGACCTTCTAAAGTCCTCACTTCTCGTGTCATGCTGTCTCTTCGTCCTACGTATACGACCGAACTTTGAGACCTCTGTCCAAGGACAAGTTGTGGGTCCCTTCGACCAAAAGACCGACTTCAGAATATCTCAACCCTTTAAACCCCCTACACCCAATGTCTCCCGCCTCGATCCCTACACATCCCCTTCCTTCAGTACACGAGTTCTGTCAGTTTCCTCTGTAAGAACTAAAAAGAAAGGAAGAGTGGTGAGTAGTGGTCAGATAATCGTTGAGTCCGTCAGGGTGGAAGTTTCAAACAGGACTTCAGTGAAGAGAGATAATTGGGAGTGACGGTAGTGGGATTGACTCGGAGACGACAGAGAGTGGTTCAGTTGGTCTAATGGAGGAGGTTGATCAAAAACACTTCGAGAGAACGATTAAAGAGTTAAAAATCTCTTAAAATTTTTAATAAAACCGACGTGACCCATCGTACACCCTAGAATGAAAGGACCGGTCTCTGACTTAGACACGGGGGACGTAACCTTCGTATCTCAGAATTGGTGACCTCTCGGACCCTTCAGGTCAGAACGATTAAAGATCAATTAAGAGATACACGTAACGTCGGCCTAAAAAAAAATGGATGACTCGGTGGTACCGACGACGATTCAGTGCACTCAGCACAGGCTGAGACACACTGGGGCCTGACATCGGACAGTCCGAAGAGACAGGTACCCTAAGAAGTCCGTTCTTATGACCTCACCTAACGACACGGGAGAAGGTCCCCTAGAAAGGCTGGGTCCCTGACTTGGACACAGAGAATATAGAGGACATAACCGTCCGTCCAAGAAATGGTGATCACGGTGGATATGATCCAATTTATTGTACAATATTTTTATTGTAAAATATTTGTAATTGTATCGATAAATTTTTTTAAAAAAATTACACCGATGATTTTAAAAAAAGTATCGTAAGTACTGAGTGTAATATAAAGATAACCGGTCCTGATTAAACCTAGAAGTTTCGTAAGGAGTTACAAGTAATGTAAGAACAAATGACTTACCAACAAATAAACGAAGATGAGACAGAAACTTCAAATGGTTTCTATTCAGTTTACAAAAAGTAAAAGGAGTAAGGTAGACAAGGTCTAATCCTCTTTCGGTTTTGTTTCGAGTTGTGGTTGTGGTGGTGGTAGTTGTCTTCTTTAGAGGACTCGGTAAAATCCGGGGTCGTCGTTCGGTTCCTTCCGTTTGACCCTACCCCCTCGTTCTCCCATTGGGTCCTACCACCGATCTACCCCACTCACCGAAGTCGTCGGTCTCTAGAAGGGAATCCGGATCCTCCACTGTGTTCGTTAAGAGGGTCCTAGTGGAACTACTTCGTTATTTATTTCCATTGTTCCATCTTCCAGTGGCTTTGGACCAGAGTCGCTCAGGGCCCCGTGAGAGAGGACGGTACGTTTGGTTCCCGGACCGTCTCTTCAGAGGAGTAAGTAAGTCAAGTCAAGTCAGAGAGTCAACACAGGTTGAGAAACGTTGGAGTACCTGACATCGTGTGGTCCGAAAGGACAGGAAGTGGTAGATGGTCAAACGAATCTGAGTACAGGTAGCTCAACCACTACGGTAGGTTGGTAGAGTAGGAGACAGTAGGGGAAAAGGAGGACGGAAGATAGAAAGGGTCGTAATCTAAAAAGGGTTATTCAGTCAAGAAGTGTAGTCCACCGGTTTCATAACCTCGAAGTCGAAGTCGTCGTCAGGAAGGTTACTTATAAGTCCTGACCAAAGGAAATCCTAACTGACCAAACTTGAGGAACGTCAGGTTCCCTGAGATTTCTCAGAAGAGGTTGTGGTGTCAAGTTTTCGTAACTAAGAAGTCACGAGTCGAAAGGAATATCAGGTTGAGAGTGTAGGTATGTACTGATATCTTTTTTGGTATCTGAACTGATCTACCTGGAAACAACGTTTCATTACAGAGACGGAAAATTATACGACGGATCCAACCGGTATCGGAAAAAGGGTTCCTCGTTAAAAGGTTCCTCGTTAATTAAAGTACCGACTTTAATTAAGTACCGACGTTAGTGGTAGACGTCACTAAAACCTCGGGTTCTTTTATTTCAGACAGTGACAAAGGTAACAAAGGGGTAGATAAACGGTACTTCACTTCCCTGGTCTACGGTACTAGAATCAAAAAACTTACAACTCAAAATTCAGTAGAAAAAGTGAGAGGAGAAAGTGAAAGTAGTTCTCCGAGAAATCAAGAAGAAGTGAAAGACGGTATTCCCACCATAGTAGACACATAGACTCCAATAAATATAAAGAGGGACGTTAGAACTAAGGTCGAACACGAAGTAGGTCGGGTCGTAAAACGTACTACATGAGACGTATTTTCAAGTAACCGGGTGGAGTTTTTATGTAGGAAGACGAAGATACCACCCCCCTCAACGTCTTAAACCTCTCAGTGTCACCGAACCCCCTTCCCTTTATTAATATCCGTATCGTTTTCGGGACCACTAAAAAAGGTCGAGAGGAAAGTTCCCGAAGACCTCTGTTTTCTCCTAATTTTAAAGTTCGATCCCTCCTCATTTTTGAGAATCGATTGACTAACCGATCCAAATAGACTAATTAGGACCCCACAGACACGTTGTTAAGTTACGTTGTTGTAAATGACTTCATACCTTTCAATTTTTTCGAAACTTCAGACGTCGGTTCCCTCTTCCACCCTTTCTTACTCTATCTCGGTCCTTGACGGAACAAAACCCTTATTTTTTCGACTTTTTCCGGGGTCCGTTCCACCTCAATCTGATTTTGTTGAAACAGAAATGAAAGAAAGTTAAGGTCAATAATTAAGTGAGGTGTTTATTGCTCACGGATGACACACAATCCGGAAACGGTCGTGATACTATCCTGAAAACCTCAACAACTGACAAGAACTTCTTTAGTGTTCATGATGGAATTCTGGAAATTCTTTCATTATTTTACGAAGTAGACTTACTAGTCCATCCACCTAGAAGGTGTAGAAGGAAAATAGGGAAGAGGGACAACGACAACAAGTCAGCGAATCAACACAGGATGAGAAACGTTGCGGTACATGACGTCGTACAGTCCGAAGGGACAGGATGCGACATAGGGTCTCAAACGAGTTTGAGTACAGATAACTCAACCACTAAGATAGATTGATAGAGTAGGAGACGACAAGAGAAGAGGAAAGCGAAAATTAGAAAGGGTCGTAGTTCCAGAAAAGGTTACTCAGCCGAGAAACGTAGTCCACCGGTTTCACAATCTCAAAGTCGAAGTCGTAGTTAGGAAGGTTACTTATAAGTCCCAACTAAAGGAAATCCTAACTGACCAAACTAAAGGTACGTCAGGTTCCCTGAGAGTTCTAAGAAGAGGTCGTTGTGTTAAGTTTTCGTAGTTAAAAAGTCCCGAGTGGGAAGAAATACCAGGTTTTGAGTGTAGACATGTACTGATGACCTTTTTGGTTTCGAAACCGATCTACTTGGAGACAGTCGTTTCGTTACAGAAACGAAAAATTATACGACAGATCGAAAAGGGAAAAGGGATCATTAGACGTTATAGTTGGTGAGGTAGGGAGACTATAAACGACTTCAACAAAGGTGACTTAAAGGGTTTCTGGAGGAAAAACGGTTTAGACGTAGATGAGCGTAGACGCCTCATGACCGTAGAGGACTCTAGGACGGAAGGAAATCAAAAAGCACTGTGTAGAAGAGTAACCAAGAGGAAGAGGTAAAGGTGGACGAGTAGAAAATTAGAAAAAATGGATTAAACCAACTGCCTTTTTTTTTTGTAAAGGAATAAATAAACCGACGTGACCCAGAAGCAAATCCGTCTCTCCTAGAAGCTAGATTCAGTACACCAAAGAAATCAACACGGCACACCTTAGATCGAAGGACTGGTCCCTGACTTGGACCCGGGGACGGGTCCAACCCTCTCATGTCTCAGAATCTGTGACCTGGTGGTTCCTTTAGGGCACCGACTGAAGACTTTACTTTTCCTCAGGAGTCCTCAGGAGTCGGAAGAGGAAAAGAGTGAAATAAGTATCAAGAACCCGTAGTAATTGGTTTTGGTGTCGAAGTCGATAGTATATCTGTCCCTAACCCGAGAGTTTTGAGATAGTCCGGGAATAGTGAGTAGAGTGTACATCTGAGTACAGTATTTAAGAGACGATCTTGAAATGACCTATTTGAATTGGGAATTCGGTCAATAAGATGAAAATAGGAATAGAACCCCTGACCGTAATGGTTTTTGGGTACTTGATAGATCTGAATACGAGGGACTGTATTGTAAGTAAGTCACCTATTTAGAGAAGGAATGATCTGGACTCTGTGACCCGGGACATGGACTTCCCATGTCTCTATTTATACTGTGTTGACTCGTGACCGTCTGTCCATTCGTTAGTCTCTTCATACGACATGCTGTAGTAGTCTCCCTATTTACGTTCTTATCTTCGTGAGGATTCTACATTCTGTGTCTGTTTCGTGTCACCTCCCTGACTGAACCTCCACCTTATACTCCTTTCCGAAGGAACTCCTCTACTGTGTACTCTACCTAAAACTTTCTGTCTACCTTTACCTTAAGGGTACTGTCTTTTCTCTCTATTCAATAAAATCCATAACTTTTATCATACATTTTCCGTACTAATACACTTTGGAACCCGAAGGGACCTCCGAATCTACCATTTCTTAGACGGACGTTACGTCCTCAGGGCCGAAGCTAGGGACGAAACCCTTCTAGGGGACCTCCTCCCGTACCATTAGGTGAGGTCATAAGAACGGACCTTTTAGGGTACCTGTCTCCTCGGACCACCCATCTCAAGTACCCCAGTGTGTTGACTTCGTTGAATCGTGTCGTGTGTCGTACATTTTAGTTTATCATACAGTTCGTCACACTATAACTACCTCGTATTTTATGTTTCGTTCCCCTATAAACCGTCCTCCAATTGAACATCATCATGTATCCCCGGTCTACTATTCCCTAGACTTATTATTATTGTTGTTATTTTCGATGTTAATTATTCCGTGTGAAATGGATGTTCCGGTGATCGCGAATTAGACGGGATACAATAATAAGTGTGTGATGTCGTCACTTCGGTTCTATATCAAGTATAGACTATATCAAGTCGACTTTAAGTGTGGGTCCTAAGAAACTGAGGTTTCGGATCCGAGAACTAGTCTATAGGAAGACGTATACGTACTACGATTTTACGGACATGGAGTACCTCGAATATTACGTCACGTCCTACTTCCTCGACCTTTACTACCCAACTCCGTTCCTACCCTATACCGACAAACGTCCTAGTCCTTGATCCTGTTTCTATAGAATCGGTGTTGACCACCACCCGACCCAGAACAAACGAGATCCCTCAGGTGCGGTGACCCACATGTCAAGACTTGTTTCAGTTTTCTAAGATGCACCAATCCCAGAAGCGACCACCAGGTCACCGATTCTGAGGTAGGAGGGTTACCTCTCCCGGGTCCAAGCTCGGGACCAGTCTCCTGATCTAGGGTGTACTACTTTGATTTCTAGTTTCTAGGACTTACAGTGTTGATTCTAGGTCTCTTCGTTTTTATTAATTTAAATTTTGTTTTTAGAAGGGAAATATTATCAAGAAGGGGAACCGAAGGGTACGGGAGGATTGGGCGTCAGGACCATTACCGATATTAAGAAAGTAAGAGTCTTTTAGTAGAAGTTATGGTAGGTTTAAATTGGAACATACAAGGAATCAATTTTAGGAGAATACCTGAGAGTGACGGAAAGTCAAGTCAAATCAACGAGTCAGTACAGGTTGAGAAACACTGGGGTACTTTTCGTCGTGCGGTCCGGAGGGACAGGTAGTGGTTGAGGGCCTCAGGTGGGTTTGGGTACAGGTAACTCACCCACTACGGTAGGTTGGTAGAGTAGAAGACAACTGGGGAAAAGGAAGACGGGAGTTAGGAAGGGTCGTAGTCTCAGAAAAGTTTACTCAGTCTAGAAACGTAGTCCACCGGTTTCATAACCTCAAAGTCGGAGTCGTAGTCAGAATGGTTACTTATAAGTCCTGACTAAAGGAAATCCTACCTGACCAACCTAGAGAAACGTCAGGTTCTCTGAGAGTTCTCAGAAGAGGTTGTACTGTCAAGTTTTCGTGTTTAAGAAGACGCGAGTCGAAAGAAATATCAGGTTGAGAGTGTAGGTATGTACTGATGACCTTTTTGGTATCGGAACTGATCTACCTGGAAACACCTGTTTCATTACAGAGACGAAAAGTTATACGACAGATCCAACCAGTATTGAAAGGAAAGTTCCTCATTCGTAGAAAATTAAAGTACCGATGTTAGTGGTAAACGTCACTAAAACCTCGGGTCTTTTTATTTCAGTCGGTGACAAAGGGGTAGATAAACGGTGACGGAAACGACTGTGTGTTTGGGAAGGACCACTCCCAAGACGGGTGGGGGAAATCGAGACAAAGGTGGACACTGAGTCGGTGTGACGTTCAGACGACAGGGTATGAAGACATAGAAGGGTCCACGATATTAACAAGGACTTACGAAAAGGGAGTGGATGGAAGGATTGGAATGTGGAAGTCCTACCACATGTATAGTGAAGAAGAAACTTCGGAACGGACTGAAGGGGATCGATCAAATTGACGAGGAGAAAACACAAGGGTCACATGAAATATTACGTACGTAAACAATAATGACGGAGGATTAACACAATCTAAGTTGAGGATCGGACCGAAGAAGGATTGGTGAATGAACTGGAATACGTTCAATAAATTACGAAACTATGGAGTCAAATGAGTAGATATTTTCCCTTACTTTTTGCTGTAAAGAGTATTTACACGAGACTTCTAAATACTATAAATTTTGTACTTTTACATAATATTGTATACAATTTATATAATATGTAGTCTCATAAACAAAATACAATTTAACTACTAAACCTCTTCCTTTACCATTAGGTGAGATCATAAGAACGGACCTCTTAGAGTACCTGTCTTCTCGGACCGTCCGATGTCAGGTATCCCAGTGTTCTCAGTCTGTGCTGAATCGTTGATTTGGTGGTGGTGGTTTATATACTAATATATATAGTTTTGTATATAATTTTAAGAAACATATCACATTCGTGATTTATTTACAGTGACAATAAGATCGACAATAATAACAAGTAGGTATGATCTGATATTCACTGAACTCCCGTTTCTAAACAAATTATAGATCATATGTGGGATCGTAGACCATCCACAAGTCACCTATAAACCCAAAACATAGAAAGAGGACAAAAGTCACAACACAGACAGTGAAGTCCAAGAGTTAAGTTATATAAAAAAATTAACTCATTCTACTCTTCTTTTTCCTCCTTTTTCTATAAACGTAAATAAATATCTCTAAAGGATTGAGACCGACATCAGGTCGGGGTTCCCTGACGTCTCTACAATAAAGACATCTATTCTCTTGAAACCACGGATGGGATCAGAAAGAGGGGTAGGTGGAGGGAGAAACGTCTCTACGGAAGGACGAAAATGACTGAAGAGACTGGTAAGGACCGTGAGACTTCTAAAAGTTTCTTACAGCACTATCACCACCACCATACCCCTCTTTCCCTCAAACACATATCAAATCCCTTTTGTTATGGTCCTCTCTACTTTTCCCACTCTAACATGTGCAAGGAATTTCCGGGTTTCCGAACCTCACGAAATAGACTTGCACTCGAAAAAGACTTAGACTAGGACATTCCGTCTCCCCGTAAGTAAGAAAAGGTACAAAAACAACTGTAGACCCTCTAGTAAGTGGTCTATTCCCGAGTCCCATCCATTCTTTGACCTGGTCTACTTCATTAGTAACACTAGTTTAAAAATTTTGGTTATATTATCATATTTGATACCGTGTTTTCTTAACAAATGTAAGACTACACTAAAAAGATTACATTTTCTAGTACTTTTTTTATATTTTATTACTCTGACGTGACTTACTTGTCGGAAATAATTTCTGGTATTAATATGTTTTCTTTTTCATGTCAGTTTTTATAAAATTACGAACACTGTAAAGTGTCAACAACAAGTCGACGAGTCAATACAGGCTGAGAAACACTGGGGTACCTGACGTCGTACGGTCCGAAGGGACAGGAAGTAGTAAAGGACCTCAAACGAGTTTAAGAACAGGTAACTCAGTCACTACGGTAGGTTGGTAGAGTAGGAGACAATAGGGGAAGAGGAGGACGGAAGTCAGAAAGGGTCGTAGTCCCAGAAAGGTTACTCAACCGAGAAATGTAGTCCACCAGTTTCATAAACTCGAAGTCGTAGTCAGGAAGGTTACTTATAAGTCCCAACTAAAGGACATCCTAACTGACCAAACTAGAGGAACGTTAGGTTCCCTGAGAGTTCTCAGAAGAAGTCGTCGTGTCAAGTTTCCGTAGTCAAGAAGCCACGAGTGGGATAAAATGACAGGTTGAGAGTGTAGGTATGTACTGAGACCTATAAAGTGTTATTTCCAAATTAAGTACAGAAAACGAGTGAAAACGAACTCCGTACAAAAAAAAAAAAAAAAGAATGACTAACGGTTCTCAAGAAATTCTTAAAACCGATACTAACGTTTATATAAAAGAGTAAGTCATTGAACGAAAAGGTACGAAAATTATTACAGGAAACTACTTGTCTTATAAATTTAAAATTCCCTCAGACGTAATAGTGAGAAAAGGAGATCCCTATTAGAAGACACAAAGGATAAACTCTTCAGAAACGGACAGAGTTCCAGTACTGTTTAATATACAGAATAAGATCTTCAACATATACCTCTTCCGTGACCGTAGGGTGAGGTGATGAGAACGGACCTTTTAGGGTACATGCCTCCTCGGACCATCCGACGTCAAGTACCCCAGTGATTTTCAACCTGTGTTGATTCGTTTAAGTGAAAGTGAAAAGTGAAAGAAAGTAACCTCTTCCTTTACCGTTAGGTGAAGTCACAAGAACGGACCTCTTAGGGTCCCTACCCCCTCGGACCACCCGACGACGGATACCCCAGCGTGTCTCAGTCTGTGCTGACTTCGCTGAATCGTCGTCGTCGTCGATATTCGTACCGACATTCGTACACTTTTCTACGAACTGTAGTGATAAGTGGTCCCTTTATGTCAAGAGACGGGACTACCTATGGATTATAAGATCCTCCTTTCTGACTGGACTTCGTTCGAAACCCTACCTCTACGATCCTTTCCCTGTATGTCAGATTTCATCCTTCAGATTGGATCAGAACCCCTAACGTTTCTCGAAGTACTTCGTGAAAGTCTGAGATCCCTTCGACCACGAGCAACGTTAATACCTTCGACACGGGAGATCTCGGACGAGTGGTGTTCTCTTCGGTCGAACGACGTTGATCTCTTTCGGGGGTACGTCGTTGTTTCTGGGTCACGCCGGTTTTATATAAAATTTTTAATTTTTATATCTTTTCCCTGTTGACAGAGGAAAACCATTCTAGACACCTATTCTTCATCTTCACTTTGATCCATCGTCGAGAGGTCCCCGGATCAGAAAATGATAGGATATAAGATACGAGAAAAAACTAGAGTCTGATTTCACTTTTTGTCCGGAACCCAATCTTCACTTTAAATTCTCTTCTCGACGGGAGGAAAGGAGGAAAGGACCTTGGTACGGTATTTGACCTCTTTTACCTCCCGACTGACACGTACCTGAGCACCGACTCAGGAAATGTTCTTGGATAGAAACATTCCCTTCGGGAGTGTTGTTCTGAAAAATTAGGGAAAGTAACTAAAATGGATCTTTACAAAAAACTCCGTTTTCGGTTTTAGGGAGTTTATTACCCAAAGGTGTTCCGGGTGGTCCTTAAGACACTTTCCTATTTACGATGGATCCTCTCAATATTTTCAGTGAACCAGACAAAGGTCTTGTGTCACGGGTCTTAATCATTTAACCTTTCGTCTCTCCAAAAGGTCCTGTCTGTTAACAAAAAAAACTCTACTTTTTTGTTTGTTTTTTTTTTCGTTTGGTGGTTCTCAAGATTTGGATAGTGAAGAACTTTCAGGTGCGATATGAGGAACGGGAGTAAAAAGATCTAAGTGACTGAGAATCGGGTGCCCTTAAACGGAAGACATGGATGATGAGATACCTTTGACGGGGACAGGTCGAGTAGTTACTGATGGAAAAAAAAAAAAAAAAAACCGTTTGGGTCGTCGAAAGAAAACCACGAGTAGGTTTTGGTTCCTAGACAGGACTTCTTATGGAGACGAAAAATTTAATGGTTAGGACCCGTGACTCGATACCTTTGTCTGTCTGACTAAAAGTATTGAGAGACACCACTGTGAATCACAAAGTGTCTTAAGGTTCACCCAGACCATCCTTTGGTAATATACTCCTAAAAAACGAGGCAAGTAAAAACAAGATAACTGGAAGGAGAGGACGTGTTCTCTTTGAAAGTCTCAAGAGAAGAGGTACCGAACCACTACAAGGCTTAAGGTCCAAGAGGAAAGTAAAAGGGTACAGATTAACCGAAGAGAACGAAACGTAGGGTAATTTGTGACTTTTTAAGAAAAAAAGGGGAAGAAAAAATTATATTTTAAATAAAATTAACCTCCAATTAATGAAATGTTATAACACAACCAAAACGGTATGTAGTTGTACTTAGACGGTGTCCATATGTGCACAAGGGGTAGGACTTGGGGGAAGGGAAGAGGGAGGGGCATGGTAGGGAGACCCAGTAGGGTCACGTGGTCGGGGTTCGTAGGTCATAGTACGTAGCTTGGACCTGACCTCTAAACAAAGTATATACTATAATATGTACAAAGTTACGGTGAGAGGGTTTAGTAGGGTGGGAGAGGGAGAGGGTGTCTCAGGTTTTCTGACAAGATATGTAGACACAGAGAAAACGACAGAGCGTATGTCCCAATAGTAATGGTAGAAAGATTTAAGGTATATATACACAATCATATGACATAACCATAAAAAGAAAGACTGAATGAAGTGAGACATATTATCCGAGGTCAAAGTAGGTGGAGTAATCTTGACTAAGTTTACATAAGGAAAATTACCGACTCATTATGAGGTAACATATATACATGGTGTCGAAAGAATAGGTAAGTAGACGACTACTTACCCTGTAGATCCAACGAAGGTACAGGACCGATAATATTTGTCACGACACTACTTGTAACCCCATGTACACAGAGAAAGTTAAGACCAAAGGAGTCACACATACGGGTCGTCACCCTAACGACCGAGTATTCCGTCAAGATAAAGGTCCAAAAATTCCTTAGAGGTGTGACAAGAGGTATTACCGACATGATCAAACGTAAGGGTGGTTGTCACATTCTCCCAAGGGAAAAGAGGTGTGGGAGAGGTCGTAAACAACGAACATCTGAAAACCTAGTGTCTGTAAGACTGACCACACTTCACCATGGAGTAACACCAAAACTAAACGTAAAGAGACTATTACTCACCACAACTCGTAAAAAGTACACAAACAATCGGTAGACATACAGAAGAAACCTCTTTACAGACAAATCAAGAAACCGGGTAAAAAACTAACCCAGCAAATAAAAAGACCTTAACTCGACGTCCTCAACGAACGTATAAAAACTCTAATCAACAAGCAGTCAACGAAGTAAACGATAATAAAAGAGAGTAAGAATTCCGACAGAAAAGTGGAACGAATATCAAAGGAAACAACACGTCTTCGAAAATTCAAATTAATCCAGGGTAAACAAATAAAAACGAAAATGAAGGTTATAAGACCCTCCACCCAGTATCTCCTAGGACGACACTACATACAGCCTCTCACAAAACGGATCCAAGAGGAGATCCGCAAAATATCAAAGACCAGAATGCAAATCTAGAAATCAGGTAAAACTCAAATAAAAAAAATAATAAATATATATAAGAAAAATGAAAACTCAAATAAACACACATACCACAATCTTTCACAAGGTCAAAGTAAGAAAATGTTCACCAACTGGTCAAAAGGGTCGTGGTGAACAATTTCTCTAACAGAAATTAGGTAACATATAAGAACAGAGGAAACAGTTTCTATTCCACAGGTATCGACACACCTAAATAGGGACCCGAATGATAAAATAAGGTAACTAGATATAAAGACACAAACACGGTCGTGGTATGACAGAACTACTGACACCGAAACATCATCTCGGACTTCAGTTCGTCCAACTAAGGAGGTCAAGGTAAGAAGAAAAAGTTCTAACGAAACCGATAAGTTCCAAAAAACATAAAGGTATGTTTAACACTTTAATAAACAAGATCGAGACACTTTTTATGGTAACCATCGAACTATCCGTAACGTGACTTAGATATCTAACGAAACACATCATATGAGTAAAAGTGATATAACTAAGAAGGTTAGGTACTCGTACCATATAAAGAGGTAGATAATCACAGGAGAAACTAAAGAAAGTGGTCACAAAGTATCAAAAGATATATATTCAGAAATCAAAGAAATCCATCTATATAAGGATTCATAAAATAAGAAAAGTAACGTTACCACTTACCTTAACAAAGGAATTAAAGAGAAAGATAAAAGAGTAATAATCACATATCCTTACGTTCCCTAAAGACACACAACTAAAATATGGGACGTTGAAATGATATAAGTAACTAATCGAGATCATTAAAAGACCACCTAAGAAATCCCAAAAGATACATCTCCTAGTACAGTAGACGTTTGTCACTCTCAAAATGAAGAAAAGGTTAAACCTAAGGAAAATAAAGAAAAAGACGAGACTAACGATACCGGTTTTGGAGGTTTTGATACAACTTATCATCACCACTTTCACCCGTGGGAACAGAACAAGGACTGAAATCCCCTTTACGAAAGTTAATAAATGGTAACTCCTATTACAAACGACACCTAAACAGTATATATCGAAAATAATACAACTCCTTACAAGGAAGATAAGGACGAAAGACCTCTCAAAAATAGTATTTACCTACAACTTAAAACAGTTTTCGAAATAGACGTAGATAACTCTATTAGTATACCAAAAATAAAAAGTTAAACAATTACACCACATAATGTAACTAACTAAACGTCTATAACTTCTTAGGAACGTAGGGACCCTATTTCGTGTGAACCAGTACCACATACTAGAAAAATTACACAACAACCTAAGACTAACGATCTTAAAACAATTCCTAAAAACGTAGATACAAATAGTCACTACAGCCGGACATCAAAAGAAAAAACACCGTAGAAAACCATAATCCCACTACCACCGGAGTATCTTACTCAAACCTTCAAATGGAAGGAGACGTTAAAAGACCTTCTCAAACTCATCCTATCCACAATCAAGAAGAGATTTAAAAACCATCTTAAGTCGACACTTCGGCAGACCTGTACCCGAAAACAAACGACCTTCTAAAGACTTATGTCAAAGTTAAAGACACGAACACTACCCAGACAATTCTAAAAGATAAAGAAGGACCAAGTCAAAACCTTTCGACATGAAAAGATTCTTAAACACTAAAGAAGGTGCAACTGGTAAAATAACCGTATATTAACGACTATCATCAGAGAATACTAGGAAACATAAAGACACAACAGACAACACTAGAGAGATAAAGGTAAAGATTAAAATAACTAAACTAAAAAGAGGGAAACAAAGAACTACTCAGACCGATTACCGAACAGTTAAAATAAATAGGAAAGTTTCTTGGTTGAAAACCGAAACAACTAAAAACGATACCTAAAACGAGAAAACATAGCAAACGTAAATAAAGACGGGATTAAAAATTCTAAAGAAAGGAAGATGATTGGGACCCCAAGAAGTAAAGAAGGAAAAGATCAACGAAATCCACATCTCAATCCAATAAATAAACTGAAAAAAGAACAAAGAACTCCATACGGACATAACGATACTCGAAAGGGGAATCGTAACGAAAATGTCACAGGGTGTCCAAAACCCAACAACACAAAAGTAAAAGTAAACAAGGATACGTATAAAACTAAAGGAAAAACTAAAGAAGACACTAAACAACCAATAAGTCGTCGCACAACACGTCGGAGGTATACAACCTTGAAAATTGTCAAAAAGAGGACATTAACTCTAGATTAGAATGACGTAACACCAGTCTTTTCTACGAACCTTACTAAAGTTAAAAAAACTTAAATGGTTCCGATCTAAATACCCGTTCCTACACTAGATAGGACCTCTTCCAAGGCACACTCGAACTCTTTTTCCACTTTAAGTAACAAAACCCCACTTTATAGGATATCTATAGTTAATCCAGATTGACCAAATAACATAGTAAATTTCAAACACAAAGGAACAATTAAAAGACAAATCAACTAGATAGGTATCCACACTCACCCCATAATTTCAGAGGGTGATAATAACACAATAACATTTAAAGGGGAAAGTATGAACAATCGTAAACAGAATGTATAACACCACGAGGATACAACCCACGTATATATAAATATTAACAATATAGAAGAAGAACCTAACTAGGAAACTAGTAATACATCACAGGAAGAAACAGAGAAAAGTGTCGGAAACAAAATTTCAGATAATATAGACTATACTCATAACGATGAGGACGAAAGAAAACCAGAGATAAACGTACCTTATAGAAAAAGGTCGGGAAGTGAAAGTCGGACCCAGAAAACTCCACCCAGAGAACATCTGTTGTATATATCCCCAGAACAAAAACATAGGTAAGTCGGTCAGAAACAGAAACCAACCCCCGTAAGTTGGGTAAATACAAATTCCATTAATAACTATTCATACTAGGGTAACAGTGAAGGAAATAACAAAACCCAAACTCAAATATGGGGGAAAAACACAAAAGACAGATCTCTTATAGGAAATCGTAAACAACCTCTCGACCAAACCACCACGACTTAAGAGAGTCGAAAACGAACAGACATTTCGAAAACTAAAAAGGAAGCATAAACTTACTCTAGGTACGACCCATGTCATTAGACCCGACGTCCAATAAAAGAAACTAGTGAAATTTATACAGAACGGTAAGGGAGGACCGGACTTCTCAAAGATAACTTTCTAGTCGACAATAGGAATACCCTTAGGGGAACACAAAATAAACAACAAAAAGGGAACGACGAAAAGTATAAACAAGAAACACAAACTAGAAACAATTAAACTAATTATACACAGAACCCCACAAAGTGGAACCCAAATAGGACAAACCCTGAGAGACCCAAAGAACCTGAATCCACTAATAAAGGAAGGGGTAAAATCCCTGCAAAAGTTGATAATAGAGGAGTTCATAAAAGAGTACCAGAAAGAAAAACAGAAGAAGAAGGCCCTGAGGATACCAAACTTGCAACCTCGTAAATTGTGACAGGACCTCCAGAGACTCTAACAGGAGTAAAGAAAATTAAGTAAAAAGAAAAAAGGAGAGACTAAGTAAATAAAGATGGTAAGATAGAAGATGAAGTGATTAGGATAGTAGACGGAGACAATAAGATGATAAACAACGGAGGTCTCACAAAAACTAGAGTAAATAACGTAATAAGTAATATATAACTGAGAAAAAATAAAGAAGATCCAGGAACAATTTGGAAAGAACGTAGAAGAGTTAGGAACAGAGGTCCGATAAATAGACACTAAGGTAAAACTAAAGTTCTAAAACCTAGTAAAAGTGATAGTAATAAGTCTTAAGAAATAGTCCATCTAAGGGATAGAGAAGGAGAAAACAAACCAAACCTCCCGTAAATAGCACAAGGAAATGGACGACCCATAAGGAGACAGAGAATAAAACAAATATAACGACTCAAACCCCACCGGAAAGACATAAGACCGTCAAACACCCCAAGAGAAATAACACCTCAAAGGAGCGACACCCACCCCAACATGTCCCCCGAACAGTTCCAAAGAACAAATCCCTTCGAACACAGCCACAAGACGACCCACCTCGACCAAAAGAAGAGAGACCTCACGTTACTTCACAGTTCATTAATCAATACTCTACAGTTACCAAAACCTCTTTGAAACCCGTCGGACATATAACCTCGTTCCCCGACACAAGGACACAACGACCTCTTAAACGTACCATACAGAAAGAGACCGGGAACCCACCACGAACCAAAGTCACATCCATACCTCCGTAAACTACTCGAGGACTGGACGGAGAACTCTTTAGACATACGTCCAGTCCTTCGTTGTCAATCTTGACCTGTACCTTGTCGTCTGACCAAGGTTTATCCTTTTCCTCATGTAGTTCCGACATATAACAGTGGGACGAATAAATTGAAGATACGTCTCGTGTAGTACTCTTTGCGACCTGACCTTCTTTGTGTTCGACCTTAGTTCCAACGACCCTCTTTATAGTTATTGGAGTCTATACGTCTACTGTGGTGGGAATACCGACTTTCACTTCTCCTTGATTTTTCGGAGAACTACTTTCACTTTCTCCTCTCACTTTTTCAACCGAATTTCGAGTTGTAAGTCTTTTGCTTCTCGTACCGTAGGCCAGGGTAGTGAAGTACCCTTATTTACCCCTTTGTCACCTCTGTCACAGTCTGAAATAAAACCCCCGAGTTTTAGTGACGTCTACCACTGACGTCGGTACTTTAACTTTCTGCGAATACGGAATCTTCTTTTCAATACTGGTTGGATCTATCGTATAAGTTTTCGTCTCTGTAATGAAACGGTTGATTCCAGGTAGATCAGTTCCGATACCAAAAAGGACACCAGTACATACCTATACTCTCAACCTGACACTTCTTTCGACTCGCGGCTTCTTAACTACACAAACTTGACACCACAACCACTTCTGAGAACTCTCAGGGAACCTGACGTTCCTCTAGGTTGGTCAGGTAAGACTTCCTCTAGTTGGGACCCTAAAGAAACCTTCATTACTACGATTTCGACTTTGAGGTCATGAAACCGGTGGAGTACGCTTCTCAACTGAGTAACCTTTTCTGAGACTACGACCCTCCCTAACCCCCGTCCTCCTCTTCCCCTGCTGTCTCCTACTCTACCGACCTACCGTAGTGACTGAGCTACCTGCACTAAGACTCACTTAAGGTCCTCAACCACCACCTGTCCCTCCGACCCGCACGGCGTTAAGTACCCCAGCGTTTTTCAGCCTGTACTGACTCGCTGACTTGACTTGACGTGACAGTTAATTACAAGGGACCTCAGTCCTCAAGAGACCACAAGAGTCCTAAAGCTGAATTTGGAGGACGAAGACCAAAAGTCAGCATAAAAATGTCATCAGAGTTCTGAAGAGGAAGATATGTCGTGGCAATTATTTTGTAGATCCAATTTCTACTTTTCAAAGAGGTGTCACTCCCTGTGGGTCTCTCCAAGTGTTTCAATGTACCTTTTCTCTACTCCCTCCTCCCTCAATCTCCACTGGGCTTACTCTACTCCACCTTAGTTATCTCCTCTCTCGTTCGATCGGTCATTAGTGAAGTATACACGTGAGGTGTTGACCTGGTGAGTCTCTACAAGTGCCTCAATATGTCTCTTCTCTTCTCCCTCCTTCCTCTGTCTCCACCGGTCCTCCTATTTTCCCTCCTTAGTTTTTCTCTCTCTGTCTAGCTCGGTCATTAGTCAAGGGGGCCCTCCTCGTTGGGCTCCTCACCACCGACGCGTCCGTGTCCTCCCGGATCTCCTCGATAGGGTACAACTTCCAGTCCTTCGGTACTTTAATTTTCTACGAACGAGGAACCTTCTTTTCAATACTGGTTGGATCTATCATATAAGTTTTCGTCTCTGTAATGAAACGGCTGATTCCAGGTAGATCAGTTCCGATACCAAAAAGGTCACCAGTACATACCTACACTCTCAACCTGACACTTCTTCCGACAATCGTGACTTCTTAACTACGAAAACTTGACACCACAACCTCTTCTGAGAACTCTCAGGGAACCTGACGTTCCTCTAGGTTGGTCAGGTAAGACTTCCTCTATTCGGGATCCTAAAGAAACCTTCCTTACTACGATTGCGACTCCGAGGTCATGAAACCGGTGGAGTACGTTTCTCAACTGAGTAACCTTTTCTGAGACTACGACCCTCCCTAACCCCCGTCCTCCTCTTCCCCTGTTGTCTCCTACTCTACCGACCTACCGTAGTACCTGAGCTACCTGTAGTCAGACTCACTTGAGGCCCTTTACCACTACCTGTCCCTCCGGACCGCACGACGTTAAGTACCCCAACGTTTCTCAACCTGTTCTGACTCGCTGACTTGACTTGCCTTGACTTGATTCACAAGAGGTGGTAGACCTTGTGAGTCTCTAAGTATCTCAACCTATCTCTTCTCTCCCCCATCCCTCCTCTGTCTCCACTGGACCACCTCTTTTTCCTCTCAGGTTTCCCCCTCTCTCGTCAGTTCGATCATTAGAGTGAGGGTTCCTTTTTACCCATGAATTCTAACCCAAGAATTTCCATGTTTTAACTATTGTTTATGGTTTTTTGTTTCTAATTTTACATCTCAGCTCAGACCTTAAAGTTTTTATGTTATAATTTCTTTTCTTCTCTTTTTTCTTTCTTCTTTTTTTTTCAGTGTTATTAATATATTGTATATGTATACTTCAAACGAAATTTTTTATCCCAGAAAAAAAAAACGTTTCATTATCATCCAATATTTTCACTTTTAATTTCCTCATTATTTCCTGAATTTTAAAAAATTTTTAATTAAATTTTTTACTAGCATTTTTATCATTTTTATATAGATCCTGAAAGAGACCATAACAACACCCATAACACCCCAGTCAAGTAAAAACCTACCAAGGAACCAGACCGAATATAAAGAGTTCTAGTTATCCGGGGAAGGATACATCAACCATGATTCCCGTCCCAAAATTAGATAACGTGGACAGTGAAGGTCCGTCAAGGGAGACAAAATCGAAGAAGACAAAGGACCAGAGAAGTCACAGACTAAAGGTGGACTGTGTTTCCCCCGCCACCACCTGTGAAAAAAATCCGAGTGAACAAGTCAGCACGACACCCCTCCCTCCCTGTGACGTTTGTTTATGTGACCGCACACGAACGTCACAGAGTCGGTATGACCGGGACGGGTGTAAGTGTCGCACACACGGGAGGGACGGGTGTGACGAGTCCGAGATCCAACGAGGGACCCTTGGCAGGCTCCGGCCGGGACCCGACGTACGTGGAGGGTCCGGATTCGGTGAGTCCAGGTCCGTGAGCCCATCAGGAGTCTCCGCGTCTGAGCCAACCCGCACGCAAGACACGGGAAGGGTCCAGGCTCGTCGAGTCCACTACTCCACAACTCGGCCGAGTGATTCACGTTCCGCCGACGGTCGGTCGACCGAGTGATTCGCGTTCCGCCGTCGGTCGGTCGGCCGGCCGAGTGATTCGCACCGGCTCTCCTCGATGGGGTTCAGGCTCCAGTGCCCGTCGCCGGATCTCACGGTACGACGATGCCACGTCCTTACCGGCTCTCCTCGATGGGACGCAGGCTCCAGTCACCGTCGCCGACCCTCCTCGATGGGGCGTAGGCTCCAGTCTCCGCCGCCGGGTCTCCTCGATTGGACACAGCCTCCAGTCACCGCCGCCCTCCTTTGTGGGCCACAGGCTCTAGTCCCGCGACCGGCCCTCCTCGATGGGGTGCAGGCTCCAGTCACTGCTGCCGACCCTCCTCGATGGGACGGAGGCTCCAGTCACCGTCGGCCCACCTCTGTGGGCCACAGGCTCTAGTCCCGCCGTCGGCCCTCCTCGATGGGGCTCAGACTCCAGTCCCTGCCACCGACTCTCTTCGATGGGCTTAGGCTCCAGTCCCCACCGGCCCTCCTCTGTGGGCCACAGACTCTAGTTCCGTCGCCGGCCTTCCTCGATGGGGCGCAGACTCCAGTCACCGCCGCCGACCCTCCTCGATGGGGCGCAGGCTCCAGTCCCCGCCCCCGGCCGTCCTCTGTGGGGCTCAGGCTCCAGTCCCCGCCGTCGCCTCTCCTCGATGGGGCGCAGGCTCCAGTCCCCGACGTCGGCTCTCCTCGATTGGACACAGCCTCCAGTCACCGCAGACCTCCTTCTGTGGGGTTCAGACTCCAGTCCCTACCACCGGCTCTCTTCGAGGGGCTCAGGCTCCAGTCCCCGCCGCCGGCTCTTCTGGATGGGGCTCAGGCTCCAGTCCCCGCCGGCCCTCCTCTGTGGGCTACAGGCTCTAGTCCCGTCGCCGGCCCTCCTCGATGGGGCGCAGGCTCCAGTCCCCGCCGACCCTTATTTGTGGGACACAGGCTCTAGTCCCACCGTCGGCCCTCCTCGATGGGGCGCAGGCTCCAGTCCCCGCCGTCGGCTCTCCTCGAAGGGGCGCAGGCTCCAGTCCCCGCCGTCGGTTCTCCTCGATGGGGCTCAGGCTCCAGTCGCCGCCCCCGGCCGTCCTCTGTGGGGCTCAGGCTCCAGTCCCCGCCGACCCTTATTTGTGGGACACAGGCTCTAGTCCCACCGTCGGCCCTCCTCGATGGGGCGCAGGCTCCAGTCCCCGCCCCCGGCCCTCCTCTGTGGGGCTCAGACTCCAGTCCCTACCGCCGGCTCTTATCGATGGGCTCAGGCTCCAGTCCCCACCGCCGGCTCTCCTCGATGGGACGAAGGCTCCAGTCACCGCCGGCCCTCCTCTGTGGGCCACAGGCTCTAGTCCCGCCGCCGGCCCTCCTCGATGGGGTGCAGGCTCCAGTCCCCGTCGGTCCTTTTCGGTGGAGCGCGGGCTCCGGTCTCTACCACTTGAACTCCTCGGTGGGACTCGGACTTCGGTCCCCGCCGTGACCCTCCTCGGTGGGTGCGGGCTCCGATCCCGGCCGTCGGCCCTCCTCGTTGGGCTCCTCACCACCGACACGTCGTGTCCTCCCGGATCTCCTCGATAGGGTGCAACTTCCAGTCCTTGCCACCGCCATTCCTCTATGAGGACTAGCTTCCTTTCCTTGTCGCCGACACGAAACGACCTCGTCGGCTCTTCTCTATGTGGTGCGGGTTCCCTTCTCTTTGGGTTCTTTCTACCATCCACAACGTTCTCCCGTAGTCTCCCGTCTGTGTGACTTTGGTATGAGTGTCTTTTGATCAGTTAGATTAGTGTGATCCTTGTGTCGGAACAGATTGAGTTACTTTGGTCCGTACGGATGCCCCG
Source organism: Capra ibex (assembly GCA_006410555.1). NCBI lineage: Eukaryota > Metazoa > Chordata > Mammalia > Artiodactyla > Bovidae > Capra > Capra ibex. The sequence goes on along the minus strand of SJYO01010634.1, from coordinate 2,338,606 downwards.
TTGGGTTCTGTCCGCCCAGTACCACCTCTCCAGACTGTCTCGCACCAGGTGACCTCTTCCCTTACCGTTCGGTGAAGTCATAAGAACGGAACTCTTGTGGTACTTGTCATACTTTTCCGTTTTACTATCCTATGGTTTTCTCCTTGAGGGGTCCAGTAATCCACGGGTTATACGATGACCTCTAGTCACCTCTTTATTGAGGTCTTTTTTACTTCCCTACCTCGGTTTCGCTTTTGTTATGGGTCAACACCTCCACTGACCACTATCTTCGTTCTAGACTACGACATTTCTCGTTATAACGTATCCTTGGACCTTACAGTCCAGGTACTTAGTTCCGTTTAACCTTCACTAGTTTGTTCTCTACCGTTCCCACTTGTAGCTGTAAGATCCCTAGTCGTTTGATTTTACCTGTCCTTACCCACTTAAATTGAGTCTACTGGCAATATAGATGATGACGTCCGTCCTTAGGGAATCTTCTTTACCTCATCGGCAGTACCAGTTGTTTTCTCAGGCTTTACGTCATGAATTACGTTAGAGTTATTGCTGTCTTACTAGAGACAAGTAGAGGTTCCGTTTGGTAAGTAATAGTGTCAATAGGTTCAGATACGGGGTTGGTCATTACGATTTCTTCGACTTCAACTTGCCAAAATACTTCTGGATGTTCTGGAAAATCTTGATTGTGGGGTTTTTTCTACAGGAAGAGTAATATCCCCTGACCTTACGTTTTCATCCTTCAGTTCTTTGTGGACCTCATTGTCCGTGTAAATCGGAACCTTATGCCTTACTTCGTCCCGTTTCTGATTATCTCAAAACGGTTCTTTTACGTAACCAGTATCGTTTGTGGGAGAAGGTTGTCGTGTTCTCTTCTGAGATGTGTACCTGTAGTGGTCTACCAGTTGTGGTTTTAGTCTAACTAATATAAGAAACGTCGGTTTCTACCTCTTCGAGATATGTCAGTTGTTTTTGTTCTGGTCCTCGACTGACACCGAGTCTAGTACTTGAGGAATAATGGTTTAAGTCTGAGTTTAACTTCTTTCATCCCTTTTGACGATCTGGTAAGTCCATACTGGATTTAGTTTAGGGAATACTAATACGTCACCTTCACTCTTTATCTAACTTCCCGGATCTAGACTATCTCACGGACTACTTGATACCTTACTCCAAGCACTGTAACATGTCCTCTGTCCCTAGTTCTGGTAGGGGTACCTTTTCTTTACGTTTTTTCGTTTTACCGACAGACCCCTCCGGAATGTTTATCGACACTTTTCTTCTCTCCGCTTTTCGTTTCCTCTTTTCCTTTCTATATTCGTAGACTTACGTCTCAAGGTTTCTTATCGTTCTTCTCTATTCTTTCGGAAGAAGTCGCTAGTTACGTTTCTTTATCTCCTTTTCTTGTCTTACCCTTTCTGATCTCTAGAGAAGTTCTTTTAATCTCTATGGTTCCCTTGTAAAGTACGTTTCTACCCGAGCTATTTCCTGTCTTTACCAGACCTGGATTGTCTTCGTCTTCTATAATTCTTCTCCACCGTCCTTATGTGTCTTCTTGACATGTTTTTTCTAGAAGTGCTGGGTCTATCAGTACTACTACGCTAGTGATTAGATCTCGGTCTGTAGAACCTTTCACTTCAGTTCACCCGGAATCTTTCGTAGTGATGTTTGTTTCGATCACCTCCACTACCTTAAGGTCACCTCGACAAAGTTTAGGACTTTCTACTACGACACTTTCACGACGTGAGTTATACGGTCGTTTAAACCTTTTGAGTCGTCACCGGTGGCCTGACCTTTTCCAGTCAAAAGTAAGGTTAAGGTTTCTTTCCTTTACGGTTTCTTACGAGTTTGATGGTGTGTTAACGTGAGTAGAGTGGTCGACCATTTCATTACGAGTTTTAAGAGGTTCGGTCCGAAGTCGTTATGTACTTGGCACTTGAGGGACTACAAGTTCGACCAAAATCTTTTCCGTCTCCTTGGTCTCTAGTTTAACGGTTGTAGGTGACCTAGTACCTTTTTCGTTCTCTCAAGGTCTTTTTGTAGATAAAGACGAAATAACTGATACGGTTTCGGAAACTGACACACCTAGTGTTATTTGACACCTTTTAAGACTTTCTCTACCCTTATGGTCTGGTGGACTGGACGGAGAACTCTTTAGACATACGTCCAGTCCTTCGTTGTCAATCTTGACCTGTACTTTGTTGTCTGACCAAGGTTTATCCTTTTCCTCATGCAGTTCCGACATATAGCAGTGGGACGACTAAATTGAAGATACGTCTCATGTAGTACTCTTTGTGACCTGACCTTCTTTGTGTTCGACCTTAGTTCTAACGGTCCTCTTTATAGTTATTGGAGTCTATACGTCTACTGTGGTGGGAATACCGTCTTTCACTTCTTTTTGATTTCTCGGAGAACTATTTTCACTTTCTCCTCTCACTTNACTTTTTCAACCGAATTTCGAGTTGTAAGTCTTTTGCTTCTAGTACCGTAGACCAGGGTAGTGAAGTACCCTTTATCTACCCCTTTGTCACCTTTGTCACAGTCTGAAGTAAAAAACCCCGAGGTTATAGTGACGTCTACCACTGATGTCGGTACTTTAATTTTCTGCGAATGAGGAACCTTCTTTTCAATACTGGTTGGATCTATCATATAAGTTTTCGTCTCTGTAATGAAACGGCTGATTCCAGGCAGATCAGTTCCGATACCAAAAAGGTCACCAGTAACACCTACACTCTTAACCTGACAATTCTTCCGACACTCACGACTTCTTAACTACGCAAACTTGACACCACAACCTCTTCTGAGAACTCCCAGGGAACCTGACGTTCCTCTAGGTTGGTCAGGTAAGACTTCCTCTTGTTGGGACACTAAAGAAACCTTCCTTACTACGATTTCGACTTTGAGGTCATGAAACCGGTGGAGTACACTTCTCAACTGAGTAACCTTTTCTGAGACTACGACCCTCCCTAACCCCCGTCCTCCTCTTCCCCTGTTGTCTCCTACTCTACCGACCTACCGTAGTGTCTGAGCTACCTGTACTCAGACTCACTCGACGCCCTCAACCACTACCTGTCCCTCCGGACCGCACGACGTTAAGTACCCCAGCGTTTCTCAACCTGTACTGACTCGTTGACTTGACTTGACATAGAGACCCCGACGCTAACGGGGGAAGGTCGAGACCGACGGACAGTGGCCTCCCCTTACCAGACGTCGACCGATCAAGACAAGTCAGGAATCAAGACAAGTCAGGAAACAAGACAGGCGCCCAGAGCGCCACAGAATCCCGAAAAACGCACCATCGATAGGGTGTCAGACCAAACGATCGGGGGCAATCAAACGAGTCTGACGGGAGTCCCGTAAGTCCGGTCTAGGAATGAGATTCGTTACGTCGGGGACGGAGGGACGGGTCAGGGGCGAACGATCACCACCCACGTCCGCAGGCACGACGAAGAGACGACCCCATCAATGACAACCCGAACATTAGACACCCCAAATTAATAAATAAACAAAAAGGATGGACAATACAACGGGTGACACGAAGGTTCCAAGCGGTGTCTGAGCCGTCACTCTCACAAAGGACCACAAACCTTTGAAGAGAGAAAAATTCTGAGGGAAGGGTCCTGTCTCGAGACAGGGATGGAGAAAACAGAGAAAAAAAAAAACAGAAAGTATAAGAAAGGATGGAGGAAAGCTTCTGTTACCTTACGAAAAGACCCACGAACTACAGGAGACGGCCGTAAGTCTTCAACAAAACACCTTAAATGAGTCGCAAATTTACAAGAAAACTACTTAAACACCCCCTCTTTCACCAGAGGGGTAGGTTAAGGAGACTGTAGAATCCTGACGGGGGGACTTTTTAAGAATTTCTCTACCCTTATGGTCTGATGGACTGGACTGAACTCTTTAGACATACGTCCAGTCCTTCGTTGTCAATCTTGACCTGTACCTTGTTGTCTGACCAAGGTTTATCCCTTTCCTCATACGGTTCCGACATATAACAGTGGGAAGAATAAATTGAAGATACGTCTTATGTAGTACTCTTTGTGACCCGACCTACTTCGTGTTCGACCTTAGTTCTGACGGTCTTCTTTATAGTTATTGGAGTCTATACGTCTACTGTGGTTGGAATACCGTCTTTCACTTGTTCTTGATTTCTCGGAGACCTAGTTTCACTTTCTCGTCTCACTTTTTCAACCGAATTTTGAGTTGTAAGTCTTTTGATTCCAGTACGGTAGACCGGGGTAGTGAAGTACCACTTGTCTACCCCTTTCTTACCTTTGTCACTGTCTGAAATAAAAGAACCCGAGGTTTTAGTGACGTCTGCCACTGACGTCGGTACTTTAATTTTCTAAGAACGAGGAACCTTCTTTTCAATACTGGTTGGATCTGTCGTATAATTTTTCGTCTTTGTAATGAAACGGTTGTTTCCAGGTAGATCGGACTCACTCACTCACTTCAACGAGTCAGCACAGGTTGAGAAACGTTGGGGTACCTGACATCGGACTGGTCCAAGGAGACAGGTACTCTAAAAGGTCCGTTCTTATGACCTCACCCAACGGTAAAGGAAGAGGGGTAGATCGGTTCCGATACCAAAAAGGTCGTCAGTATCGCGGCTTCTCAACTACGAAAACTTCACACCACAACCTCTTCTAAGAACTGTCAGGGAACCTGAGGTTCCTATAGGTTGGTTAGGTAGGATTACCTAAGTCCTTTAGTCAGGACTTATAAGTGACTTCCTGACTACGACTTCGACTTTGAGGTTATGAAACCGGTGGACTACACTTCTTGACTGAGCAAACTTTTCTGGAACTACGACCCTTTCTAACTCCCACCCTCCTCTTTCCCTACTGTCTCCTACTCTACCAACCTACCGTAGTGACTGAGTTACCTGTACCCAAACTCATCCGAGGTCCTCAACATCTACCTGTCCCTCCGGACCGTACGACGTCAGATACCCCAGAGTCTCAGCCTGTGTTGACTCGTTGACTTGACTTGACTTGACTTGACTTTGTGATCATGAGAGGTCCCAAGATTGACATTAAAAAAGAAAGGGAAAGTATAAACGACTTATTACAGGAGATTAGAGTACGTAGTATCCGATACTAAAAAAAAAGGAAACCCTTGTAACTTTTCGTACACCCTAGATCAAGGGATTTAGTCCCTAGCTTAGGTGTTGGGGACGTAACCTTCACACCTCAGCATTGGTGACCTGACGGTCCCTTCAGGGTAACTGACTACTAAGAATTTGTGGATAAAGATTCGGGGATGTAGAAGGTCCGAGAGTCGAATATCACAGTCACTAACGGATGACCTAAAGAAGTGGACCTACTGGATTTTGACACGGCAGAAGATGTTCAATTAGTACAGGTTCCTAACTGTGTTGTCTGACCATGGTTTATCCTTTTCCTCATGTAGTTCCGACATATAACAGTGGGACGAATAAATTGAAGATACGTCTCATGTAGTACTCTTTGCGACCTGACCTTCTTTGTGTTCGACCTTAGTTCCAACGGCCCTCTTTATAGTTATTGGAGTCTATACGTCTACTATGGTGGGAATACCGTCTTTCACTTCTCCTTGAGTTTTCGGAGAACTACTTTCACTTTCTCCTCTCACTTTTTCAACCGAATTTCGAGTTATACGTCTTTTGTTTCTAGCACCGTAGACCAGGGTAGTGAAGTACCGTTTACCTACCCCTTTGTCACCTTTGTCACAGTCTGAAATAAAACCCCCCGAGGTTTTAGTGACGTCTACCATTAACGTCGGTACTTTAATTTTCTACGAATGAGGAACCTTCCTTTCGATACTGGTTGGATATATCGTATAATTTTTCGTCTCTGTAGTGAAACGGTTGGTTCCAGGTAGATCAGTTCCGATACCAAAAATGTCATCAGTAAATACCTACACTCTCAACCTGACACTTCTTTCCACTCGTGGCTTCTCGACTACGAAAACTTGACACCACAACTTCTTCTGAGAACTCTCAGGGAACCTGACGTTCCTCTAGGTTGGTCAGGTAGGATTGCCTCTGGTCAGTACCCACAAGTAACCTTCCTGACTACGATTTCGACTTTGAGGTTATGAAACCGGTGGAGTACACTTCTCAACTGAGTAACCTTTTCTGAGACTACGACCCTCCCTAACCCCCGTCCTCTTCTTCCCCTGCTGTCTCTTACTCTACCGACCTACCGTAGTGACTGAGCTACCTGTACTCAAACTCATTTAAGACCCTCAACCACTACCTGTCCCTCCGGACCGCACGACGCTAAGTACCCCAGCGTTTCTCAACCTGTGCTGACTCACTGACTTGACTACCTAGTGGCAGTCGGGTTCATCTTGACGATGAAGAGATCGTAGAAGACGAAGTCAATCACCGTGATTATAGATAGATTCATGGTGAGGTCTTAGGGACCTAAGTAAGAAATTGAGACAAGAGAGGAAGTGGATTCTTGAGTTGTACAGTACTTCAGGACAATGGAGATTTAGGTTCTAAAGAGAAGGACTGTGTGAAGAGATAGTGGGTCCTGAACGAAAATTGGGTTCTAAATGAGATACGGTCGCGTAGGGAGAGACAACGATAGTTATTAGTGTAAATTGTGTGTATAGACACTAGAGCGCGGAGAGAAAATTTAGATACTTCAGAGACTTCCGATAGATACACATCTCATTTTCACAATGGGTGACTGATCCCATGTATCCGAGTGGGTGTGTGATCACGATCGAATAAAGGGGAAACATTGGGTAGATGAACTTGAACGGGACCCATGGGATAGAGATGAAAACGGGAATGACAAGAGGACATGAAAGTGCTGAAGTGGGAGATAAGTGTAGATTGTTTGAGAAGAGGTGAGAAGATTCGACAGTGGAGGGACACTGACAAGGAGTACGAGGAACAGTTATAGGGTCATTTGCTTCAGTAAAAGAAACGAGGGAGTCATGAAACATGTACGGAGTTAATATCGTCGAAAACGTGACAAAATCGTGATAAACGGAATGACAAAGAGAGAAGGAGAGAGTCCCTAGAAAGAAATAAGTGTGAGATTAGGGGTTTCACGGACCGTATATCGTTCGTGAGTTATTACATATACAAAATTCCGAAAAAGAAAATGAAAACCAAAGACTGAAGAAAGGTCATTTGACTAATTTCCATATCTGTTTCGGGTTGAGTATAAAAGGGTCGACTCGATCACGAGTGCCTATGTCGTCCGGACTCTTTATCATTATTCTCACTTTCTAGTTCCTGACCCTCTTGTTTCTTGTGTAACTTAGAAAAGTCATCCCCACTGACCCTGACATGGTGGGGGTTCACGAACGAGTCTTTTATTGTCATTACGAAATAACGGTTCAGGACAGAATGTGAAAAGTTACACATCCGGTCGACCACAGTTGTTGTACCACTTACTCGGTTACCACACACACCTGAGACGACCACCCGTAAAAACACCACTGTTTCCCGTTTCATAATAGAGACCATTATCCACCCTTCGTGTCGACCTTAACCCGATGACTACGAGATTAAGTCCCAACTGGCCCAAAAAAAAAACGTTTCCCAGTCTTTCATAATATCAAAGACACCCAGGAAACGTTTTCGTCGATATCTTCTATGTCTCGTTTACTGACACCAACACAAGGTCTTCCCCAAAACACAAGGTCTTTTTCGAAATGAGTACCCGTGACATTGCACTCAGAGTATATGAAAAGTGGACAACATTTTATAAGAAGAAGAACTAAAAAAGGGTTAGTAATTTTTTGTTTTTTGATATGTCATCAATTCTTAAGTGGTAGGTTACGTCCTCTGCTCCCAAGTTAGGGACTAACCCCTTGATTCTAGGATGTACGGTACCCCGTTGATTCAACCGATTCATAACTTTGGGTACTCGAGATCTCTGACACGAGACGTTGTTCTCCTCGGTAACCTTTGTTCTTCGTACCTTTGGTCTTCGGGAACACAACGTTGACCTCTACGGGAACTCAACGTTCCTTCTGAGTCGTGTCAGTTTTAAATTTTTGCTTTTTTTTTCCTGTTTGTAAGAATCGAGAGTCCGGTTTGTTTTCATCCATCCACAGTCCATCCTACACCAGGTGTCCGGTGTCAAACGATGGGAAAAAGACCACGGTTCAGATAATGATTGATGGGTCTTATCGAAATGACCCCCGTTTCGGTATACCTCTCACGACTGGTCTACTGTCCTGGTATCGTCAGAGTGACTCACGACCCAAGACACGAAGTCACGTTGTGCATACCCGATTAAATAAAGAATGTTGTTAGGACACTCCCTCCTTGATCCTAGTAGGGACGAAATGTCTACGAGTTTGACCAGTGGGTCAAGCGGTACCAGTCTTAATCCGAAAAGTTCCAGACAGACCAAGACACCATGTACAGGACTGGTGACACAGTCTGACAGAGGACACCACTTGAGAGTCACAGTACCTTTAGTATTCACTACCGAATAAAAAAAGTTCTTGTGTTCTAAAAAAATTTTTTATATATATATGTTTTTTCTTCAGTCCGAAGGTTTTCTATTTTGACTCCCGTTACTCCAGACTGTCTGTCTACACTTGTATAGACCGACACCCTTCTAACCGAGGTTTAGGGGGTTCTGAATTACTAAAAAGACTTGAACAATAGGTCAAGGAGGGGGTTTTCAGACCTCCTTACGTCTTCAGTAGAGTGAGAGGTCTCCCTGGGAGGGTAGTAACGGAGGGTACGACGACGACGACGACGACGATTCAGCGAAGTCAGCACAGGCTGAGACACTCTGAGGTATCTGCCGTCGGGTGGTCCGAGGGGAAGGGACCCTGAGAGGTCCGTTCTTGTTACCTCACTCAACGGTAAAGGAAGAGGTTACGTACTTTGACTTTTCACTTTCACTTCAGAGAGTCATCACAGACTGGGAGTCGCTGGGGTACCTGACGTCGGACGGTCCGAGGAGGCAGGCACCCTAAAAGGTTCGTTCTCATGACCTCACCCCACGGTAACGGAAGAGGCTACTCGGGGTCGATTGGAGGGGGTTTGTGTGTGTGTCTGTGTGTGTATACGTACGCGCGTAGAATCTACACGTACAATTTGGTGACAGTTCGTTAGATAAACCACGACCCTACATTTCTTGTCTACAGTTGGATGCCGGTGACGAAGGTCACCAGGAACGGTCCACTCACGTTTCCACCCGTAGCGGGTCGTCACGGACGAGAAAGGACGGCAGACGAAGGTATCAAAGAACCTGTGGGTGGGTGACCCTTCGGTTGTACCTCCCGGCGAGTTCCGACCCGGTGTCATTGGCGTGCTACCCCGCCCCCACCGCACCTCGACCCGCGGGAGTCGGTGGGAGCGGTGTGAAGACATTTCAGGTGAGCGTCGAAAAGAGGAAACGTGGGCCGGGGTGGGCAGTGAAGGAGGGACTGGAGTGTTCGATGAAGGGAGACGTTCGTGACCCACACTGACAGTGGGTGTGTCGTCCTTAACGTCCGGGACCTCTCTGTTCGAATATACAAGTCCACCCCTTCCTTAATTCAACCCCCACCCTCTATCTCGAACCCATTCCCTCTATTCTCTTCGTGTTTTCCCCTAAATTCTCTCCACTGTCACTCACCTCCCACAACCTCGGTCTCCTCCTCCACCCCACAGGACCTCGAGTGTACTTGGAAGGAGAACGGAGACCAACAAAAGGTCCGGAAGAGAAGGGTGGGTGGGTATCTTTAGGAGTCTTTGGACGGACGAAGACTTATCCCACCAAAGTTAAGAAACAATCTTTAGGGGAAGAACCAAGGAAACAGAGTAAGGGGAGGATATAGACTAGAGGAGGGAAAAGGTAAAACGATTGCTTAGAAAAACCTCGTTCGACCCCGCCCCCCGCCCCCCCTCCAACCCCTCCCCCCACCACCACCCTTCGGCCCACACGATCCCCAATCTCGTGTCGTTACCTCGTGACCCACCGGAGAACCGGATGGAGACTTGAGCCAAGGGTGTCTGGACACACGACTTGATGGGGGAAGCACACCAAAGTGAGTGGGAGACGGGAGTCTATTCCCACTCCCAGAAACGACCTACGACACGACCTGTTGTCCTTCCACCCGACTCGGCACTCCATCCTTCTAGATATCTGAAACCTGAGTCTAGTGAGTCGAAAGTCACTCTGAAGCACTACTTCGACACAGTTCCGTTCCACTAGATGTAAACTTTTTGTTTAAAATTTTACATAAGTAGGGTGGGTGGTAATGTCTCAGTATAGACAAGTACCATTTTGTTTTTTGAGTCTGTCGTGTCTTGGGATGTCTTTTTTTTCCTTCGTTTTCGTGGGTATTAAGTGTTGGGACCCTTTTGAAGGTCGTAAACTAGAAAAAGACAAATGAGGAACGAGTCACACATAGAGACAGAGATAGAGATGGATATTATTTATTATAGCTGGTGAACTTTCGGACTAAAAAAAAGATAACCGTAAGAAAAAACTCATAAAGGGGTAAATTTTAAGAAGAGTTCGTTACTGACTGTACATTACTTATGTATAAACGGAAGGTTATGAACTGTTACAAGTATAGATCCTTTAGTAAGACTTAATAATAACTCCTGTAATGGTAAGGGTGAGTTATGATGTGTGTGTGTGTGTGTGTGTGTGTGTGTGTGTGTGTGTGTGTGTGTAGACAGACTCTCAAATAGTCCTTCAGTCCTCCTGGTTTATAAGGAGTGATATCCCCCGTCCGAGAGCCTTACCCTAGACACCCGGACCTCACCCCACCTTCGATCCCCACCCCTTCACCCCTAACCTTCCCCACCTTCCATTCGTACTTTACGTCCCCCTAACAAATGTCGACACGTAAGGAACTTTCGAGGTGGGGAACTGGTCTCTTGTAGACCCGACCTCACACGACCCTGGTCCGTCCCGAGTCGTGATACACCCACATACAACACTCCGAGTCCGTTCTTTTCACTAAGTCGTACTTGAGACGGTTTTATTTTGGTCGAGTCTGTTCCCTCAAAATAGACAGAAGGACCCTCACAACTGTAAGAGGTGTAACACCAAATAAAAGGACGAAGACACCGGACGGAAATTAGACCTCTACCACCGGTCGTGTCGGGTTTCAGAGAGTCGTGTCGGACACAGGTCAGGGGATCGTGTATCAAGAGCCATTAAAAAACCTAAACCCCCCCCCCTCACTCGTATCGCATCCTCTTACCCCCATATTCACCCTTAATACCGGTTACCATCGACACTTGGATAGACATTCTTTGGACTGTGTTAGTCGGCCGTTCTCAAGGGCTCCTTCCCAAGACTCCCGGTTCAAAGAGTCGCACCTCCCAGTCGTCGACGAGATCCCAGTCACACCTCCCAGTCGTCCTAAACTGCGATGATCGTCAACTTTTCTTCACTCTCCTTTATGCTCTCATTTCCACTTCCTTATCGTTGTCCCGAACTAGTGGTTCTTCGGTTGATAGTACGGACCCGTAGGCTTTTTGTTCCCTTGGGTTATAAATTACACAGTATTCCTTATAAGTGCACAACGGACCTCCCTTCCACCTGTTCCCCTCCCACTAATTCCGGAATTATGAGAGGTCAATAATCCCGGAGTTGTCCAGGATTACCTGTCTCTCCTCTACCCTTTCCTCCTTTTTCTCTTTCAGCCTCCTATTTTCTTCTCTTTCATTCTTACCAAAGGTAGACACTTATACATATTTCACAGTCGGTGTCACGTCTGAAAAACGATCTTTGATCCTCGTACATTACTTTTCAAAGTTCGACACTTTGAAAACTTGTCATGGGGTGTCTTCTACACAAGGATTTGGAGACGGCTCACTAACGAAGGTTTCTGGAAGAACAAACCAAATGGGTCCACCAGGCTCCGACCCAGTATACCTCAGTCTCCAACACATGTGTAAAGGCCCGACGTCTATGGTACGACCAGTATAAGTGACCCAACCGAGGGATTAGTCATAGGAAAATACCGTGGACGTGAAGTTCTCCTTTGGGTTAAAGATAGAAATCCACGTCATACAAGATCTTGGAACCCCTTCTCGACGCTGAGATATTCTTTCTCGTTTGTTTACAGTATCCAGAAGTAAATTTGCCCCAGACTATACAAGTGGTAAGTAAGTAAGTAAACAAGTAAAAAAGTTTGGATTCCCAATGTGGAATAAGGATTTCCACTCCAATTTTTCTTATGTATCTCGGTAAATAAAAGGTATCGTGAAATTTTGTGACTCTTCTGACGGTACTGTCGGAGAGGGACACCGTAATTGATAGAACTTTTGTTCCACCTGGAATCTCGTCTAAATCTACCCTCCCTCTTGGTAGGGACTTAACGACTTGTGACCTCTGACATATCGGAGTTTCACTTCCGGGAGTTCCAACTGTCAACCCCTGTCCGACCCTTTAGACGAACCTTGCAGAAAAAAAAGAAAAAAATTATGATAAAATTAAAAAAATAAACCGGTGTGGTCCAGAACCAACACCGTGTGTTCTAGAAATCAACGTCGTACACCCTAGCTCAAGGGACTGGTCCCTAGCTTGGGACCGAGGGACGTGACCCTCGAACCTCAGAATCGGTGATCTGGTGTTCCCTTCAGGGACGAACCTCGAAGAATAAGAACCGAGACTAACCATAGGTCACCGAGTAATAGGTCCATCTTAGTAACTTCAATGTCCGCTACAGTGACTTAGGTATGAGTCTTGGTTGTTGGCGGAAATGACAGTTTCTGAGAATCCTCTGGGCCGACGAAAGTACGTTCCGGGCTCAGTGTCTCTACTTCTCCTGAGTAAGACACGGGAGCCCAATCTCGGATCTTCTTCTGCGTCCTTCCATTTGTTGACTAACCTTAAATTTCGTCTTATTTCACTCAATGTTTGACACCTTCTCCGTCACACAACACCCCCAAGTTTACATTTCCGTAAATTAAAATAACAGTACGTGCTAATGTCTTTTGAAATGTCTCTATTATAAGTAAAGTCCACCTAGAAGTCCTATTCGTTCTAACCTGTTCATCTTTTCTATCCTCCTGCAAAAGATCCAGTTCCCTTAATGTTCCTTTATACGTTCGGACGTTACCCAAGGTCCTTTTCGTTGAGACCCCTCCATCGAACTTCCGTCCCCCTTTACGCACCTCGGTACTTCACTTTTCGGTACCCGTCTCGTGGGTTCTGGGTGGGTTCTTACGGTCGTTGGAAGGGAACCTACAAACCCCCCTGCGTCCCGTCCTGGTGACCTTCTCACACCATAAGATTCAGTCCGTGTGGTGCCAAACGAGAATCGAGATTGATAAAATTAGGACTGGTTGTGATTTGTTTAATAGAGTTTTGAGACTAGTAAAAGGATTACATATTTAACTTCTACTGTGAGAAAGGAGAGTCTGACTACCCTTCAAATTTATACAAGTCTTTCACGGTTTGTCCACGTCTACTATCCGGGAGTAATTTACATAGGGGAAACAAATGAAGGAGCCCACCTTATTTAATCCTTCATATTCGACACGTAGTTTTTCGTTATTACAGTAAGTAAAATGTTTAATAGCTGGTGGATGATACACAATCCAGGACACGACCCACTACGTCCCGTAGGCTCTACGTTCAAGAGTTTCCCTCTTATTATGCAGATCCCCTCTGCTATGTGTTTCTCAGTTTTCAATCCCTGAAAGAACCGACAGGTCACCAATTCTTACGTCGATGGTTGTGTCCCCTGTGCCTAAGTTAGGGACCAGGTCCTTCTAAGATGTACACCACCCCGTTGATTCGGAACCCGGTATTGATGACTTCGGGGTACGAGATCTCGGGTACGAGACTTTGTTCTCTTCGGTAGGGTTACTCTTCGGGCACGTAACGTGGATCTCTCATCTGGGGTGAGTGACGTGGGTCTCTTTCGGGTACATGTCATTGTTTCTGTGTCTCGTCGTTGCGGGGGGTTTTCAGTTTCCAATCCATTACCAGACTCAATTGATTGAGTCTCAGTAGGATTCGACAGGTCTGTCGACCAGTTCGTAGGTCTATCACTTGTGACTCTCACTTTATGTCCACCTGTTTCCCGTCCCACTCCAGTGACTCCCGACCCCCCGACCCCCTGACCTCACTACAGTTCCTTCTCTTCTTTACACTCGGTCTGGAGTTTGTGTCAATCATAAACCTTTTTGTCTCCCTTCCTTCTGGACACGATTCCCCACTTTTTGGTGGGCACCACGTCAGTCCGACCTGCCATTTTCTCCCCAAGACCCTCCATTCCGACTGACCGTCCACTTCCGGTCTTACATTTCGAGACCTCCAGTCCGATCCCTGAAGTCATAGGTAATGTCTGTTATATAAAAGTAACACACGAACTCCGGTGTGATAGACTAGACGGACGGTCTACGTAAGACTACACAGGGGTCGGTGTGAAACTTAAAAAATACGGTGAATAAGAGATCATAAATATATAACAAAAATAGAATAAAAAAGACAACCTATGTACACAGTATGACACGGGATTCGTTCTGACAGACAAAGTGTCCTATCCAGTGTATTCCTACAGGATTGAACCATACTGAGTCATGTCGAATTCGACTCAGATTCCCCTATGGGTACCTCTTCGACTCCAGTATGACACCACTGCTAGACCTCCTTTACGGTCAGCGACGTGCCCGTGGCATTAGTCGTGTAAACAACAGAGAAATTACAACTAGAATTACAAGAACGAGGACGGAACTACCAAACCAGGAGGTCAAACTCGTCACAAAGGTACCTGGTATAAATTACATGAGGGGTAAGTAATTATGTCTTAGGAGTTTATATTCCCCTGTGAAAGGACTATTTCCCAGAGTCCGGAAGGTCCAAGAAAACGCAAAAACGGACCAACTCGAAGGACTGAAAGGATCATTTTTGGTTGGTTAGTAAATTGTTCTTTTGACGGTTCACAGGGATTGAGAGAATGGGAGATCTTTGGGAACAGGAAACTCTAAGGGTCGACGGGGTCAGAGTCGAATAAGGGCTCCTCCTCTAGTTGGTCCTTGGAACCCTTAACCTACGGGGTCCCGCCTTTCGTCTTGATGTCTCGTTTGTGATTGACGGGACGACAAACGAAACCAAATTTCTCAATGACCCCTATCATATGATTGGAAAACAAAACGTCCTCGAAATGAAAGGACCATTTATCGACCAAAAAATTATCGTTAAAGAAGTACACTGGTCAACTTGTTTCAGAATTTTATCTTGACTGAGTTAATAGACACCTAGTCGGTTCTACCGTTGTCACTGTGGTCCCAGTGACCAGGGTAAGAGGACGGTCTTGTTACCGGTTAGCCCTCACGTACCCAAGGAGTAGATGCGTCCCGTGTCGACAAGGAAGTAGAGTGACGGAGAACTTCGGCATCAGAAGGCATCGGGACTAGTAGTGGTTCACCATCTCAGGAGTCTACTCACAAACGGCGGGGTCTGTGATGATCTCTGGGAATGGTACTACGTACGAGTACTTAAAGAGACCTCATCTAATGAAACCAAGATGTCTGTGAAGAATTTGAACCAAAAGGTACTTTGTTCCCGTCGATTTGCCCCCACACACACCTATACCCTGGTCTTTCTCCGGTAAGATCAACAAGGACATTCCTCGTTCCTGTTTTAGAGGGGAAGGGTTGACCTCGAGTAAATACGGTAACCCTCCAGCCACACCCCACAACTCCCCTTCCCCACCCCCGCCCAGACGTCGACCAACCAACTCACCCAGTCTCGGATCGTGGGTTCCGGGTTGTTTATCACTGATTGGAGTCGGGTGAAAAAGAAAGAAGGAAAGGAATATACATAAAAGTGACCTGTTTGTGATCGAGAAACACTTGTGGTGGCTCAGTGTATGTGAGTACACGGGACGCGGTCAAGAGAGGAGACCAGATACGAAAGATACAAACGTGACACAAAGAGGGGATTGTTCAGGAGGGGAGAAGTGACATAGATAAGTTTACAAAGGGTAGGAAATTCTAGGCTGTGTTTGGATGAGTTATACTAGGTACTCGAAATAAAACCTGGGAACTTTTACTCGTACAGATTTGATTGTAATACCGGAACCCTACGTAAAGAGAAGGTAAATCACCTTCTGGTTCCCTCAGACCCCTGAAGGGACTATCAAGTCAACCATTTCTTAGACGGACGTTACGTCCTCTGGGACCAAGTTAAGGATCCAACCCTTCTAGACGACCTCTTCCCTATCCGATGGGTGAGGTCATAAGAAACCAAAGGGACCGCCGAGTCGACCATTTTTTAGACGGACGTTACACCCACTGGACCCAAGCTAGGGACCCAACCTTTTAGGGGACCTCTTCCGTTATCGTCGGGTGAGGTCATGAGACCGGACCTTTTGGGGTACCTGTCTACTCGGACCATCCGACGTCAGGCACCCCAGGGTTTTTCAGCCTGTGTTGACTCATTGAAGTGAGTGAGTGTTCCTTCAGACTCAAATCGGAGAAACCACAAATCAATCTTCTTCAGTTTAATCATTCGTAATTTACTCGTAGACGAGTCATGTGAAGAGAGACGACCTAGGACCATTACCCTGGACTCCAAAGACGAAGACCTCTTCTCTCGGTTCTTCGGATCAACAAAAGAGTCGGGATTACCCTCACTGGTACTATCGATTCTCGTCATCGGTGTCCGACAAGTCTCGTTCTTTTTTTTGTCCCTTCCTCAAGGTTCCCCAGTCTCGTCCTTACTTCCTGAAGTCGAAGGTTCTCGTGTTTGACCAACCAAGAGTTTGACCCACGGGACTCCACTGAGTCTACTGGTTAATACGTCTTGGTCTACTCTAGAGGTTCACTCCCCTCAGTCGGGGTTTGAGAAAGGCCCCTCGTCAGTTTGGAAATCGTCAGTACCTTGGTTCAGTCGTCTTCAAGGACTCTTCTCGATTTAAATAGGTCCAACGACCTCCCCGAACGCCCGTACTTGAAGTCCCTTTCTTTATGTTTACTCCTTGATGAATATACGGTCCTTCTCTCTGGTCATATCTACCATGGGTACCGACCACTCAGTGTCGTCGTTTTCTCCCTTTAGAGTAGTTACGACTGGTCATCGGTGTCGAATCGACACACTTAATGTCACACACACCCCACCCCTACCCTCTCTAAGAGAAATTGACTCCGTGAACTCGGTAGGACCCTTAAATTTCCACTACCTTTTGTTCCTTAGAATAGTTCGAAGGTGATGGAGATTACTATCTGTCTTTACGTTACGGAAGAGTTTCCTGTCTCACTTGTCGACTTTCAATGGTTTCGCACAACCGAGTGTAGGTTACTGACTACGAACGTCACGAGTCCTATGTTATCCAACAACTGTACTGCCATCGTAGGGCTCTAACAACTGATAGACCTTTTACACGGATTTAACGTTCCTCAACCTCCCTTCGGTTCTAATAATCCACAATAGAACGGGTTAGTTCCCATCGAAAGTTCCCCTTTACTTGTCTTCCTACATCCTCCACTTCCTCGTGACCAACTCATGGGTGACCAAGTCAAGCCAAGTCAAGTCACAGAAAGACATTGATGATAGAGTGATCTAGGAAACTCCATTCACGGTAAGGGTAAAAGTCTACTTTTTTTGTTCTGGACACCTCAAATGTATTTAGAGTGTTCCGGTGTGACTAGGTAATAATTTCAGTCCCAATTTTGAATCCGACGTTTCGAGATTTTGGACCCGAGAAAGAAGAGGTGACGTCACAAAAGGTCGAGAGAGTTAAGGGCAACCCATACTTCCGGGTCGGTCCCTCTCGGAGGTCCCTACCGGATACATTAATCCTGTACCCTCTCCTCTAGACCTTGAAGAACGAGTCTTTTAGAGGACCTAGAACCGGATTAGTTTTTGATTGTTGGTTGTGGGGAATTGTGAAAGGATGAATCTTAGGGATAAAAAAGATTTTACTGTAAAGAGACTCTTTATGTGAATTGATCCACTTTCCACGTACAGGTCCGGAAAAGGGGAAACGAAAGTCGTATACTATTGGAAAGACCAGTACAGGTCAGAGGAACCAGGAACAGGAGTAGTGTCTCGTTCGTGTACAAATGCGTTGGAAATATGGTGTACAGAGACTCGTCGTGTACGAACCTAGACCTGGTCCGGGTAGATCGGTTCCCCACTACCGGAAGGTGACTGGGAAGGTCCTTTGTGGACAGGAGGGGTCCAAAGGGGCCCCGGGTACGATCTCCGTCGTCACGCTCCTGCCCCCGTCTCACCCGACTTCGAATGAGGAGGTATCCTTCAGGTCTTGACAAAGGTGACTGAAGAGGTCCTGCTTGGACCTCTTCAGACTTACAGAAACAAGTGAGAATTTAGGAGGGTTAAGGAAGGAAGATAGTAAAGTTCGGAACCGATGTGTATGAATACTGTGTTTAAATTGTGAGTCCTCCTTTTGTTCGTTGTTCAATTCCGTACATTCTGTATATTCTTGGATGTGAGTCTCTATCCACATCCCAGGTCCGTTAGGAACAAATGAGGAAATGAGAAAGACAGGAGCCCGACCAACAAGGTAGTCTAGGACAGAACCCGTAGAAGAGAGAAGTCACAAGAGTAAGAGGGGTCCGTTAGAGTAAGAAGTCGCACTGTCACTAGCGGTGGATCGAACAGCTACTGAGACTTTAGAGAATGGAGTTTGGGGTCGTAGGTGGACAGGTGATCGGTGGAGATAGACCTTTGGTGAGTCCCGTGTCACTCACGAGTTATTCAGTAACAACTTACTTATGTGACGAATTTGGGATTTTCGACCGTCAAGTCCGTCTCTCTATTCGAAGACTAAACAACCCAAAAATATGAGGGGAAAATAACAACAACGAGACACTCCGTCAAACCTCACCGTCTTTCTAGTGTTCGAAATCTTGATGTTAGCATAAACCTAGGGCTGGTACGAGATGTCAGACATAGATAAATAGATAGACTTCTGATGTTCAGTTTGAGACTCCATCCGTCATACCTCAGAGTAGGTCCCAAGACCTAGAACAAGAGTTTGTTCATTCGATCCATCGAAACCTGTTAGAGACGGAGAGACTCAGAGGCCCCTATCGACTCAACCTACTAAAGATTCAAGGAAAGATTGTAAATTGAAAAGTCACACTTCGTAAGATTATGGAGTCCATCTCACAAAAAAAGACTGATAGTTGGACTATCAAAAATGAGTTTTTCCTATGATATTTAAAGTCGTTGAACCGTATAAAGTAAGACAAAAAGAGATGGAAACGGACTTATAGAACCTTACTCCGGCTCTTGGTCAACAACCGAAGTTATGACAAGTTGTAAGTCAGAAGACAGTATCATCGACATGTACCTCGTCCGAATTTCTACTTCCATTTTTATAGAGAAGGGTGTGTCTGTCGATAAAAACAGATTGAGTAGGTGAAAGGAAGAAGGGTTTTGTTCCTGACCGTCTTCGTCGACAACGGATTCGTGTGACCCGTTCACAAACGTACCCCCTGACATGTACTTCGACATTGAGGTCCGACCATTGACAAACTATTCTATGGTCTACGTGTTGACTACGTGGATTCACTCAGTAATAGAAAGGTTCGTGAGTAGAACCATCCACGTGTCAATGAGATTTTGACAGAATCCCGATGATAAATAAAGGCTATCATTAAATCTTAAATTAGTTTCGTTGTATCCGTCTGGGACTCAACTTTGTTCAGTTTGTACGATCCATGAATAGTTGGGTCATCAGATCACTGGAGGACTGATGGAGGGGGTGTAGGCCGAGGGATCTCCGTTAACGTAAGTTCAGAAAGTCGGAAAGAATACTATACACGAAGAATTAAAATTATATTATGCGATTAACGTGACAGTGAACTAATTACTAAATAAAAAATTTAAAATGACATTTACTCCATAATCTAGAGAGTATGGGAGAAAAGAAAGAGATCACACAGGTTAAGAAGGTTGTCTCTTAATTTTTGTTATAAGTCCCAAATCCAATAATAGTAGTGACTTTCTAACACGTACGGTTCGGATTCCTGATACTAAAGTTGGAAAACGAAAAAGTCCATTGAGTAATATCGGATGAAGGAGGAGGAGGAGGAGGAGAAGAAGGAGAAAGGAGGAAGAGGTGAAGGAGAAGGAGAGGAGGAAGAAGTTAATATAAACATAGATACCGATTTAAAGGGAATGTGGTAAGTTGTAAGTGACATGTATTTAAAGGTACACCAGTTTGGTCCACAGTCACCTCCTACCTCTATTAAGGCGTAAACAGAACTTCGGACGGTACACAGATTGAAGTAAAAAAGGACATCGAGAAGGAGGTCCTCAGAGACAGGAGGTCGAGGAGAAACCCGAACAAAGGTCCGAGTGACGTTTTAACTGGTGTTCCCTTAAGGAAGCATCAGCAAGGTTTTTAAGGGAAGTAGAAAGAGAAGACAACGTGGAAGACAAAGGACCTAGGGTAGGGAAATGGGAAGAACCAAATGTGGGAGGAAAACCACCCCGTGTAAGTGGTTCTTAAGAATACATATCCTTAAGATATTCGTCACGAAACTTTAGTACGAGTATACTTTTACAGATAAGATACGAGTGTAAATTAATTCTGGAAATCAACCCTTATCGACTTTTATAAAAAGGAAGTTCTAAAAAAAAACAGATGATCGAATCAGATCACGACTACAACTCTTCAAATAACGATAAGAATAAAGGGTAAAGAAACAAACATTGAAAAAAATGTATTTTCGAAAACAAATAAGGAGGTAAAGAATATTGTGTAGAAACTATTAAAGAAGAGATAATAAAAAGGAAAAAAAAAAGAAAGACCTTGATATTAACAAGTCTTTTTTATTGACGGACATAACTAAGAGATTGAAATTTTTTTTTAGAAGAATAGGTAGTGACATGTGAAAAATGTGAAAAAGAGAATGGAAAATCTTCAACCAAAAGAAAAAGAAAAAAACAAAAATGTAAAGGGTTACTCAAATGACATAGAAATCAAGAGTTCGTGAAAAAGAATAAAAGTACTAAAAAAACAACAACAAAAACGTAGAATTAGAACAAAGTACCTATATTTGAAAGGGAGTGGAGAGACTTCCGTGACTAAAATATAAGTACCGTTAAAAGACGAAAGACGTGACGGAGACGAAGAGGTTCAACGAAATAATGACAACAATAGAAATAGAAAGTACAGCCTCCTGAAGGAATTCGTAGACTAACAGACGAGAATAAATTCTCACTCCAAACAGTTGACCATCCGATACAAAATACCAGTAGTTCACTGTTCGCCCGAAAAAGTGTGTGTCGACCAGTATAAGTCTTACGTCTTTTAAGTCGCGTTTCCGGTCTAGGAACTTTGTTCCCAGTGAATTCATCGTATCATATTCAAGTCACGAAAAGGGAAAATAAATCCCACTGAAAAGGAAGAAAGTAAGAATTTGAAATCTTTAGTAGTTTCCCTAATTATTCACTAATAGGAAAACTCCAGTAAAGTTTACGACAGGTTTTGAACTTTGACCTACGTTCAACCTTGACGTCGAGTGACTCGGACTTCTCGTGGGAGAGACCGTCACCCGTGTTTGTTACCTTTTCTAATTTTCTTTCCACTAAACCTACAGTGCTGATGGGTCCCTTGACTCTGACTTCGTCGACACGGTTCGTTCTCACCTGATATATCTATGTTTTAGGATTACAATGTACTAGAAAGACAAATTGAAAGTTCACTCGTCGTGTGACGTTATAGTGATATCCTAGTAACGACAACTGGTCCTTTGACAGATGTTCTTCTGTCAGTTTACTCTTACCTCTTTAATGTCTATGGTGACAAAAGTTAATTTTAAAGAAGAAGGACGAGACTTTTATTTCAAAAGTATAAAATTTCCTTTTGACGGTCTATACACGGGGGAGTTAAGGTCGATACCGTGCGGTACGTGTACGTAGTTCAGGTAGGACCTTGGGTTCCCTTTACGAAACGAGAGAAAGTAGATTGGTTAGTAAATAAGTAGGTTGGTAGATAAAAATAGGATGTATGGACAGTTCTGGTTTAGACTCTTCGAAACGAATTAATAAATTAAGATGAATAAAGAAGGAAAGGACTTATGGACATTGTATCGATAACCGGAGTACGTAAGATCGTACATCACTAAGTACGTACTGAACCCAACAGGAGTCCCCATCAGTGTTTGTGTTTACTGAGGGTTTCCGATCCGTCTATTACATTTACTTCAGAAGAGGTACTCAGTCGATTATTTCTCAAGATTCGTTCCCTCCCTTGATCTCTTACCTACAAGAGTCATTCCCCGTCAGTGTGGAAGTGAGGTCAGTTGGTGACGGACCGTCATTACGTCCAATTCCCAGTATATAGAAGATCAAAAAAGTCTCTTCGGTCTATAGGTCGAAACATACACTAGAAAATTTTACTACCAAGCTAAAATGTTTTTGTGATACATCCTGTTTATCTTGTCCACGAAGTGTGATATCCAAATATCGGAGACTGTATTCAAAAGAGAGAGGTCTTCCGCTACTCGAAGAACTCGAGTAGCAAAGACTTAGGGGGTGTCATCGTGTACGTCATTGATTGTACGTATTATTTACGGACTGTTTGCTGACAGGTTGAAACGTTTTATGGTATAAGTTCGGTTCGTTTTAGTAACGGAGTCGACTACGAGACATCGGATATCGACTACTTTTCTTTTCAGAAGGGGATTTTAAGTAAATACATAATTTCGAAGGGTGAGACGGGGACTTAGACCACCCAGAACTACATAAACAGACCGTCCATATTTATACCAAAATTATACAAGAGACGGTAGAAAAGGATTTTAAGACAAAGTTGGAGTTGGAAGGTAAAAAGATATCGATGGTGATTATCCCATTTGAGTAATGGAGAAAAGATAGTAAAGTAAGCGAAGAGTGTGTAGGAAGGTGTATTTGCTGAGGAATTCTTAGTGGGAGTTATTATTCCGGTTGTCACTGGAGAAAAATAAAAATAACCTCATATTAACGAAATGTTACAACACGATGAAAGACGACATGTTGTTTCACTTAGTTGAGATACATATGTATATAGGAAAGCGAGAACCTGGAGCGAAGGTGCGGGGGGTGGATAGGGTGGGGGGGTCCAGTAGTGCCTCGTGACTCGCCTCGAGGGATACGATATGTCGTCCAAGGGTGAGCGACACATGAAATGTGTACCATCACACATGTACAGTTAGAATTAGAGGGTGGTAGGGGAGACAGAAAAGCGATACAGACGGAACGATAAGGACAGGACGATTGCCCAAGTAGTCATGGTAAAAAGATCTAAGGTGGATATACGTAATTATGTGCTATAAACAAGAAGAGAAAGAATGAAGTGAGACATACTGTCTGAGATCCAGGTAGGTGTAGAGATGTTTACTGGGTTAAAGTGAAAGAAAGTTAAAGGAAAAAAACCGACTCATTGCTGACGTCGGTACTTTAATTTTCTGCGAATGAGGAACCTTCTTTTCAATACTGATTCGATCTATCGTATAAGGTTTCGTCTCTGTAATGAAGCGACTGATTCCAGGCAGATCAGTTCCGATACCAAAAAGGACACCAGTACATACCTACACTCTCAACCTGACACTTCTTTCGACTCGCGGCTTCTTAACTACGAAAACTTGACACCACAACCTCTTCTGAGAACTCTCAGGGAACCTGACGTTCCTCTAGGTCGGTTAGGTAAGACTTCCTCTAGTCGGGACCCTAAAGAAACCTTCCTTACTACGATTTCGACTTTGAGGTCATGAAACCGGTGGAGTACGTTTCTCAACTGAGTAACCTTTTCTGAGACTACGACCCTCCCTAACCCCCGTCCTCTTCTTCCCCTGCTGTCTCCTACTCTACCGACCTACCGTAGTGACTGAGCTACCTGTACTCAAACTCACTTGAGGCCCTCAACCACTACCTGTCCCTCCGGACCACACGACGTTAAGTACCCCAGCGTTTCTCAGCCTGTACTGACTCGCTGACTTGGCTTGGCTTGTAGGGTAACATAGATACATAGTGTGTGTTACCATGTCACATCTTTCGGGTCTCTATTTAGGTGTGTGGATACCAGTGATTAAATACTGTTTATTCCTTTCTTATATGTACCTCTTTTCTGTTAGAGAAGTTATTCGCCACGACCCTATTGACCTATGGATGTGTGTTTTATTACTTTAATCTTATGATAGACTGTGATAGGTGTTTTTGCTTGAAATTTACCTGATTTCTGGATTTACATTCTGGTGTGTGATATTTTGAGTCTCTCCTTTTGTATGCTTTTTGTGAGACTTTGTGAGACTGTATTTAATATTGTTCTAGAAAAAACTGGGTGGAGGGTCTAATTACTTTTATTTGTTTACCCTGGATTAATTTGTCCCTCGAGAAACTACAATGTACATCACTACGATTAGTCACGAAAGTAGGAGGATAGACTGAACGTTGTCCGATATCGTAAACTACGATCACTAATAAAGGATGAAGAACTTAGATAAAACAAGGAATCGCAAAACTCCGAGATGACGGAGGACTTAAAAGAAAGTAGAAGGATCTATAAGGAGTAGTCTGAGGAAAAGGACGCGTTAAGGATTTTACGGTCAAAGAACGTCCAAAATAAGGTCCGAAAGAAGGGAGAGGGAGGTGTGTAAGTGGGACTTACTGGAATGGGAGAGGGTACTGAGACGGGGTTGGAGACCGGGTACTCACGACTACTGCGGGTCAAGATGGTAGAGGGGAGGTCTGAGTAGATTAGTCGACGGAAGACCGTCACAGACAGAGGTAACTATGAAGTATGAGTGTTCAGGTTCCGACTCGAGTAGTCGGGGTGAGACGGGGACGAAGAAGAAAAGGTCGAAGTGACAAGAAACACTCTCTACACGGTAGGTGGATCACCGGGTTTGTACTTAAAACGTTGAGAGAGGGCACAACCGAACAGGTTGTTCGTGCTTTTCCATGCACGAACTTTATGGTTCTTTTGTCCCACGGTTTCTTAATAAACCTTTCACAAGTCACGAAAATTTTTTCACAGTTCATTCGGTAAGATCTTATTTTGTTTGAAGAACTTTAAGGAATGTGAATGAAATTTTTGTAAAAATTAATTAAAAATAACTTCATATCAACGAAAAGACCACCGAGTCACCATTTCTTAGGTGACTCCTAAGAGGTTTCGTCCTCTGTCTACACCCAAGATAGGGACCCAGTCCTTCGAGGGGACCTCTTCCCTTATCGTTGGGTGAGGTCATGAGAACGGACCTTTTAGGGTACCTACCTCCTCGGACCACCCGACGTCAGGTGCCCTAGCGCTTCTCAGTCTGTGCTGACTCGCTGAAGTGAAAGTGAAAAGTGAGAGTACGTAACCTCTTCCTTTACCGTCGGGTGAGGTCACAAGAACGGACCTCTTAGGGTCCCTGTCTTCTCGGACCATCCGACGGTAGAGACCCCAGCGTGTCTCAGTCTGTGCTGACTTTACTGAATCGTCGTCGTCGTCGGTGATTTATTGTTGTCTTGTCAACGAAAGTTACAACACAACGAAATGTTACGACAGAATCAAAGACGACATGTTGTTTCACTTAGTCGATATACATATGTATATAAGGGAAGAAAAAACTTTAAGGAAAGGTAAATCCAATGGTGTCTCGTGACTTATCCCAAGGGACTCGATATAGTCAAGAGTAATCAATAAATAAAATACAACCACCCGACGGTAGATACCCCAGCGTGTCTCAGCCTGTGCTGACTTCGCTGAGTCGTCGTCGTCGTCGTCGACGACAAATCGACGATTCAGTACAGGCTGAGGGTACCTGGTGTCGGACGGTTAGAGGAGGTAAGTACTCTAAAGAGTCCGGTCTTATGACCTCACCCAACGGTAAAGGAAGAGACCCCCTAAAAGGACTGGATCCCTAGTTTGGGTGTAGAGGACGTAACCGTCCACCTAAGAAATGGTGACTCGGTGGACCCTTCGGGTTGATGAAATATGTGTTATAGTTATCACATATATACAGTTAGGGTTAGAGGGTTAAATAGGGTTGAGAGGAAGGGGAGAAGGAACGACAACAAATCAGCGATTCAACACAAGTTGAGAAACGCTGGGATACCTGATATCGGGTGGTTCGAGACACTACCCTAAAGGGTCCGTTCTTATGACCTCACCCATCAGTAAAGGAAGAGGTAGGGTGAAGGAAGGTGGATGAAATAAAACTTACTACATGTGTCCTCCGACCTACTCGTATTGGAAAAGTCCCCACTCTTGGTCATGTAAGAGTGATATTGGTGTCAGTAGGAGTCGGTAGGGGAGAGGAGTCGGTAGGGAAGAAATGTGGGTTAACCAAGGATTCGGGACAACTAAAGTGGAATAACTGTTGTCGACTCGGTTGAGATTACCTTAGAACCCCAGAAACGACAGACGATGGGTCTAAGAATCTCGTCGGAGAATTGGCCGAGAAGGAAGGGTAGGTAGGAAGTCTCTCCTTTATAGACGAAGGACATGTAGCGAGAGAACAGTTTTTAGACAAATAACGGTAAATCATTGAAGTTCCTTCAAGGTTGATGAATCGGACCAGCAGTACCGGGACGTGTGGAAAAACGGGACGTGAACCGGAGGAGTTAAGGTACGGGACGAACTAGAGATCGGAACCGGGAGTTATCAGGTACAAATAAGGTGGGGACGAGGGGTGGTACAGGGACTTGGACTCCTTTACCAGACGTTTTCTTACTTTTTTTTTTTAGTCTTCTGAAATTTGGAGAACAGAGGTCTTTTCTTTACCAGGTCCAGGGAGGTGGAGCATTTTCAAAGATTTCCTCTTTACTCGTCTGTGTCTCTCTCTGGAGTCGATCCTTTATTAAAGGAACCCTAACAGAAAACCCGTGTCGAAAACGAGTAGTTTACGTCCATCTACCCAATGACCCCGATGTGCATCTTCTCCCAGTAACAGACGAAAGAGAGTTACGGGGCGAGTCACACTCATAGAAGTGCAGTGGTCGGTGCTCGGTCGGAGAGTCGACTAACTTGAGCACAGACGACATTTGTCCCGGCCCGTCCTGTGAGGCACGCGGAGGCCGACCCCGAGTCGGAACCGACCCCTCCTACCGTAATGAGTGAACCTCGGGGGAGGAGTGGAGGGGGGTTGTGACAAGCGGGTAAAAGTGGTCCCTTGATTTTACCCCTACCTCCCCCACCACCCTCTTGTGTCTCGTCGCGCCGACAAACAAGAGAAGAACCACAATTGTTATGTTGTAGACAAGGGGTCGGACCGTCGACCTGGTTTCACTTTACTACCTCGTAAACAACCGGAGACCTAGTCCCCCACCTCACCCTCTTCCGTCCTCCCTCCCCACGTGACTCCCGACTTCAGAAGGACTTGTTATTGTTGCCGTTGTGATTACTCTTGTAGAAGTTATGATGAACCGTCCGTCCAGCCACCTTGTGTGTCTCGACTCATTGAACAAGACCGACTAGGTGTATCATATTGATTACGTGGATTCTCGCTAGACACACGGAAATTTTTTCTTAGTGGGTTAATTTTCCTATCCCAAATCGACCATTTATAGACAAAACCGAACACGTGAGACTAACTTTTGTAGAAACAATCATAGATTCTCACTCCGATTTCCTCCACTCCGACTCTCTCCACCTTTCACTTCTACCTCTTACTCTCAACCTCCCTCTCTTCGTTCCCCCTTACTTCCTGGGTGTCGGAGGTCCGAAGAAAGGAGGGAAGGAGGACAAGGAAGATCAAGAGACTACGGCTTGCGACGAGCCCGTCACCCGGTGCAGAGAGAAGGGAGGTGTGAGCGGGAATCTCAAAAGTAGGTCAGATCACTGATACCAGAAACATCTTTCACTTTCAGTGAGTCAGTACAAACGGAGAAGCGCTGGGGTACCTGACATCGGGCGGTCCGAGGAGACAGGTACCCTAAGAGGTCAGTTCTTATGACCTCACCCATCGGTAAGGGAAGAGGTCTCCTAGAAGGGTTGGGTCCCTAACTTGGGTCCAGAGGTTGTAGTGTCCGTCTAATGAATGGTAGATTTATAACTGGGTAAGGGTTAAATATGGAGACCGTGGCTGTACGAAAGGTCGGAGTATATAGGCTGACGGACGAACAGTGGAGGTTAACCTATAGATTCCGTCTCCAGGGGTTGGAAAAACCGTGGCCGCTAGTCGAAGGACCTTCTGTCAAAAAGGTACCTCCAACCTCCTACTAGATACCCCATTAAGTTCGCGAGGATACTCTTAGATTACGGTGGGGATTAGACTGTCCTCCGTCTCGAGTCCGTCATTGTGCTCACTACCCCTCGCTGACATTTATGTCTACTTTGAATAGAGTGAACGGACGGTGAGTGGAGGTCGACACACCAGACAAGGATTGTACGGTGTCCAAACACCGGACCCACACCCCCTGGGGACTGGATTCCGTATAGGTCGGTTCATAGGACGTCACTCTAAGACTGTCGGAGGTAGAGGGTTTGAAAGAGAGGGTGTCGGATAGAAGGAGAGAGTCACTTACCGTTGAAGTGGGAAGGACCTGTGAGGAGAAGGAGAGTGTAGGGTGTTTTTTAGATAATCTTTTTGGACAATTGAACTGGAAGTTTTACCTTGGGTCTTGGGTTAGTGAAGAGGGGTAAAGTTGGTGACAGGGACCCGAGGTTCAGTAGTAATCGAGAATAGGTCTAGTACTGTTATCAGAGGACTGACGAGGAGAAGACGAATACTGAAGGGAAGGGTCAAGTAGGTTAGACAAGAGTTACGTCGTCAGTTCTCACGAGGATATTTTGACATCAAATCTAGCCCAGTGTGAAGAAAAGTTTAAAATGGTCTAGGAGAAGCATGACCATCTTCGGTTTCAAGGATGTTATCGGACGTTCCAAGAGACACTGAAGAGTACGACAATTGAGACGGACCTTGTACGGTCCTTGTGGAGGTCCTGAGAAGGACTTGACGAGCAGAGAGACTAGAAACGAATAGAATGAGAGAGTAAACATCCGGAGATAGAGTCGTAGAGGATTAGAGGACAGAATCAAATAAAAAGAGATATTGTGAACGGAGTAGATTGTTCAATATAGAGATGAATAAATAAAACGAACAACGGACAAGACTTACTACTACGTTTACCGTGTTCTGATGTCTGTCGATGATGGGTCTTGGTGTCAGTCAGGGGTAAGGTCCACATTGTGCCCAAAACCAAAACAACTTTTCTTCTTATTATAAGACATAAATCAAAGACCAAGTACTACTACAAGTTGTAAAAACGAAAACTGTAAAAAAGACCCCCACCCCAGTCTTAATCTTTTTAAGTAGTCGTCTGACTTGTCTGTGCCTTATCACTGTTACACATTAATTACGGAAGTAGTGTTAGTCCTATACTTTTAGTCGTAGACGTTCTAAGAAAGGTAACCCAAAATAGTAGTATGAAAAACATCGGAAAATAATAAAGAAAGAAGAATTTAAAGGTAGAGTTGAAGTAACGTCACATATTCGATTATAATTCTCCATAGTTATAATTAGAACGTCATAATTTAGGTAGAAGAAAAGGTAGGTATCTAGTCCTCTTTATCCTTTTCACGACTTGAGGGTAGAAACGATCAGTTCCGTTTATATTTTGAAGAACCAAGGTACACTTTCCGACTGTCTGGAGACTCAATATCTAGAATATAGAATTTTCGAGAAAACTGTCACCGTCCTTCATTATGAACTTTCACCTCCATTATTTCACCTCTCAGGAAATTTAATCACTGTCAAAGTTTAGTTTGCTTTAATTGTCAATTTTCTGAGTCCATCCTCTGGTAAAACTACAAGGTCTAAATAAGACGAAGGTAACAAAATTTTTCAGTCTTTAGAATCGTACCGATTTTACCGAAGAGATTCACAAGAAATTTTGATAAAGACCGTAAAACACTTCTCTTTCACATTCAAATAACGTCGATTCCCTACAGTTTCTAAGTAGATTTAAACTAACGGTTTACTGTCAGACAGTTCATAAACTTCTGTGCACAATACAGAGTGCCTCCAGACGTCAAAAGAACCCATCTATTTAATCGGAGGAAGTTGATAAAGAATATACTGTCCCGACGGGGTAAGACCCATAAAAACAGATCGACAGTAGGTCACGCCAACAGTTAGACCGTCACACTATGGGTCCTGACCTCAATGGTGAAGTCTACACCTGACTGGACTTGTACTCTCTGACCATAAAGGTGTCAGGGAGAAGCTTTTAAAAAATGAAGAAAAGTACGATGGACGTAGTTGTAATCAAACAGTGGGTGTAGTGTCATGACTGAGTGTTATGGAACATCAGTTGAGTGTGGAGGTTTCATAGATAATAATAAAGAAAGAGAACTTGTTCTCATTGAAATTTTTGAAAAATAAAACTTTATTACTAACTAAAGTCCTTTAACGTTTCTATTATGTTTCTCTAGAGTTCATGGTGAGAAGGTCACAGAGGGTGACCATGAAGAATAAATTGATATTATATTATAGTTTTGGTTCTTTACTTTAAACACGTTACGTACCCGTATCAAGAAACGGTAAGATTGATAAAAAAAAAATTAAGTTTTTTTAGACTCAAACATTTTATTGTTTGAGACATTGATGTACTCGAAGAAGTCTACGGTAGGAGAAAGAAGATGTAACCTTATTGAATGTAACAA
Organism: Capra ibex; assembly: GCA_006410555.1. Taxonomy (NCBI): domain Eukaryota; kingdom Metazoa; phylum Chordata; class Mammalia; order Artiodactyla; family Bovidae; genus Capra; species Capra ibex. The sequence continues at coordinate 2,308,081 of SJYO01010634.1, read as the reverse complement.
TCTCAACCTAAAAAAATCTCGAAGAGTGAAGAGAAGGGAGAAATTGTAAAGAATTGTGGAGGGGACTGTTTTCTTGTTGGTTGGTTGGTTTCTTGTTTTGTTATTGTTGTTGTTAATTTTTTTTTTTTGGGCTTGGGAGGAGAGAGTCGTAGGATGTAGTCGTTTTACCATGGTGGAAAGTGAGTCAATGAGTCTGATTTTAAGAACCCTCTGTAACAAGGAAGGGGCAAGCGAATATGGGGGTGCAGGTTAAGTAATCGTTTAGGATAGTTAAAATAAAATTCGTAAAGAAAAACGGGGGTGCATCGGTGTAACCAGATTCGGTGGTAGTGAGACCGGAGGTGATACCGGAGGATTGACTGGAGAGTCCGGTTACGAATGTGGACCTCAGATGAAAGGTGTCTTTCGTGTCTGTCTAGGGAATTTCTTGATTAGACTCAGTGATCGTGATGAGACGAGTTGTGAGGGTACGTTTAAACATCTTAAAAGGCGTAAATATTTTTACTAAAAACCCCCCGTCTTTTACCGTCTTTCGAGAATAGACTTAGATAACTCCTACCGTATTACCAGAAACCAGCGTCGTTCGCTCTGACGTCACTCTCTCTTTCCTCTTGACCTACTTCATGTCCATTTTGATGAGGACGACCCAAGGGGAACAAGGAACGAGACTCGACTGGGCTATAATTAATTCTCAGACACCTCTGCCCCGAAGAGATCGTCACGTCATCAATTCTTAGGTGGACGGTTAAGTCCCCTGTACCCAAGTTAGGGACGAGGTCCTTCTAGGGTGTACGACGTCCCGTTGAATCGGACACACTGTGCTGATAACTTGGATACGAGATCTCGGGTGCTCGGTGTTGATGACTCGGGTGTTTGTGACTGCGGATCTCGGACACGAGACGTTGCTCTCTTCGGTGACGTCCCTCTTCGGGCACGTGCTGCTCTCTCGTCGAGGGTGCGTAGGATAGATCTCTTTCGGGTACACACAGCTATTTCTCGGTCACGTCGGTGCATATTTCACTTTGTTTTTTTATTTAGAATTTTCTTCTTTTCGCAGACGCCTCTGCGGAACGTCACTCATAACATTCCTACGACGAGTCTTATGTGGACAATACAACGAGACACAGGGAAAATGCTCCTGGGAAGTCTTTTTCGCAAGGGATCAAAATCATAGTTGGAAGCAAGTTAATAAGTCGGTCACAAGTGACTCCGAGGAGAGTTGACGATCTGAGAGAGAATTCCCCATGTTCGATCCAGAACGTGAGTACTGGAAGACATTACCCTCTCTGTGGGTTATTGATACAATAGTCTATTTACTCAATTTAAAAAAATACGCCACTAATCCGCGATACTCTTTTTTGTTCGTCTCACTTCGTTAGAGTGGTATCCGAACATCCCTTCTCCTTAGCGAAAGCTCGTCCGTCAGTCTTTGGTGAAGAGGTTCCTACCCTGAAACTCGACTCCAGGTTTACTATTCTTGTTCAGTCTACACACTTCTAGACTCCTTTCTCCTTTTACTTCGGTCTTTACTGGAACTACAAAAGTTCCTTGTTTTTCCTCTGCTGTCCCACCACCTGTACGCCACTCCTTTGTCACCCCCACGCTCGATACTCTGGTTTCCGTGTCTTCCTGGACACGTGGTCCGTACGTCCCCTTCCCTTTCGGCGACCTCAACTCTTTGTGTCGACCGGAGAGACGGTCCGTATAGAGACCCGGGGTACTTGTCTATGCGAGTGGACGAAGGGGGAAAGAGTAGAGGACGAGTTGTCAAGCCCCGGTCTAAGTGTTGAAAACGATTCCCGGACCCTCGGACGTAACACATAATTGAAGTAGGGACCGTGGTAGAGTACGGGTTGAGACACACAGGAAAAAGGAAAATTATGAAGAATGACATCGATCGAAACTAAATATAAGAGGAAGTTCATTCAGTGAAGGACAAAACAAAGTCTACTTCCGTCCACCTGTTACGCATGTGAGCCCCTGTTCCACTTGTGTGTCTTCGTTACCGTCTTCTTACCCCTCTCACTGTAGAGGCAGTGCCTCAGAAGTCTTACCCTACCGCACCGAAAAATAGATAGGTCGATTTGAGTCTCCGACCGAGGCGGCAGAAACTGAAAGACAAGGAACCCAAGATCGCACTCCTTTACCTAAACCTCCCCTGATGAGAAATAATAACTCTCTGAAATAAAACCCCTCGAGATTTTAGTGACGTCTACCACTGACGTGGGTACTTTAATTTTCTGTGAACGAGGAACCTTCTTTTCGATACTGGTTGGATCTGTCGTATAATTTTTCGTCTCTGTAATGAAATAGTTGTTTCCAGGCAGATCAGTTTCGATACCAAAAAAGATCATCAGTACATACTTACACTCTCTACCTATATTTCTTTCGACTCACGATTTCTTAACTATGAAAACTTCACACCACAACCTCTTCTGAGAACTCTCAGGGAACCTGACGGTCCTCTAGGTTGATCGGGTAGGATTTCCTTTAGTCAGGACTTATAAGTAACCTTCCTGACTACGACTTGGACTTTGAGGTTATGGGACCGGTGGACTAAGTTTCTTGACTGAGTAACCTTTTCTGGAACTATGGCCCTTTCTGATTTCCGTCCTCTTCCCCTCCTACTGTCTCCTACTCTACCAACCTACCGTCGTGGTTACCCTACCTGTACTCAAACTCATCCGAGGTCCTCAACCACTATCTGTCCCTTTGGATCACACGACGTCAGGTACCCCAGCGTTTCTCAGCCTGTACTCACTCACTGACTTTACTTCTCCATATTCTACCCAGGTCTACTTTTACCCCTTACATAAGGTCTAGGGTCTATGGATTCTCTGGTGTCTGGTAAGTTTCTAGGTTCCTTCAATTAGGGTATTGAGAGTCCTCACTTCCCTGTTTTTCCTAACCCTTACAGTCCATAAAGGGAGTTCTCAATAGATCTTAAGATACCTGTAGAGTCCCACGACACCAGAGGTGTCCGGGAACCGAGTCCCCACTAAGGTTCACATCGTCTCGGTAGGGTCCAACTGGTGACTGGAGACCAGTAGAGATCGAGAACCGACTTGGTCTGAACTCCGAAACTCTTATATGTATCCGGTCCCCAGAACAGTACAACACCATTGATGGGACAAGAAGGGACAGTTAGTAGAGTTTTTTTTTTTCCATCCGTGAGTCTCACCCACACACTAACCCCACTCCGTCCCCTCTCAGTGAGTATCCAAGAGAGATCCTATTCCCTGTTCTGTTTCCGGGTTCTAGTAAGATGTCCGTTACTTTATCGTATAGAGGAAACGAAATTTTATGGTACACACACACAATCAGTGTGACAGGCTGAGAAAACACTAGAGTACCTGACATCGAGTAGTCCAAAGAGACGGGTACCTTGAGAGGTCCGTTCTTATAACCTCACCCAACGATAAAGGAAGAGGTCCCCTAGAAGGACTGAGTCCCTAGTTTGGTCTCGTAGGGAAGACCGAAAACGTAACCGTCCGCCTAAGAAATGGTGACTTGGTGGACCCTTCTGGAATGTACTCGAATGTACATTAAAAAAGTTCGGTAGTAGAGAAAACGGACATGACGGGCGGGGGGTGAGAAGGCTGGGTACTTTTTTTCCATCTCCCATGTAAAGAAGTACTAAAACGAAAAAGTGTAAGGAGAAATTAGACCGGAGACGGTGTTGACCGTCGTCTTCACGACTAGATAGTACTCTTCCAGAAAGAACCCCTTCGCACCGGCTCCGTCGTCGTCCTTCATGTCCTTTAGAGTACTCTGTCAGACAAGAACTTGTGAACGGACAGAAGAAGACGTCTGAGTGCTCCACTTCTCTTTGCAGACTCTGTGTCCCCTCCACCGCCCTTGTCTCTGGGTCAAGAATTGACAAACTCCAAGTGGGTGTTGACCGTTTTATTGGCGTCCCGTGTTGACAATCTGACGTCAGTCCGGACGCCGGTACCACGTTGTACAACTCTATTAAAACAAAGATTCCCCAAGATTCGTGGGTCCCTCGGGACGTCAATCTTCGTCGTCACTTTCCGACGACGAAACAGAGGTCCGTGATATTATACGACCGAGTACCATTCTACGACGATCCCACCAGGACCTCACCAGTACACTCTCCCCTCCGTACCACCAGACCAGAGTACTCCGTTGCTCTATCGACGAAGGTTCCCCTTCAGACCCAGTATCTAGTCTCGGTTGAAGAAACCTTCTGAGTCCGACCCCGGGACACTGGCGAGAACATGAAAACCCGTTAAGTCAATTGACTAGTGTGTGTTTGCACTCGAGGCCCTACTTCTGTGACCGGGGTTCGGGGTCTGAACACTTTCAAAGTAGTGAACAATAATTCTGTTTCCCTCTTTCTCTCACTTTCTCACTCTTTCCTTTGTTCTGCTCTTTCTCTCTCTTTCTTCCTTTTATTTTTCTTCTCGAAAGAGACCGTGTAGAAACCGTTCACAACGAAGGACTATGTCGTTCCAGGTAAGAATCTTTACCGACCCGAAGTGACGGTCCTAATCTACTTTTGGTCATGTGCTTCTGACCGGGGTCCGACTTACGAGACTGGGTTGGGTTAGGTGGGTCCGTGTACGGGTTGGAGACGTGGGACAGAAACCAAAAGGTGGTGTAGACTAGGAGGTCACGTATGGAACTCTCGACCTTTAAGACCCCACTAAACGGAGGTGACATATATATGGTTTTGGTGGTTCGGTCAGTATCGTCGAAGAAATCTCTGTCGTAGATTACTTGGGTCACCTACTGAAGAAGTTCGTTCAACCGTCCAGTTGGATTAAACCTCCTTCTTTCTCTTCGTCCAGTTTTATACCGGTCTCTAGTCTCTGCCTGGGACCTGGTCGGTAGTGGTTAGATCCTAAGATTTTGGGGGAGAGACGATGAAGAGAACGGACTTCCCCTTGACGAGGGATCCGACTTTTGCACTTCTTGTCTCGACCCATAACAGTCTCAGACTCACCTACTTAATCTCGGACTTTGTCCCAGACGGTCAGTCCTCTGGTCCCGACTCCAGGGTGGTCACACCAGTCCACTTCTAATAACAGACTGAACAGGTAACCGACACGACTATTCAGGGACTGGACAACACCGGACAGGATTAAATTTACGTTCCGGAGAGTCCACCATGTCGTCATTTCTTAGACGGACGGTTACGTCCTCTACGTTCTCCGTCTCCAAGTTAGGGACACAACCCTTCTAGGGGACCTCTTTCTTTGCCGTTGGACGAGGTCATAAGAACAGGCCCTTTAGGACCCCCTCCTAAAGGCTCCTCGGACCGCCCGATGTCAGGTGCCCTACCGTTTCTCAACCTGTCCTGGCTCGTGTTTGTACTAACTTATTGACTAAATCTTTTACGTTAACTACTATATATACTGGGTTTGTGAGCAGAAACATTCGAGTCTATACTGACAAATAAAATTTTACCTATAAGAGGAGGGTCAAGGGGTGACGGGTGTCTATTGAACCACTGACTTGAAAGAAAGAAAAAATGTAGTCGTTTCGGAAAATAAAGTAAAAAAAAGTTTTTGACTTTACCCTAAATATGTAAATAAAAACAAATATGACATAACCAAAACGGTAAGTAACTGTAGTTAGATGGTGCCCACATGTACTCAAGACTTAGGACTTGGGGGAGGGTAGAGAGAGGGGTATAGTAGAGAGACCCAGTAGGGTCACGTGGTCGGGGTTCGTAGGACATAGGACATAGCTTGGATCTGACCGCAACTTGAAGACTGGTGTTAAAAATTTAGATATTATGTGAGTTCGAGATTTCCACTTGTAAAGAAATTATCTACATATTACGACTGTCAGTTTAATTTCCACATAAATTTACTGGAAAAGGGCTTCGGACCCTCACAGAGTAAATAAACTCTACTCTCCCCGACGACTTGAGGACGACCCGTCCCTACCTCTATGTCCCTAAAATAGTGATGGAGAGAGTCTCTTTTCTACTTTATGGTCGAGAGGGACGGTAGTAGGGTACTGGGTTTTGTATTTTTGTGTATTCTTTGAAACCGGTGTGTCTGACGAAGGTCCGACTGGTCTATAAAAGAGTCAAGTCAAGGCACGTCAGCGAGTCAGGACAGACTGAGAAACGTTGGGGTACTTAGTGTCGTGCGATCCGGAGGGACAGGTAGTGGTTGAGGGTCTCAGATGGGTTTGAGTACAGGTAGGTCAGCCACTACGGTAGGTCTGTAGAGTAGGAGACAGTAGGGGAAGAGGAGGACGGAGATTAGGAAGGGTCGTAGTCCCAGAAAAGGTTACTCAGTTGAGAAGGGTACTCCACCGGTTTATAACCTCAAAGTCGAAGTCGTAGTCAGGAAGGTTACTTGTGGGTCCTGACTAGAGGAAATCCTACCTGACCAACCTAGAGGAACGTCAAGTCCCCTGAGAGTTCTCAGAAGAGGTTGTGGTGTCAAGTTTTCGTAGTTGAGAAGCCACGAGTCGAAAGAAGTGTCAGGTTGAGAGTGTAGGTGTGTACTGGTGACCTTTTTGGTATCGGAACTGATCTACCTGGAAACAACCGTTTCATTATAGAGACGAAAACTTATACGATAGATCGAACCAGTATTGGAAGGAAGGTTCCTCATTCGCAGAAAATTAAAGTACCGACGTTAGTGGTAGACGTCACTAAAACCTCGGGGGGTTTTATTTCAGACTGTGACAAAGGTGAAAAGGGGGTAGATAAAGGGTACTTCACTACCCTGGTCTACGGTACTAGAAGTAAAAGACTTACAACTCGAAATTCGATTGAAAAAGTGAGAGGAGAAAGTGAAAGTAGTTCTCCGAAAACTCAAGGAGAAGCCAAAGACGGTATTCTCACCACAGTAGACGTATAGACTCCAATAACTATAAAGAGGGCCGTTCTCTAACTAAGGTCGAACATGAAGAAGGTCGGGTCCCAAAGAGTACTACATGAGACGTATCTTCAATTTATTCGTCCACTGCTATATGTCGGAACTGCATGAGGAAAAGGATAAACCTTGGTCAGACAACAAGGTACAGGTCAAGATTGACAACGAAGGACTGGACGTATGTCTAAAGAGTTCTCCGTCCAGTCCACCAGACCATAAGGGTAGAGAAAGTCTTAAAAGGTGTCAAATAACACTAGGTGTGTCAGTTTCCGAAACCGTATCAGTCATTTCGTCTTTATCTACAAAAAGACCTTGAGAGAACGAAAAAGGTACTAGGTCACCTACAACCGTTAAACTAGAGACCAAGGAGACGGAAAAGATTTTGGTCGAACTTGTAGTCCTTCAAGTGTCAGTGTATAACGACGACTCAGAAGGTTTAAACGACCGTATAACTCACGTCGTGAAAGTATCGTAGTAGAAAGTCCTAAACTTTCTCGAGTTGATCTTAGGGTAGTGGAGGTGATCGAGATAAACATCACTACGAAAGATTCCGGGTGAACTGAAGTGTAAGGTTCTACAGACCGAGATCCACTCACTAGTGTGGTAGCACTAATAGAACCAGCACTTCTAGAAAAAACATGTCAAGAAGACATACAAGAACGGTGGAGAATCTAGAGATCAGAAAGGGTAAGACAACAAAAGGAGACAAAGAAACGTAACTAGCGACTCCTTCCGAAAGAAGAGAGAGGAACGATAAGAAACCTTGAGACGTAAGTCTACGGATATAGGAAGGAAAGAAGGAAACTAAAAGCGAAGAGAAGAAAAGTTCTTCTCTTTCGGGAGGAGTCTGTCGGTAAAACGAAAAACATAAAGAAAAGGTACCCCTACCAGAACTAGGGACAGAGGACATGTTGCAGTGTTTGGAGGCAGGTATCAAGTAGTCCGTGAGACAGATAGTCTAGATCAGGGAATTTAGATAAAGAGTGAAGGTGACATATTAGTATTCCCTAAACTAAATCCAGTATGGACTGACCAGATCACCAAAAGGGACGACGACGATTCACTACAGTCAGTACAGGCTGAGACGCTGGGGTATCTGTCGTCGGGTGGTCCCAGGGGGTAGGGACCCTAAGAGGTCCGTTCTTATGACCTCACCCAACGGTAAAGGAAGAGGTCACGTACTTTCACTTTTCACTTTCACTTCACTTCAGCGAGTCAGCACAGGCTGAGAATCGCTGGGGTACCTGACGTCGGATGGTCCGAGGAGGTAGGTACCCTAAAAGGTCCGTTCTCATGACCTCACCCCACGGTAACGGAAGAGGTTCACCAAAAGGGATGAAAGAAGTTAAACTCAGACTTAAACCGTTATTCCTCAAGTACTAGACTCGGTGTCAGTCGAGAACCAGAACAAAAACGACTGACATATCTCGAAGAGGTAGAAACCGACGTTTCTTATATTAGTTAGACTAAAACCGCAACTGGTAGACCACTATAGGTGCACATCTCAGAAGAGAACACGACAACCTTCTCCCACAAACGATACTGGTCACGCAAGAGAACCGTTTTGAGATAATCAGAAACGGGACGAAGTAAGGCATGAGGTTCCGGTTTAAACGGACAATGAGGTCCACAAAGAACTGAAGGATGAAAACGTAAGGTCAGGGGATATTACTCTTCCTGTAGAAAAACCCCCACAATCAAGATTTTCCAGAACATCCAGAAGTATCTTGGCAAGTTGAAGTCGAAGAAGTCACAATGACCAACCCTGTATCCGAACCTAATGGCACTATAACTTACCAAACGGAACCTTTACTTGTCTCTAGTAAGACAGCAAAAACTCTAACGTAGGTTCATGACGTAAAGCCTGAGAAAACAACTGGTACTACCGATGAGGTAAAGAAGATTCCCTAAGGACGGGTGTCATCATCTATATTACCAGTAGACTCAATTTAAGTGGGTAAGGTCAGGTAAAATCAAGCGACTAAGGATCTTACAGCTGCAAGTGAGAACGGTAGAGGATAAACTGGTGAAGGTTAAACGGAACTAAGTACCTGGATTGTAAGGTCCAAGGATACGTTATAACGAGAAATGTCGTAGCCTGAAACGAAGGTAGTGGTCAGTGTAGGTGTCGACCCATAACAAAAACGAAACCGAGGTAGGGAAGTAAAAAAGACCTCAATAAAGAGGTGACTAGAGGTCGTCGTATAACCCGTGGATGACTGGACCCCTCAAGGAGAAAGTCATAGGATAGTAAAACGGAAAAGTATGACAAGTTCCCCAAGAGTTCCGTTCTTAAGACTTCACCAAACGGTAAGGGAAGAGGTCACCTGGTGTAACACAGTCTGGAGAGGTGGTACTGGACGGGTAGGACCCACCGGGGTGTACCGTATCGAACCAAAGTAACTCAATTTGTTCCGACACCAGGCACACTACACTAAACGATCAAAAGACACTAATACCAAAGTCACACAGACGAGTGACTACGGGGGAACGTTGTGGATGACAGAATGAACCCAAAGAAAATGGAACCTGCACCCCATAGAGAAGTACCGACGAGGTTGTTTCACGTCGGTGATGAGGAATGGAACCTACTCCAGCGGGAAGGACTGGAACTTGCACCTCATCGAAGAGAGTCGGGAGGACGCGGGTACGTCGACGACGAGGAACCTACACCTAACGAGGAGCACCTGCACCCTAACGAGGAGCACCTGCACCCTAACGAGGAGCACCTACACCCTAATGAATAGAAGAACGAGTCACCCAGTCGGGTTACACTGTTACAGTCAGTGCGACTAGATGGTTCCCAGGAAGGGACTCTGAAAACTTGTACCCGTCCCTTACACAGGTAGGTTCCTACTGGTGACACTCTTCACTCCGAGACCTGGACGACCGCCGGACGACAAACCTTTACGACGAGACGACCCACGTTGCTATTAGGACGAGTCTCAGTGTGTCGTCACTCCATCTCGGCCCGAAACCGACCAGACAGACGAAGGTCTCGAGGATGAGAAGTCAGTGAGACACCTAGTTCGGAAACAGAAGTGACCCTTCATTGACCCTTTGCCCAGACGTCCTTGGGGGTCCGGTGATGGATCCCTTCTCGAAACCAAAGACCTTTACCACTTCTTTCTTTTCCCCCGGTCATAATGATCAGAGAGTTTGGAACCGAGTCTGTCTATAAAAGATTAGTCGTAGATAATTATAATAGTGATCCCTAGTGTCTTTTGTGTTCTCTTAAGGTCTTTTTATAGAGGACGAAGTAACTGATACGATTTCGGAAACTGACACACCTAGTATTGTTTGACACCTCTTAAGAAGTTCTAAACCCTTATGGTCTGGTGGAATGACGGAGACCTCTTTAGACATACGTCCAGTTCTTCGTTATCAATCTTGACCTATACCTTGTTGTCTGACCAAGGTTTAACCCTTTCCTCATACAGTTCCGGCAGATAATAGTGGAACGAATAAATTGAGTCTACGTCTCGTGTAGTACACTTTACGGCCCGACCTACTTCGTGTTCGACCTTAGTTTTAACGGTCCTTTTTATAGTTATTGGAGTGTATACATCTACTGTGGTAGGAATACCGTCTTTCTTTTCTCCTTGATTTCTCGGAGAACTGCTTTCACTTTCTCCTCTCACTCTTTCGACCGAATTTTGAGTTGTCAGTCTTTTGCTTCTAGGATCCCAGAGCAGGGTAGTGAAGTACCGTTTATCTACCCCTTTGTCACCTTTGTCACAGTCTGAAATAAAAACCCCCTAGGTTTTAGTAACGTCTACCACTGACGTCGGTACTTTAATTTTCTTCGAACGAGGAACCTTCTTTTCGATACTGTTTGAATCTGTCGTATAATTTTTCGTCTCTGTAATGAAACGGCTGTTTCCAACCAGATCAGTTTTGATACCAAAAAGGTCATCAGCACATACCTACATTCTCAATCTATATTTCTTACGACTCACGACTTCTTAACTACGAAAACTTGACACCACAACCTCTTGTGAGAACTCTCAGGGAACCTGACGTTCCTCTAGGTTAGTCCATAAGTAACGTTCATGACTACGACTTCGACTTCGAGGTTATGAAACCGATGGTATACATTTCTTGACTGAGTAGTCTTTTCTGGGACTACGACCCTTTCTAACTTCCGTCCTCCCTTTCTAACTTCCGTCCTTCTTTTCCCCTGTTGTCTCCTACTCTACCAACCTACCGTAGTGGCTGAGCTACCTGTACTCAAAATCTTTTGAAGTCCTCAACCACTACCTGTCCCTTCAGACCACACGACATCAGCTGTCCCAACGTTTCTCAGCCTGTACTGACTCGTTGACTTGACTTGACTTCTAAAATAATTTTCAACGAAAAAAATAAAATTTCATTATAGAGAATATTCATTGTAGTAGTAGTATTTTCTAGTCTCATTCTACGATCCCTATCTAACCCTCAAACTCTGACTGTACATGTGTGACGATATAAATTTTATCTATTGGTTGTTCCTAAATAACATATCGTGTCCCTTACTACGAGTTATGTAATATTAAATCTACCCTTTTCTTAAACTTTTCATTATCTAGATACATATACATGCTGACTTAGTGATACTACATGTGGACCTTGATTGTGTTGTGACAATTAGTTGGTATATGGTAACATTTTGTTTCACTTTCGTTTCAGCGAGTCAACACAGGTTAAGAAACACTGGGGTACCTGACATCGGATGGTCCGAGGAGGTAGGTACCCCAAAAGGTCCGTTCTCATGACCTCACCCAACGGTAAAGGAAGAGGTCCCCTAGAAGGGTTGGGTCCCTAACTTGGGATCAGAGGGTGTAACGTCCGTCTACGAAATTGGAATTCTCGATGGTCCCATCGGGTCGGGTGCACATTCATCATGGTATGTCATAATAAACATTTTATTTTTAACAAAAATTTTCCACTCTTATTTTAACTTTCAAAGTTGAGGGACGACTATCGGTTAGATAAAGAAAAAAAAGTTAAAATTACCATAAAGAAATTACTTACGTATAGTAAAAAATTTCTACATTGACTGTATATCAGACACACTCAAATTCCATATGTTATACATATATAATGTTATACTAAAGGTGATATCGAAATCGATTGTAACAGTAATACAGTGCATTAATAGTAAAGAAAGACACCACTCTAAATACTGGATCAGAAGATCTTTAAAACTTCATGTACTATGTCAATAATTGATATTAGTGTTGAGACACGAAAACTAGAGGTCTCGAATAAGTAGAAGGTCGATGTTCAAGATAGGAAGCTAGTCGTACAGGATCAAGGGGGTTAGTGGTCGGGGACCGTTGGTGGTGAGATGAGAACAAAGATATTCAAGTCGAAAAAATGTCAGACGCACATCCACCACAGTGTGTCATAAAGACAGAAAGAGACAGATTAAATTGAGTCGTATTACTGGAGCCCCAGGTAAGTGTAACAACGTTTCCGGTTATATAAAGATTCATTGTAGGTTTCATTGCTATAAGGATGGTTTTACGACCGTGACATATTATGAAAGTGGACGGAATAGAATAGACGAGGAATACTAGTACACTCATTTAACCGGGTTGAAATGTCAGGAGAGAGATGTGGCACCTCTTCACCACCTGAACTCTGAGTAGAGAGTCCGGGAAGGGTGGTCGGCTCCCCGTACACCGGTCAGTCGTCTGTCGGAGAGTAGCAGTCGAGGAAGTCCCGACGGGGTGGGGTGGACTCAGTGTGGGAAAAGTCCCGACTGAATTGCTCCTCCCCATCTTTCCGGGTCGTGAAGTCGACTGCCGTGCTACTGGTGTCACCCGTGGTGAGTGAGATCTAGAGGGGTGTCAAGACAGCTCAGACGTAACGTTCAACTGACGAAGGAAACGGGTCAGGATGAAGACGGGGAGTAGGAAAGTGTCCATAAGTAGAGATTTTTTATAGAAGTGGGATTTGAGGTGGAATTGTAGAAGGTTTCTTGGGTCGGAAACTCGTACCTACATACGGTTTTTTCGTTCCCCCACTTTACCCTAAAGCGACCGACCTGGGGAGCGACGGTCCGACCCTCTGTTCCATGGGTAGGACCACCACCGATTTCGTCTGTCGGGAACCGTAGTTCACCAATAAATCGAACAAGCTTGAGAGTGAAGACACTGGACCCTCCCACACAACCACCGTCCCCTACGTGGTCGGACACATTTATGGGGTCCACAAACGACACACACCTCCCTTCCTACTACCACAATCTACTGATAATGATTGACGGTGACCACGAGGTGTACTTCTACTCCTAACCCACTTTCAGTGTCCGTTAATCTTCGGTCCACACCTTCGGTCTCCCGGAGAAACCAACGAGACGTCTCCTTCTTACCTCTTTCGGATCCTGGTTCGAGTACTGAATTCTCAGTGACTTGAAGTTTGTGTCAATGTCAATTTGCGATTCACACGTCTGGATGGACACACTGAAGGAACTGGGACCTCACCTTTTAGTCTTAACTGGATAAACGAGGTCGAGGGTTTGACCCAGGAATCGAATACCCCATTCTCAATACTATCACTCTCCCGGTTTACCTTCGTAGACTTTGACGGAGAGGGAGGAGGGGTCCTCCTCCTGCCACCTCCAATCACAGTAGGAATTCACAGGTTTCCTAAGTCCTCATCACCAAGGACATTATAGAGGTGCACTCAGTGGTTAGACCGGTGACGTTTTTGATCTACTTAGGACCTCCTACTGACGTCCAATAATGTTCGAGTTTATTCCTCATCCGTCTAATGTCCACGGTAAAGTCTAGTCCATAAAGACGTTCTTACCCAATTATACCGGAGTCCAAGTACCATGTAGTAGTAATTAGACCACTTACGAAAGAAAAATTTAGGGTAAATTTTTCTCCTAGTCTTCGTCAGAAGTACAACGAGGTCCCGATACCATTGTGAGGACTGTCTCAGACTTGTTTCAGGTGTCTCTCGATCCGACAGACCTGTAAGATATCATGGTTAGGTAGTATAACTATAACTACTATAATGCAATTGACCCGACCTACTCGTTGACTACCGATCAGGTACCCGTGAGGTCTCTCACCTTTTTATTTGGGACGCATCTAAGTCCCCGGACGGTAAAGACATGTTAAAAATCTCCAAATGATCAATCCTCGTACGACCCTTTTGGGAATTTTTTTTTTGGGTATTTAATAATGTGACGAACGAACGTACGCACGAGTCAGTACAGGTTGAGAAAAGCTGGGGTACCTGATATCGGGTGGTCCGAGGAGACAGATACCCTAAAAGGTCCGTTATTATGACCGCACCCAACGGTAAAGGATAAGGTCCCCTAGAAGGGTCGGGTCTTCAACAGAGGACACAGAGGACGTGACTGTCTGCCTAAGAACTGACATCTCGATGGTTCCTTCGGGTTAATAACGTAATGTATAAAGGATCACGTTTTTTCCTTCGTGTTGTGGGCCCCCGGAAACCCCCAGACGTCCGTCGTATACGATGAGGATCCTTACCTCCTGTACTTTCTGACGGTCCAGACTCACTCCGAGTCTCGTCTGTTTTCGGGACACCGTCCAGGTCAGTCGTTATGTCCATAAGGACGATGAACCTGGTATACTAGGTTGTCTGGGTTACCACAGTCTCCGTAGTCACTATTCTTTTCCACGATACACCTTAGACACCTTTCAGGATCGTCCTCTCAGGGTACCTAGATCCGGTACGTCAACCGTTCGCCTACTTATTACATGGAGAACTTTTTTGTTGAGGTCGATACCATGACCCGGGACTTTCTTTGTCTTACGAACTGGTACACTCTGGTTCACTGGTACTCAGGTCCTGATAAGTAGAACTCGACTGAGGAGACTATAGGTGCTTCAACATTCCGGTTTGCCCGGGGGTTTATTAAGTAATGCTTTTTCTTCACCGCGGAGACCCTAACTCGTGTTCGTCCGACGTATTGTCTTGGGGGGAGAGGGTATATGTGTGTGAGTAGTAATGACGTAGGTACGGGGAGGGAGTCGAGTGTGGGTCCCTCCACGCCCCCTGACAATTGTTGATTGACTTCCTCCTAGTTTTTAGCGTTCGAACGTATACTTACCTAGCTGAACCATAAACACACTTTCAACTTACCGACTTACAACTACTGTCCACGTCCTGTCACAGAGAGTCTGGGTCGGGACTTTTACCGTCCCTGTTCTCTTCCAGGAGAGTTACTTGTCTCGAGACCTACCAGGATACCAGTAAGTGAAACACCGTCTCTTCCCCAGACTCCGATCTCATGTGTACCTAATCGCACGACGACGACGATTCGACGAAGTCAACACAGGCTGAGACACACTGGGGTATCTGCCGTTGGGTGGTCCGAGGGGACAGGGACCCTAAGAGGTTCCTTCTTGTGACCTCACCCAACGGTAAAGGAAGAGGTTAGGTACTTTCACTTTTCACTTTCACTTCAGCGAGTCAGTACAGGTTGGGAATCGCTGGGGTACCTGACGTCGGATGGTCCGAGGAGGCAGGTACCCTCAAAGGTCCGTTCTCATGACCTCACCCCACGGTACCTGATGGCATGACCTCACATTAAGATCACCCTTACTAGGGAATACCGAGTGGGTCGGAGTGTTCACTCTCCTACCGTAAAATAAAAGGTTTCTAGTCGAAGGAAGAAAACCCCCCTCGGAAGGACACAGGGTTCTGACTGGACCGAGGAAAAGTCTTGGAAGGGGTTTGAGTCTCTCAAGGAGCATCCAAAACCTCCGGGTGGCAAAGGAAAATTTCACAACGACCAGGGCGTACCGTCTCTCACGTATCGTGTGTATCTCTTGTACAGTTTTTGTTTATCGAGGACTTTGAGATAGGGGTCGAAACCCGATCCCGGGGAGGACCGTGTCTGAAGACTCTGGACTTGTCCCGACACACTAAAAGACATGGTCCTAATCGATTCTTATTGTGTATAGATTACATTTGTATGAATCCCTATACACCTTTCATGTGAATTTAAACGTAAATATTGTCGGGTCAGTTGAAAACCCTCCTGTCTCCCCCTTCCTACTAAAAAAAGAAAGTTAATCGGTGAACAAACAACTAATTGAAAACATAAAATCTAACACTAAGCAGGTGTTCGTTTATCTCCTTTTACTTTTTGATCCGTCTCTAAAAAGGTTCTTTGAATAAATTGGTCGTTTATGGTAAGGAAATAGTATCTTTCTTTCTGACCAGAGGTCTTCGAAACCGGGAGTAGGAGAACCCAAGACGTCGATAGTGTTTTAGGGGGGTTTAGGACCTTTTGTCAGTCTTTCCTGACTCCCTGGGTCTTCTCTTACGGAGACAACGTGTGTAAGAATATTTTAATGCGACCGAACATTTATACGTTCTTATTATTACTCTTGTACCACTGTTATAAATTTTATTATTTCATTTTGACAATAGGAGTTGGAAATGAAATCTACTCTTTGTGAACACTTCCTCCAGAAATTTTCTGTACACCCCAGATAAGGGACTCCGAGGCTACGTCAACAAGACCCAGCCCTCCGTTTTCGAAGGGCCTCTAGTTTACACGTCGAACCCACTCATTTGTGGTTTGATCTGGAACTAGATTGGATCGTAGTCCACTAAAGATAGGGGTATCTTCTTATATACAAACCGTACCCATTCCCACCACTCTCCTTTTGAATAATTGTTTTCTTTTCTCGAGTAACTTTTCTCGAGATGTTTTTGGTCATTTGGTTTCACGTAAAATTTTACTATTGAGTACTTGGATGACATAAGGTGTTCCTAGGTCACCGGGAAAATTTTGCATGATAAAAAGAGTAAAAAAGAAAAATTTAACCTTATATCCCCGAAATATGACGATACAGTCGAAGACGACATGTCGTTTCACTTAGTCGGTATGTTTATGTATATAGGGGAGAAAAACCTAAAGGAAGAGTAAATCCAGTGTTGTCTCGTGACTCACTCAAGGGACACGATACGTCATCAATATAAGAGGAATCAATAGACAAAATATCTACCATCACATATACGCCATGTCACGTACGGACGAGTCGGTACAGAGAAACGGTTTGGGTACCTGACATCGGACGGTCCGAGGAGACAAGTACCTTAAAAGGTCCATTCTTATGACCTCACCCGACGGTAAAGGAGGAGGTCCCCTAGAAGGACTGGGTCCCTAGTTTGGGTACAGAGACCGTAGATGATGTGACCGTCCGCTTAAGAAATGGTGACTCGGTGGACCCTTCGGGTCATCACACATATACAGTTAGGGTTAGAGGATTAAGTAGGGTAGTTGGGGTAGTGCAAGTCAGGGATACAGACACAGAGATAAAGACGAAACGTTAATTTGTACGATAATGTAACTTAGGTGTAAAGTACATAATTTTGGTTTAGTAAACGATTATTAATCTCTGTTATTTTTCATTGTAATAATAAAATATTACAGAAACTAAACTTAAGACATTCACCCTTCGTTTAGGGATGACTCACACGGTTAGTCTTTTTCGTCAGATAACTAGATAACTAACTAAGGGAGGACCCCCCGAAGACTCTTTCGGGTCCGACGGTTACCCCTTGATGTGGAATCGTCGGGTCATGTCCATACACACAATCAGGTTCTCGATCCACTGGACCTAGAAACAGGTAAAGACTATGGTTCAATCACTCGATAAATTGATTCTAAGAAAAAGTAGACATTTTACCTCTATCATTACTAATAAGGTGCAAGTTCCAACCCTCCCCACCGTCACTCCTCTATGAGGAGCAGGTTCCATTCCTCGTCGCCGACACAAAACTACCTCGTCTACACTTCTCTATGGGGTGCAGGTTCCATTCTCTTTGGGTTTATTCTGCCATCCACAACGTTTTCCCGTCTGTGTGACTTTGGTATTAGTGTCTTTTGATCAGTTAGATTAGTGTGATCCTGGTGTCGGAACAGATTGAGTTACTTTGGTTCGGTACGGACGCCCCGTTGGGTTCTGCCCGTCCAGTACCACCTATCCGGACTGTCTTACACCAGGTGACCTCTTCCCTTACCATTTGGTGAAGTCATAAGAACGGAACTCTTGGGGTACTTGTCATCCTTTTCCGTTTTACTATCCTATGACTTTCTCCTTGAGGGTTCCAGTTATCCGGGGGTTATACGACGACCTCTAGTCACCTCTTTATTGAGGTCTTTCTTACTTCCCTACCTCGGTTTCGTTTTTGTTATGGGTCAACCCCTACACTGACCACTATCTTCGTTCCAGGCTACGACATTTCTCGTTGTAACGTATCCTTGGACCTTACAATCCAGGTACTTAGTTCCGTTTAACCTTCACCAGTTTGTCCTCTACCGTTCTCACTTGCAGCTGTAAGATCCTTCGTCGCTTGATTTTACCTGACCTTACCCACTTAAATTGAGTCTACTGGTAATATAGATGATGACGCCCGTCCTTAGGGAGTCTTCTTTACCTCATGGGTAGTACCAGTTGTTTTCTCAGGTTTCACGTCATGAACCTACGTCAGAGTTTTTGCCGTCCTACTAGAGACAAGTAAAGGTTCCGTTTGATAAGTTATAGTGTCATTAGGTTCAGATACGGGGTTGGTCATTACGACTCTTCGACTTGAACTTACCAAGATACTTCTGGATGTTCTGGAACATCTTGATTGTGGGTTTTTTCTACAGGAAGAGTAATATCCCCTGACCTTACGTTTTCATCCTTCAGTTCTTTGTGGACCTCATTATCCTTTTAAACCGGAACCTTATGCCTTAATTTTCCCGTTTCTGATTATCTCAAAACGGTTCTCTTGTATGATCAGTATCGTTTGTGGGAGAAGGTTGTCGTGTTCTCTTCTGAGATGTGTACCTGTAGTGGTCTACCAGTTGTGGCTTTAGTCTAACTACTATATATGAAACGTAGGTTTCTACCTCTTCGAGATATGTCAGTCGTTTTTGTTCTGGTTCTCGACTGATACCGAGTCTAGTACTTGAGGAGTAACGGTTTAAGTCTGAATTTAACTTCTTTCATCCCTTTTGGTGATCTGGTAAGTCCATACTGGATTTAGTTTAGGGAATACTAATATGTCATCTTCACTCTTTATCTAAATTCCCTGATCTAGACTGTCTGTCTCACGGACTACTTGATACCTGTCTCCAAGCACTGTGACATGTCCTCTGTCCCTAGTTCTGGTAGGGGTACCTTTTCTTTACGTCTTTTCGTTTTACCGACAAACTCATCCGGAATGTTTATCGACACTTTTCTTCTCTTCACTTTTCGTTTCCTCTTTTCCTTTCTATATTCGTACACTTACGTGTCAAGGTTTCTTCTCGTTTCTCTCTGTTCTTTCGGAAGGAGTCACTAGTTACGTTTCTTTGTCTCCTTTTGTCGTCTTACCCTTTCTGATCTCTAGAGAAGTTCTTTTAATCTCTGTGGTTCCCTTGTAAAGTACGTTTCTACCCGAGCTATTTCCTGTCTTTACCAGACCTGGATTGTCTTCGTCTTCTATAATCGTCTTCTTTTCCACCGTTCTTATGTGTCTTCTTGATATGTTTTTTCTAGAAGTGCTGGTTCTATTAGTGCTACCACACTAGTGAGTGAATCTCGGTTTGTAAAACCTTACACTTCAGTTCACCCGGAATCTTTCGTAGTGATGTTTGTTTCGATCACCTCCACTACCTTAAGGTCAACTCGAGAAAGTTTAGGACTTTCTACTACGACACTTTCACGATGTAAGTTATACGGTCGTTTAAACCTTTTGAGTCGTCACCGGTGTCCTGACCTTTTCCAGTCAAAAGTAGGGTTAGGGTTTCTTTCCGTTACGGTTTCTTACGAGTTTGATGGTGTGTTGACGTGAGTAGAGNCTCGAGAAAGTTTAGGACTTACTACTACGACACTTTCACGATGTAAGTTATACGGTCGTTTAAACCTTTTGAGTCGTCACCGGTGTCCTGACCTTTTCCAGTCAAAAGTAGGGTTAGGGTTTCTTTCCGTTACGGTTTCTTACGAGTTTGATGGTGTGTTGACGTGAGTAGAGCGTACGATCATTTCATTACGAGTTTTAAGAGGTTCGGTCCGAAGTCGTTATGTACTTGGCACTTGAGGGACTACAAGTTCGACCAAAATCTTTTCCGTCTCCTTGGTCTCTAGTTTAACGGTTGTAGGTGACCTAGTACCTTTTTCGTTCTCTCAAGGTCTTTTTGTAGATAAAGACGAAATAACTGATACGGTTTCGGAAACTGACACACCTAGTGTTATTTGACACCTTTTAAGACTTTCTCTACCCTCATGGTCTGGTGGACTGGACGGAGAACTCTTTAGACATACGTCCAGTCCTTCGTTGTCAATCTTGACCTGTACCTTGTTGTCTGACCAAGGTTTATCCTTTTCCTCATGCAGTTCCGACATATCGCAGTGGGACGACTAAATTTAAGATACGTCTCATGTAGTACTCTTTGCGACCTGACCTTCTTTGTGTTCGACCTTAGTTCCAACGGCCCTCTTTATAGTTATTGGAGTCTATACGACTACTGTGGTGAGAATACCGTCTTTCACTTCTCCTTGAGTTTTCGGAGAACTACTTTCACTTTCTCCTCTCACTTTTTCAACCGAATTTCGAGTTGTAAGTCTTTTGTTTCTAGTACCGTAGACCAGGGTAGTGAAGTACCCTTTATCTACCCCTTTGTCACCTTTGTCACAGTCTGAAATAAAACCCCCCGAGGTTTTAGTGACGTCTACTACTGACTTCGATACTTTAATTTTCTGCGAATGAGGAACCTTCCTTTCAATACTGGTTCGATCTATCGTATATCTTTTCGTCTCTATAATGAAACGGTTGTTTCCAGGTAGATCAGTTCCGATACCAAAAAGGTCACCAGTACATACCTACACTCTGAACCTGTACCCATATGGACACCACCTAAGTACAACTACATGCCGTTTTGGTTATGTTATAACATTAATCGGAGGTTAATTTTATTTATTTAAATATAATTTTTTAACTTTTTTTATTTTCGACTCACGACTTCTTAACTACGAAAACTTGACACCACAACCTCTTCTGAGAACTCTCAGGGAACCTGACGTTCCTACAGGTAGGTCAGGTAGGATTTCCTCTATTCAGGACCCACAAGTAACCTTCCTGACTACGACTTCGACTTTGAGGTTATAAAACCGGTGGAGTACACTTCTCAACTGAGTAACCTTTTTTGGAATTACGACCCTCCCTAACCCCCGTCCTCCTCTTCCCCTGCTGTCTCCTACTCTACCAACCTACCGTAGTGGCTGAGTTACCTGTACTCAAACTCACTTGAGGCCCTCTACCACTACCTGTCCCTCCGGACCGCACGACGTTAAGTACCCCAACGTTTCTCAGCCTGTGTTGACTCGCTGACTTGACTTGACTTAACTCAAGGTGGTACGATCGAAGTAGAGTTGGACACAAAATCGGTAATCAGAGATCGTGAAGAAAATCTCGTTTGATAAAGTATTTTCAAAACACCCCCTTCTATCCGTAAGAAGTCCAACTGGACAAAAAGATCCCTCTAATCCGTCTTCGGATTCTTACATTTATCTACCCGGGTTCTCTTGCGAAACAGATACTCACCTAGGGTCCAACAACACCCGACGTTACCCACCCCTATCTCGGACTGGTCTTTGGACCACCTCCAAGTGAGAGGGGGATTCGTGGAGTCTGGGTGACGTATCACTCTACTACCGAGGTTTCTCAGACAGAGGGCGAGTCAGTCATACCGGAGAGAGTCGGTTGACGAGACCGAAACGTCTACACCGGAAACACACTCTGACACTGTTTAAGTGGTCTTCGTCATTCAATTTTTGTTCGAGAGGTTATTACCGTGTCCGTGAACACTTCCGTTTAGTTCCCTTCACCCCCTTATTTCCCGTGGGGCTACTCCAGTCCCTCACTCTCCCTTTCTTTCTCTTCATTTGACATCGACTCTGAATAGTCCCGGGTAAGTGTTCTTACGATACTCGACGTCTCTACCCCACAGACGTACTGAATTTTACCCGAGTCCACCGGTAACCAAATGAGATGTAGGTTTAAAGCGGTAGGTGTCCTTTCTCGACATGAAAATAAGGCACATATAAAATTATATGTACACATAAAAATTCAAGTCAAGTTAAGTCAAGTCAGCGAATCAGTACAGGCTGAGAAACGTTGGGGTACTTAGTATCGTGCGGTCCGGAGGGACAGGTAGTGGTAGAGGGCCTCAGGTGAGTTTGAATGTAGGTAGCTCAGCCACTACGGTAGGTCGGTAGAGTAGGAGACAGTAGGGGAAAAGGAGGACGGGGGTTAGGGAGGGTCGTAGTCTCAGAAGGTTACTCAGTTGAGAAGCGTACTCCACCGGTTTCATGACCTTAAAGTCGGAATCGTAGTAAGGAAGGTTTCTTGTGGGTCCCGACTAGAGGAAATCTTACATGACCAACCTAGAGGAACGTCAGGTTCCCTGAGAGTTCTCAGAAGAGGTTGTGGTGTGAAGTTTTCGTCGTTAAGAAGTCGCGAGTCGAAAGAAGTGTCAGGTTGAGAGTGTAGGTATGTACTGGTGTCCTTTTTGGTATCGGAACTGATCTACCTGAAACAACCGTTTCATTACAGAGACGAAAACTTATACGATAGATCCAACTAGTATTGAAAAGAAGGTTCCTCATTCACAGAAAAGTAAAGTACCGACGTCAGTGGTAGACGTCACTAAAACCTCGGGGGTTTTTATTTCAGACTGTGACAAAGGTGACAAAGGGGTAGACAAACGGTACTTCACTACCCTGGTCTACGGTACTAGAAGTAAAAGACTTACAATTTCTACACATTAAAACAACAACAACAACAACAACAACACGACCCAGAATCAATGAGATAAGTCCAAAAGGAGATCAACACCACTCTCCCCCGACGAGAAGGAACACCATGGATCCGAAGAGTAACGTCCCCGAAGAGAACAACACCTCGTGTCTGTCCGAGATCCGTGTGTGTGAAGTTATCAACGTCGTAAGCCCACGTCATCAACACCGAGTGCCCGAGATCTCGTGTCCGAGTCATCGATACCACGTACCCGAATCAACGAGACTCTGTATATCCTAGAAGGGCTCGGTCCCTAGCTTAGGTACAGGGGAGGTGACCGGTTTCCTAGGATAGGTGACATAGTGGTCCCTTCAGGACACGTACGTAAAAATTTTAATTCAAAAATGGGTCGTCTCACTGTACTTAGAAACGGTTCAGTTTTATGTATAGGACTCACAGGGCCCCACGTGATTTAAATCGTCCCAGATAATTATGATATTATTTCCACTTAGTGATTTTTACTTACGATACTCCATATCTTTCAACCCAGAAGAGGTGTCGAAGACCTTGTAAGGTATTGTTCTCTCATTGAACCAGAGTCTAAGGATTCCCGGTCACCTATTTCGTCAACCCGATAAAGTGGGATCTTCTGATTTCCCACCGGTCTAAAGTGCGACACGACACGAGTCGGCAAGTCAGGACAGACTAAGAAACGTTGGGGTACCTGATATACATGAGACGGTTCGAGGAGACAAGTACCCTAAAAAGTCCGTTCTTATGACCTCATCCCACGGTGAAAGATGAGGTCCCATAGAAGAGGTAGGTCCCTACTTTGAACGTAGAGGACATGACCGTCCATCTAAGAAATGGTGACTCAGTGGACCCTTCGGGACAGGTCTAAAGTACTTATTTATAGTTTGTTGTTATTGTGACGAAATCTAAACGAGTCCTGTTTAGTTCTCATTTACTGGACTTTGTCATCTTCTCTCTTAAAACTAAATTTTTTTGTTTGGGGTTTTTTTTTTTTTGGGAGTGACTACGTTTTTTGTTTGTTTGTCACAAAATAACGGGATCATCCACTGAGATCTGGGACACCCAACTGGATGACGACTTATCCTTTTCGAAGACAGACACTCCTACATCCATATGAATCCACTTACCTGACTTGTAGGACTCTAGGTCCCTTACGAGACAAAGATACTCCGATGTGGAAAAGGAAAGACTGGAAGGGTTCGGTGTCGACCCCGTCGTGGAAAAACTCCAATCACGATCGTCTTGAGGTGGAGAATCCCACGAGGATGTGTCTTAGGGGGTGTCGCAGGTAAGCTGAAGTCCGTAGGATCTGAAAGGAGTTTCAGTGTCCGTGGTTCTAATGTGAAGGAAGGGTGTCTGTGTCGTCTTCGGGAGCTACGGGATGAGTGTAAAGACCTAACAGTCCTCAGGTGACTCACAGTTTCCGACCCTGAACCTTCTTGATCCAGGTTGGGACCGATACGACAATTGACCGACACTTTGTTCCCGTTCAGAGAATTGAGAGACCCGGAGTAAAAGTAGTGGACACAGTACTCCTGAAAAACACATTTAATGTGAGAAACTCTATTAATATCTAAATGTACGTCAACATTCGTTACTATGTCTCCCCAGGGTAAAATGGAAAAGGGTCAAAAGGGGTATCAATAGGGGACATTTTGATATCGTTTTATAGTGTTGGTCCCGTGAAGGGACCACAAACACCAATTCTGAGGTTCGAAAGTTACATTCCCAACGTCCAAGCTAGGGACCAATTCCTTGATTCTAAGGTGTGCGGTACACCACACCTGTTTTTTTTTTTTTAGGGTTGGTTCCATAGCTGTATCCATACCAGTTCCAGTCTTGTTTCTAAGGAGTATAACGAGGGGGACGGGAAGAAGACCAAAATATTATAATATGTTCAAAACACACATTTTGTGATATAAAGATTAAGATATACAGGATGTCACACGAATGGTGGTGTTTAAATCAAAGGTAGGTAGTGGTACGTCAACTAGGGGAAATGGACCGTGGTCGTCATTTCTTGGACGGACGGATACATCCTCTGTATTCTCTGCGTCCAAGTTAGGGACCCACCCCTTCTATGGGACCTCCTACCGTACCATGGGGTGAGGTCATAAGAACGGACCTCTTAGAGTACCTGTCTCCTTGGACCGCCCGACGTCAGGTAATCTCGACGTGTCTCACCCCGTGTTGACTCCACTGAATCACGTATCCGTACGTGAGACAAGAGACATTGATGTACAAATATAAACGAACCAAACAAGTAAATTATACAGAAAGATAAAAGATATAAGGTGGATGTTCATTTTAGTATGTCAAATAAACAAAGTAGACTGAATAAAATGAATCGTGTTATGGGAGTTCCAGGAGGTACATATATATGTTACCTTATGATGAGTATTTTTATGATGAGGTACTTTTACTATAGCACGGTAAACACTGTAGTACTTCTTTAGACCGATCTATTAGAGATTGTCGGAAGGATCATGACTGTCAATGTTAACATAACATTGGACTGACACAAAAGAGGTACGATATGGGTTGACACTCAGGTTTATCCCAGTATAGATGAAAGGGTCTCTTCTGTATGTCTACCGGTTGTCCGTGTACTTTTCTACGAGTTGTAGTGATTGGTAGTCCCTTTGTGTTTAGTTTGGATGTTACTTTATAGTGAAGTGTGGATAGTCTTACTGATGACAGTTTTTCTAGTGTTTCTTGTTTACAACAACTCCTACACTTCTTTTCCTTTGGGAACACGTGATAGCCATCCTTCCATTTGACCACGTCGGTGATAACCTACCTCCAAGGAATTTTTAGATTTTTGTCTTGATGGTATGTCAGATGGTTAAGGTGGGGACCCATATATAGGTTTCTTTTACCTTTGTGATTAAACTTTTCTATGTACGTGGGGTTACAAGTATCGTCGTAATAAATAGTATCGGTTCTGTACCGGAAGGTACATCGAGTTTGTCATCTCTTAGACGGACGTTACGTCCTCTGGTCCGAAACTAGGCACTCAACCCTTCTAGGAGACCTCTTCCCTTACCGTTAGGTGAGGTCATAAGAACGGACCTCTTAGGGTACCTGTCTTTGCGGACAGTCCACTGTCAGGTACCCCAACATTTCTCAGTCTGTACTGACTCGGTGATTGTGTGTGTTCTATACCTTAGTTGGATTCACAGGTAGTTGTCTACTTACCTATTCCTTCTACACTATGTGTGTGTGTGTGTGTGTGTGTGTGTGTATGTCGCCGTACAGTGAGTTGGTATGTTTCTTACGTTAAAACGGTAAACGTTGTTGTATCTACCTGAATCGTCTCTTCCGTTACCGTGGGGTGAGGTAATGAGAACGGACCTTTTAGGGTACCTACCTCCTCGGACGACCCGACGTCAGGTACCCCAGCGATTCCCAACCTGTGCTGACTCGTAGAAGTAAAAGTGAAAAGTGAAAGTACGTGACCTCTTCCTTTACCGTTGGGTGAGGTCACAAGAACGGACCTCTTAAGGTCCCTCCCCCTCGGACCACCCGACGGTAGATACCCCAGCGTGTCTCAGCCTGTGTTGACTTCGTTAAATCGTCGTCGTCGTCGTCTACCTGAATCTCCCATGATACGAATCACTTTATTCAGTCTTTTTTTTTTGTTTATGAGACAATAGTGAATAGACATCTTAGATTTTTTATTTTGTTTAATTATATTGTTTTATCTTTATCTAAGTCAATATCTCTTGTTTAATCACCAATGGTCACCCCTCTCCCTTCGCCCCTCTTCGTTAAATTCCCGTCCCCTAATTTTCCATGTCTGATGATACATATTTTATTTATTCTATGTTTCTACATGACATGTTTACCTTATATCGGTTATAAAATATTTTAAAATTTACCTTATACTAGATATTTTTGTGACTTAGTGGTGTAACATGTGGATTTTGATTATAACATTTAGTGGGTATTAATTTTTTTGTTTTTGACTTTGTTTTTTTATTTGTCGTAATGTAAGTGTTATCACTGACGTGAAGTGACCGCGGAGGGAGGTGAGGGAGAAGCGGGTCAAAACAAAGACCCTGAGGGGTCCCTGGGAAACGTGTGCTCGTGCACGAGGGTGTGGGACAGGCGGTACACGAGGGAGGAGAGGGTGCCTGAGTGACCCCCCAGTTCCGGACTCTTCGGTGAACTCCTGGGGAGGTGTCGTGTCGGCGGTCGCGAAGGTGGCGTCGCGACTGTAGACACCCCCACGAGAGTGGGCAGGACGGAGGTGAGAAGAAAGGGTTTCGACACGCCTGGTTCCTCGACAATCAGAGCCTTCTGAAGACAGGAGTGACACAGACTTTACGGCGTCCAAGTCGTGTCCTCGTTTGTCTTACGAGAGAGAAGGGTGGAAGTCAGTGTTGTCGTCGTCTTAGGGCGAAAAATGTAGAGGAGGTTGAAACTTTTGACGGACAACATCGAAGTCGAACATCGAAGAGAAAGAGACCCCAGTTCCCACTCTACAGACTCTATTGGTAAGGGTGAGGACGGAGTCTTTAGGGAAGGTCTCACTGAAAACGGGTGGTCAGACACTGTGTGTAATATTGAAATTTACCTTATACCAGTCCGTCCAGACTTTGGGATTTATCCGTGATAAATCCGACGTCACCCCATGAGACATTCGATAAATTTCTTTGTTTGGTTCTTTCTTTGTTTGTTTGTTTTTTTCTTTTTCTTTTCGATAAGTAGAATTTCTGATAAGTACCTTCAACCCCTTAATTTGTACCGTAGGAACTTATATATGGGAGGTGTCGCGTCGAACCGGATAACAAGGGCAGTATTACTGTCAAATGGAGACCCTCCAACTCTTTGCCCCGTGAGTGACGACCTAGTCCATGACCCCTCCTTTGTTCTTGTTTCGATATAACAGTCCTTCGGATTCCCGACAGGGTTTGTGTCGTCGTGAGGTCTTATAATAACACCTTGCACAAAGGAGGTATCTCTGGGTTAGAAATCCGTCTGACCTGACCCTCTCCCTTTGATGAGGACACACAACGATAAGGTAATTCCTCTCTTTGCATGTCTGTATGTATCGTTCTCACCATACTCGGTAAGAGTCCTCTTTGGGTGGCAGGGGCGGAAGGGAGAGACGAGGAAGGAGTTTCAGTGGAAGGTCATGGGTCCACAAGAGAATCGAGACAACAGTAGTCTTCTTTTGTGACTAAACTGAATGTACAGAAGGAAAATACTTCGAGGACGGACAAGTGGACGAACTAATGGACCCTTGGACTACTCTCATCTTTTAGGGTCTATGTTTTAGGGTTTTACCTCTTGGGTCTTAGAAATCATCGTTTAACAGTCCGACCTTTTAAACAGTTCCACCTTAGATTTGACCCGACACAGTAGTCATTCTGGGGAATCGGGAAGACGTAGAGAACTATTAGTGTACCTATGGGGTTTCATCTAAATTTACGGGTTGATCTCCTGTGCCCCCTACACAGGCGTCACATTGCACACCTACACACTCGGAGTCACATTCGTTCTACTTCAAAGAGATTTTAATACCAGACAGTCCTGAAGACCAACTTAAGAAAACACCGTCGACATTTATTTTAAGGAAAGAATTTTCCCATCCTTTTCGACACGTCTTTAGGACGGTTCTCACTTCTACTTTGATTAATGTCTTCCTCGTTTCCCTGTTTTCACGAGGATTACTCGACGAGTACTGTCGACCGACCCCCCTAGTAAGTAAGTAAGTAGATGGGTCAGTGAGTTGTGTATAATGTCGTAAGTAAGTAAGTAGATGGGTGAGTAAGTTGTGTATAATGTCTTGGGAAGTGATACACCATTCGTGATATCCCAATCGCCGTATAGTCACCTATTTTTTCTTCTCTGTCGACGAAAGAATGTCGAAAACGATTCATTTCCTCTATCTGATTGTGCTGTGTTTATTTAATGCATTTACATTAACACCATTCACAATCCTTCTTCTCGACCCATGATACTTTCGT
Source organism: Capra ibex (assembly GCA_006410555.1). Taxonomy (NCBI): domain Eukaryota; kingdom Metazoa; phylum Chordata; class Mammalia; order Artiodactyla; family Bovidae; genus Capra; species Capra ibex. The sequence goes on along the minus strand of SJYO01010634.1, from coordinate 2,279,463 downwards.
TTATCTTCCCACCGTTACTAAGTCTTTTTAAAGGTACTCCTTTCGACTCGGGACCTCCTAATCGGTCTCCTTTCTCTCCGCTCAAACCCCTTTACTGGATTAGTCCTTTATTATCGTACTTTCTTCCTTGTCAGTCCACTTTTTACTTAGAGTTTTTTTATTTCAGTAGATAATTTCGTTTTGAGTTACTTGTCTTCCGTTTTGTTTCGATTTGGTGTCACCCCGTTTTTAGATGAGGTTTTTCGACGTTACCACCGTCCGCACACCCAAGTCCCGAAGGAGGTAGGTCCACCGAAAGTAGAAAAGGTGTGACTGTCGTTTTCCGGAAAACACCTTCGTGTTCCAGTACAGGAAATGATGGTATGGGGATTCTACAATGGGATTCCGTCTGTCTACGGTACTTAAGAAACATCTTAATTGTCGGGAATGTGAGATTTCTCTTGACGTCTTACCTCTTCCATTCACTGAAGGAGGTTCTCAATTTCTACCTCTACTTGGTCGAGGTCCACCAGACTGAGAAATACAGACTGGTGTGCGAGTAAGAAGAAACGTAGGATTGACCGTGGGTGTCTCGAATAAACCAGGGTCGGACAACAAATCATCCCCTTCGACCTCGAGTGTTTCCAAGTTTGTGAGTGCACTCTGGTACCCTCATCTCCGGTGACATCCTAATCTGAAGACCAAGGGTAGCGATTAGGTATGTAGAAGGGGTAAAGAACGACAAATCACTTTGCATCATTTTTGTGTGTCAACTCTTAATTAATACTATCCTACGGTTTTGATGTATATTTGACTAGTAGTAAAAAGAACTCAATGTACGGAAAGAGGGGACTTTTGAAGTCACAACTTTATACATCACCTTTGAAAAATAAATTTTTTTTTTTTGTGAATTACTATACAAAACAGTACTTCATTAGTGTGAAAACTCAAGAACCTAAAACTTGATAAAATTTCGTCCTATACGAACGTAATTTGTTGACTAAATATTATAAGAAGATGTAAGTAGATTATTTTACATTTCAGAATTTCATATAAATTAACCAATCAAAGAGATTATTTTAGAACTTATATCTTATCATAGAACCGTGGATGCGACTTATTACTTTGTTATGTTCCCTTGTCCTTCTATTTTTACTATTGGTAAACGAGGTAGTCTTTCTTGTCCCGTAGAGAATAATAGTTCAACGAAGATTAATCAGAATTATTTGTATAGTGAGTGAGAAGACCGGAACCTAAGATGGAGACTCTTTACGTCTCTAATGTGGACTACCATACATACTAGGGAAAATCTACACTTGAAGTTACTTTGTTACCCAGAGTCTCCATATAAATGTTGGTCGGGTGAAAGAGGAGGAGTTGCTGGGAGTCGGTAGTAAGAGTAGTCGTCCGGGAATTGAAACCCTGAAGGTCGGGAAGGGATGTCCCAGAATCTTTATGATCTCCCTTGAAGACTGTAAAAGTTAAGGACCTGGACTCGCGGGGGATCCGTGTGTCTCTATTTGACATCGAGACCCCCTTAGTCCTGATACCCTTCGACCACAGAGTGATTCCAGTTACGGTTTAGGGACTTGAAGGGATACACAAACGACACAGTTCTTTCCGTCCCGTCCCTCCCTCGACCCTTCCTGTTCTCCCTCACCCACCGTTCTCCCTCACCCACCGGTCGAGACAGTAGTTGGTCTGTGATGTCCCCGAGACCCACCGACAGAGGGATTGTTGTCTATGTAAGCCTTACCCTCCCCCACCCGATCTTCGGTTGGTCTGGGATGGGGTACCTTTATAGTGACCGGTGTATCACTTATATAACCCGATTTCTCATCAACGACCTTTTTAAAATAACAAGTTGATTTAGGTAAGTGTCAATTGATAAGTTTCAAATGATTTGTATTTAATAAACGCGACGAATGTAACAGAAGGACAGGGATACGGACGGTCCGTGTGCATAGTGACCCAAAGTAGAATCGTATAGATGGTAAGAACGACGGAAAAAGTAAAGACTATGACAAAACATATGTATGGAGGGTATAAGTGTCAGGTGTAGGTGAATTGATAATGGAATTTGGAAAACACTATACCGATTTGGCGTCACTCCGTGAAAAAGTCTTCGAGCACGGGCACATAATGTATACACCATATACACAAGTGACATATACGAACACTCACATTTAAACCCAACACACGTAATATACACTCATACACACATGACACGTACACACCACATACAAGTGCACACACCATACCACACACACACACATAGATGAACTCCATACATATAAACACAGACACACACACATACACATACACACCAATACACTTGCAGACAAAAACACACCACTCCACGCACCTCCCAACACACTACCCATACCACACACAAACACACACACTAAACATCACACACAAACACATGGACCACTTGGAGACGTACACCTCCCCACACACGATACACATATCCGAACGCATACACAACACGTGGAAATACACATATAAACATACACATAAACACCACACGTACAGACAAAGATACACACACTACAACCCACCCATACAGATAAAGGGAGACACACACACTGACACAAAGATACACACACACAAGTGAGGACGTACCCCTGACGTCGGGGTGTCGAGATCCAGACCCCGGGAGGAGAGTCTGGAGTCGTAGGGGGACGGTCTTATGTCTCGGAAGGACCCGTGGGTGTACCTGACCCCAGACACAGGTCTCTCTCGCCCTTTCGCGAAGGACACCATTCACAAATGTTCAGACGTGTCAACACACGGACCCACACACTATACGGTTGACGAAGGCGTCTCCTGTCCACAGACACCAATGACCGGAGAGCCCTGGAGTCCTTCAGTAATAGTGTCCGTGGTCTCACGAACTTAAGTACCCTTTTACAAAAAGGAGATTCTGGTATGAAAGTAAGAAGTAATTTTCTTTTTTTATAGAACCCACTGAGGTAGTCAGTAAGACTAATCCGGGAAGGTAGAGTTGTTACAAACTAGGACGACGACGACGACGATTCAGTGAAGTCAACACAGGTTGAGACACTCTGGGGTCTCTACCGGAGGATGGTCCGAGGAGACAGGGACCCAAAGAGGTCCGTTCGTGTGACCTCACCCAACGGTAAAGGAAGAGGTTACGTACTTTCACTTTTCGTTTTTACTTCAGCGAGTTAGCACAGGAAACTAGGATCTTCGTAAGTTTAGGTAGTATGTCGGACAGGGGGTATAAGGTCGGGGTTAAGGGACGACCTGAATGTGTGTACCGAGTCGGAGGGAGGTGGTCCACCCCGTGGATAAACAGGGGAGTAGCAGTAACCAGAGGACGGAAGGACTTGCCCTCAGTCTCGGTCTTCCACTTCTTCGGAATCCGGTGTCATAGATCCAAATTAAAAGACCAATTTAGGGACTATTACTTGAGGAGGTTACAAGTAACCCATCCACACCGGTGTACGGCCCAACCCGTACGTTCTGTGTCTCTGCCCATCTTATTATACCACCAAGTCTGTTCCCGAGATCTTATTCTGTCGTGGACAAGTGGAGGGTAGGAGTGGTGAATGAGACACCAGAGACTGTTCTGTGGAAGGAATTCCGAGACGACGCAGTAAACGCTTTATTCATGTATGTATGGAACGACGCACCGACACTCCAATTGAACCGTACTTCATGGATCGTCTCACGGACCTTACGTCTCAGGTGCGCAATAGAGAACACTCCTGACCGAGTGTCCGGAGGTAAGGTCGGAGGATCCACCTCCCTCTGCAATCTTCCGACTCGTGGTACAAAAGGGCCGCAGAAACGGTAGTCTCAAGATCTACGTGTAACAGAAAGTAGTTCGTCCACATGAGTCGTGTTCTTGACGTTCCGTCTTAGACGAGGGAAAACTTTTTACTTTTTATTTCACTTCAGTGAATACAATTAGGGAATACAGTTCTCCAGAATTTTACCTCGACTTAGACTCGGAATGTGTACAGGAGTGACCCACCTTGGTACTTCTGACTTGACCCAGTTTAGTGTTCTTAAGGTTCCTGAGACATTTTTGTGGACTTTTAACAATGTCATTGTTTGAAGATGGAAGGAGATCACTATATGAAACGTACATAAGTACAAATCGGTTCTGATCGAAACCAGACCCGAAGGGACCACCGAGTCCCCATTTCTGAGACGGACGTTGTATCCTCTGGTCCCAAGCTAGGGACCCAGCCCTTCTAGGGGACTTCCTTCCAGCACCGTTGGGTGAGATCATGAGAACGGATCTCTTAGGGTACCTGTCTCCTCGGACCGTCCGACGTCAGGTGTCCCAGTGTCTCAGCCTGTGCTTACTTCACTGATTTATCGTCGTCGTCGAAAACAGAGGTTGAGATTAATTCCGAAACATTACGTTTGGAGGGAAGAAACGAAAATAAAAATAAAAAAAGGAAATTTATAGGTCGAAAATTGAAGAAAGTTTTTAAAAAAAATACGACTTGATATCCCTCTAGGTTGGTCAGTTAAGACTTCCTCTAGTCGGGACCCACAAGAAACCTCCCTTACTACGACTTCGACTTTGAGGTCATGAAACCGGTGGAGTACACTTCTCAACTGAGTGACCTTTTCTGGGACTACGACCCTCCCTAACCCCCGCCCTCCTCTTCCCCTGCTGTCTCCTACTCTACCGACCTACCGTAGTTCCTGAGCTACCTGCACTCAGACTCACTTGAGGCCCTCAACCACTACCTGTCCCTCCGGACCGCACGACGCTAAGTACCCCAGCGTTTCTCAGTCTGTGCTGACTCGTTGTCTTGACGTGACTTCCGGTTCATTATGACTAACAAATCTATGTAGGGTAGAAGAAGTGGTAAGTTGACAGGTACCTGTAAATCCGACGAAGGTACAGAAGAGACAAGACAAGACAAGATACATGACGAGCGGTATCACCAACATGGTTAAGTCTAAGGGTGGTTGTCACATCCTCCCAAGGAAAAGGAGGTGTGGGAGAGGTCGTAAATAATAAACATCTGAAAAACTACTACCGGTAAGACTGGTAACACTACACTATGGAGTAACACCAAAACTAAACGTCAAGAGATTAGTAATCGTTGTACCTCGTAGAAAAGTACACGGAAAACCGGTAGACATGCAGAAGAAACCTCTTTATAGATAAATCCAAAAGACGGAAAGAAACGGAAATTTTCAGGGACTTAAGGTAGGGGGGCGGGGTACAGGTGTTCGAACAAGAGATACAGATGTAGAGGTAACGACGGGACGTCTATCCAAGTAGTCATGGTACAGAGATCTAAGGTATATATCCGTAATTACATACTATAAACAGAAAGAGAAAGACTGGATGAAGGGAGACATATTATCCGGGATCCAACTAGGTGGAACAATCTTGCTTCAATTTACGTAGGCAAAAATACCGACTCATTATAAGGTGGTACATTTACATGGTGTAGAAGAAATAGTCCCTTCACCCTGTTTAACCCTCTCATCGTAACTTTGTATATGTAGTGGTATAAATTTTAATCTGTCCGTCACCTTCAAATGACATCCTACGTCCCTCGAGTTTAGACTACGAAACACTATTGGATCTCCCTCTGCTACCCTACCCATCACCCTCTCTCCGAGTCCTCCCTCCCCTACATGTTTATGGATACCGACTAAGTACGACTTTATCCCGTCTTTGGTGTGTTTTAACATTTCGTTAATGGGAGTTTAATTTTTATTTATTTATGTATTCGGAGACTTTAAATGAGTCACAGGGGTGATCCCGGTGACAATCCCAACAATGAGTTTAGACACACGAGTTAGACGTTAAGAAACCAGTGTTTATTAGTTCGAAAAACGAAGTAATAACGGAGAATCTGAATAAATCCGACTAGGAGAAAATCGGTAAAAACGACCGTTGGTTTTAACACCTTTACACTCCGAAAAGACATTACCACCAGACCTCAAGTAAAAGGTCGAAGAACCCGTGACTCGTCGTTCCCGACCTCGTCTCCGTCGGGGTCGCAGTCCCAAGGTCACGTCGAGGGTTCCACGGGGTCTCCACGGGGTCCCCAGGTCGTGTCGAGGGTTCCACGGGGTCTCCACCTGAGGAGACCGATCAGTAAAGACACAACAAAACCTTCGACAGAGACCTCGGGGTCGGATCTTAGTCAAGGAAGTTAGGAAGATGATTGAAACGGTCGTGTAATGAAGAAATATTTCAAGTAAAGGTTAGTAATTTAATTTAGGATAAATTATATTTATTTCGTTGAAGACAAAGAACGGGACTTAAGACTACCAATATAGATAATAATCATACAATAATTATAATTATATATTAATTACATGATATTATGACAGTATCTATAATATATAACATATGTAATTATAAGAAACACATATAATTATATATTAAACATATATAATTTATTATAATTTTATTATCGTCGATAATATGGTTTATTAACCGAAGGGTCCACCGGGTCACCATTTCTTAGATGGACGGTCTCGTCCTCTACGTTCTCTGCGACGAAGGTAGGGACCCACCCTTCTAGGGGACCTCCTCCTTTACCGTTGGGTAAGGTCATAAGAACGTACCTTTTAAGGTACCTGACTCCTCGCATCTCCCGATGTCGGGTACCCCAGTTTTTCTCAGTCTGTGTTGACTCATGTGTGTATGGTTAGTATGGTTTATATCCGATATGGCATCCCGGTTTAAAAATGTCTACAATAGATTGAGGTAGGAACGTCGTTTTAATGTGTCAGAAATTCCCTTGGTTAGTTTCACACTTGGATCTAGAAAAACGGTGGATCTAGTACACGGATTGATGACGTGAGATGACAAGGAAGGGAAGATACCTCCTCAGAACGTGTTACTCCTACCGATGGTACATCACATTCTTTACGACCTTTCTTGACACCCGGGTCCTGACACCCTCGAGGCTTCTCGTTTCCAGATTAAGAGAGACCTGGTGTCTTCAGGTCCTACCACAGACGAAAGGTGGAATCGTTCCCTAGTACTGGAGACCTAAGGATTAATACAACCCCTTGGACCGGAGTTTCTAGGTCACCGGACAAAGAGTACATTATTACTAAATCCTTGAGGTTTAGACGTACAGACGTTTCCGTTGACAGATGAGAAAGTAGGTCCACTCAGTGACTTCCGGGACCCTGTAAGTTTAAGGAAACACCCTGACCAAGGTCGATCGTCGACCAATTCGAGTACTCGTCTCCCAAACCAGTCGGTCCCGTCTACACACGGGACCCCGTCTACACACGGGACCCCGTCTAAACACGTGAGTAGAAGTCCCACAGAAAGAGGCAAAGAGTGTTCTAAAGAGACATCGTTGTGGAAGAACGACCCTAACGGAGTCCTAGTCTCTGGAACGAAATAAGTCCAGACATGGAGACCGTAACTCGTGTGACGTCTATGAATCTCTTACTTCCTTCCTTCCTTCTTTGGGGTCGGACGACGATTCGACCCGATGGACCCCTCGACCTCGGAAACGTGAGAGAAGAGTCGAGAAAAGGTGAGGACAAAGACCAACGATACCAAGTGAGTGTACGGACCGGAACATACCTGACGGGATGAGAGTAGGAGAAGGGTCATAGACTTTGCGACCACAAACGGAAATGAACCACGAAGAGAATTACAGTTAGAAGTAATCTATCTTCGACGTTATTAAAAGGAAGCGAGGTTAAATCTTCAAATCCGATGCCAGGACCTCTTCCGTTACCGTGGGGTGAGGTCATGAGAACGGACCTTTTAGGGTACCTGCCCCCTCGGACCCTCCGACGTCAGGTACCCCAGCACTTCTCAGCCTGTACTGACTCGCTGAAGTGAAAGTGAAAAGTGAAAGTACGTAACCTCTTCCTTTACCGTTGGGTGAGGTCACAAGAACGGACCTCTTAGGGGCCCTACCCCCTCGGACCACCCGACGGTAGATACCCCAGTGTGTCTCAGCCTGTGCTGACTTCACTGAATCGTCGTCGTCGTCGTCGTCGTCCGATTGTCAGGTACCCCAGCGCTTCCCATCCCGTACTGACTCGTTGAAGTGAAAGTGAAAAGTAAAAGTACGTAACCTCTTCCTTTACCGTTCGGTGAGGTTATAAGAACGGACCTCTTAGGGTCCCTGTCTCCTTGGACCACCCGACTGCAGATACCCCAACGTGTCTCAGTCTGTGCTGACTGCGTTGAATCATCGTCGTCGTCGTACGTTTTTAAATCCTGAAGGTTACACATAGACTTTCCAGAGAACTAGGTCTTTGTTTGTTCTAGAAAAAAGTCGACTTCCTGACCACTTTCAAAGATGGAGATTCACCTTCAAAGTAGGACCATCGGTCAATATCAACTGGAAGGGAGAAACTTCCAGACCTCTAAAACCCCTATATGTTTAGAAACTTAGACTTACGAAGTGTTATCCAACAAAAAAAAAAAAATTAATTTTTTGGTTTTCGAGGGTGACTAGTTCTATACGTCTCGTCCAGTAATAGGAACAAAGTTTTCTCATGGAAAACTTCTGTCTCGGTGTCTCAAAATTCACCGACTCTGTTAGGTATTAAGAGGTAACCATATAAAAGGTCAGAAAGAACCTTGAGAAAGGGTCTCGATGACCTTGTGTCCCGTGCCTATGAGAAAAACGAGAAAGGAACAAATGGAGTTTGCACTAAGTCCTCAGGGACAAACGGGTCAACCTGTGTCGTCGTCCTCCATGTTCCGGTTCGACGTCGTAGTCGGGACCTTCCTTACCTTCGACTCAAGGTAACTCACTTACCCCCGGTCTGTATTCCTCAGACTGAAAGACCGAAAACGGAGGGAGCAAAGGTCCTAAGTAATGATAGGGAATTAAAGGTCCAATACCCAGAGTATTTTACAACATTTGACCTACTGGTCGTCGGATTAAGACCTCGTGTAAAAGATTAAAGATCGGGTACCAATTAAACGAGGAGACAGAGGTGTAAATCGGTTGTGGGTACTGGTGTGGGAGGCTCTTCGGGACCCGTCTCTACGTCCCTTGACACCCTCTAAGACCAGAGTCCTGTTGAAAGTTTAGAACGTTCTCTCTGTTTCTGGTGGTGTCTACGTGTGAAGTTTATCAGAGCCCAGTGTTCCTGGATTTTATGGTATCATAAAAATACCAAAGGGACCACCGAGTCTCCAATTTCGTAGACGGAGGTTACGCCCTCTGGACCCAAGTTAGAGACCCAGCCCTTCTAGGGGACCTCTTCCTTTACCGTTGGGTGAGGTCATAAGAATGGACCTCATAAAATATCCCTATTTATTTTTCCCCTGATTCTTTAATACGTGGAAGATGTACTAAAAGTCTTTCAAAATCTTTAAATGATCAGTATATACTCTACCTTCCTCTCGACCTCTATCCTTGTTAGAGAGTAAAGGAACGACATAGTAGAAGGAGAGGTAATAAACCTTTTGACGTCGTCTATTACCTCACACATACTTACTACTCTCACAGACTACCTTACTCTATCGTAGATGAACCAATAGATATGACCTGAACTCTACGATTTCTTTTGACTTTCCTCATCGTTATGATAAACCCCTATAGGGTAAATTAGTGAATAAGTAGCTAAGTTATTGAACTAATAGTTTGTTCATACCGGATATTCCATTACCAGTTCCATAACCCTTGTTTGTTCTTGTGTTTTATTTTAAGGAAATAGATAACCTCGACGAATGTTAGGTCTAGTCACCTTCTGTTCACCATTTTTCATATATATATTTTATATCAAATACGATCTACAATGACCTATTATTTCTCTTTTTTTTCCACCCTTTTTATATCCTTCACGGACCCGTTTTAACCCTTATAAAAATAAAGTAAAACTCAGTAGAAAGTAGACACTTTCTACTAGAGATACTTAGTGTTCGTGAACCCCACTTTCTCCACTTCTGTATTTCTACTTATTTGACATACTCAATCAGCACTACCGCAGTCTCTACCCCATCACAAAACCGGTCCTCGTAGTCTCGGGTCCCGAGGCAAAATGAGAACAACTGGATTCCGGTCTCCCACCTCTTGTGGGTAGAGGTCCCTGAGTCTAGTGAGACTCTTACTCATTTTAACGCACTGGAGGAGAGTGAATGAGTCAAGTTTAAGGACGATTGATACTTACACTTCTACAATCGTAAAAATTTTACCTTTATTTGGAACTTAGATGTAAGAGTGGTACGGACTATGATTCGCTCGGTGACGTACTCAATATATGGACCATTTGTGCAGACGTACTTCTACCATCGAGAGGTCTTCCATATTTGAGAAACCTGTGTAAAGTCTAGTGCGAGATTTCTATTAAAAACCGTCGAAACAAACCCGGTGTAGATTCAAATTAATTTGAATGACGTCGTTAGTGAAACGTTATATACATGTTCTCCAGTTATACACCATTTGGAATTTGAATATGTTCCGACACAGTTAGTATAGAGGCATTTTAACTTTTTTTATTTTTTATTGTCTGTTAATTCTTTTGTTTTTTGTCTAGACTCCTCTATCGAAGGACATATCCCTATCGTGTCGTCGTCCAGTAAACCAGGGGAATTCAACTCTCGTCACCCTGTATGTCTGGTGGATAGGACCTAGACTCCCACCTTCAGTGTCATAAAAACACGTGTCGTTGTCTTCAATTTGATTTCAACGTTTCGGTACTCTCGTTTCCACATAAAAACAACGACAATAACAACAAACGTATAAAAAAGGAAAGAGTCATGAAGTAACAAATGTTTATGAAGTCCCAAATTTTTTATTTTGTTATACGGGACTAAGTGTTCTGGTTAAAAACCTATAGGAGTTCGAAAAAACGAATTTTTCTATATATAAGATATACATATAATATGAAATTTCATTTTTTAAAACCTTGTCTTCTTTTATTTATTATTTGGTTCAAATGTTTATATTTTTATTTCTTTAATGTGTCGTAAATCTTCTACTCTACTATCCTTAAATGTCACCTCTACTGTTTCGTGGTATTACTATGGTTCATGAAGTACGTATGTCCCGAACTGTTACAATTTTCGAAAGAATATATATAGTAAAGTATATTAAGAGTCTTATTGATAGAATAGTTCATCCGTCTCGTCTGTAATAATACGGTCAAATTCTTTGACTTTGACTTCGAACCGCAACTCCAAAAGACTAAGGTTTAGGTTGAGGGAAGACTTTTAGTCCTACTTATACTATATTCCAATATAGTTAAATTTTTTTTTTCTAGACATCAGGTTCAATGGACTAAGATCGAGGGTGGTCACATATTCCCTGAAGTTAGAGGACGTTTAACGGGGAATTAATCAAGACCCATAGGGATTGTCCAAAGAATGTACTCAAGTTCTTGTTCCGGTGAGTGTCTTCAAAGTGACGACCACCGACAGGGGTAAGACCGACCCGGGATACTTTCAATGTCGTGGTACCCGATGACACTAGTCCTGGTTGGGGTTGTAAAAACACCGGAGAGATCTCGACACAAGAAAGGACTCTGAGGTGGTCGGGGTCGTCAAAGAGAATCCTGGGTAAAGTTCGGAAGTCCGACAGTTCCTGTAGACACCGTCTTATTCCCTATCACCGTGGGAGAAGTACCCTAGTATAAAACAGTCTCCGGGGGTTTCGTCACAATAGTACTGAGTCACTACGTTCCCAATTGACTCGCCGATGCAGTCAAAAACACATAGACCCCACTGGGACCCCGTCCGCGTAAATTGTCGGTGTCTCGAGACGAACCAAGGTGACTCACAGAGGACTTTCAAGTCAGTCAGACTTGAAACCTTGGTTCATCTCACTTCCCATGAAAAGTCAATTTGGAAGACCAAGTTTTGACTACTGAGTTCGTCTAAACCCAGTGGACAGTAAGAACATATGGATTCACGAGAATAAACCTCTCTCCCCTTGGGAACGGTATTCGGGAGACCATACAGTCCGACATAACAGTGTTCACTGTCCGTGTTCACTGGGTCCCTGTTTGTACCACCTGTGTTAAGGAGGAGACAACCTAGAATGTAAGACATTCCAGTTGTAATAGTGTGGTTGAAGAAACAAATAGATCCTACTCAAGAAAGGACCCTCTGAATAGACCTAACAAGTGAGGGAAGATGCGGGGAGGGGTGGTAGAGTGGAAGGGTTAGACGTTCGGTTGTAAAAAATTTTAATTTAAAAATAAGACCCTGAAGGGACCACCATGTCACCTATCCTTAGGCGGACGGTTCCGTTGCTTGTACCCAAGCTAGGGAAGAGATCCTTCTAAGGGGTACGGCTCATCGTTGATTGGGACACACGGTGTTGACTCGGACGTACGACGTTGATGACTTCAGGTGCGAGGATCTCGGACACGAGACGTTGTTCTCTTCCGCGCCGTTACTCTTCGGACTCGCGTGTCACCTCTCATCGGAGGTGAGCGACGTTGATCTCTTTCGGAAACGCACTATCGTGTCTGGGTCGTGTTGATTTTTATTTATTTTTTTTTTAATTTTTAAAATAAGACTCTACTGACATCTAAGTAATCGTCGACATTATTTATTGCACTTCTCTAGGATACATGGTAGATGGGTCAAAGAGGGTGGAACGTTTTACTACTATATTATTATAGTGACAGTTTTGACTGTAGTTGTGTTGGTCTGTCTTGTAAAAGTGTAGGTGGTGATGTTCTAAGGGACTATAGTGGGCCGGAGTAAGGGGGTAAAGACTAGGAACCGTTAGTGATAAGAGGTAGGAATAAAACAGTAACACTCTGATAAAAATATTTACCTTAGTATGTCACACACGGAAAACCCTTGACCTAAAAAAAGGTAAGTCGTGTTCAGGGATTAATAGACTTCAAAGTGTCTTCAACAAAATAAATAGTTGTCAGGAAAGGAAAAAATAGTGACTGGTCATAAGGTGCCATCCTCTACATGGTCTCAAACAAATGAATCAGTAGATGACTTCCTGTAGACTTAACAAAGGTTAAAAACTAATAATACTTATTTTGAAAAGAAATATCTAAACATACACTTATATCTTAAAGTGAAGAGAGTCTGTTCACGGGTCTCCACGTTGGAGACCATCCACTTACAAATCGCAGTATTCTTTAAGGACTTTCCAAAAGATCTTACCGACCTGGTGTCAGATGGTGGTGGTCGTTACCTCCTTCTTGGGTCAAAGAGGTGTAGAAGGGGTGTTTCACATGAAATTGACTGAGGGGTAGTTGAGTGGTCTGGGTGGGTATGTCTCACTTTCAGTAGGTCCCCCATGAAGAACTCTAGCAACAAACCAAAAGAGGTTGTCCGAGAAACTGACACTTTTAGACTGAAGATGGGTCGTACAGGGCGGTAAAGAGACCTGCACAGGTCTGTACGGACTTCGGAGTCGTCCCAGTCGTTTTCGGAACCCGAGTTCGTTGTACAGGGAAACATATATCACTCTTCAAACCCCCAAAATAGGGGTTTCGGAGAAGATTTCCGGGGTGGGACATAGCAGGAGACGACTATCCACCCGGGGTCTCTGGTCAAGCAGGGATGGGTGACCTCGGTTCCCTCCGACAGACACTGAACACCTCTCTGTTAGGGTAAGAAAGGGAACCCCAGATGATAGACCGTCCGTATCCTCTATTTTATCACTTGGTAGTCAGTTCCGGGGAGGAGAACACTTGGAATGTAATATTCTTCCCCATTATTTATTATTCCCCGAAGGGTCCCCCGAGTCACCATTTTCTTAAATAGACGGTTTCGTCCTCAGGGTCCTATGCGGTGAAGTCAAGGGGACCTCCTCCTTTGCCGTTGAGTGAAGTCAAAAGAACGGACCTTTTAAGGTACCTGTCTCCTCGGACCGCCCGATGTCAGGTACCCCAACGTTTCTCAGACCTGTCCGTATGTTATTTGTTATTTCTCCGTCCCCTAAAGTCTACTACTCTTTATGATGTTTCGGATATCGGTCCCTTTACACTATTTCACTCAGAGGTACCTTGAGTCGAAAAAGTCATAATCTTAAAGATGAAAAAAAGGGTTTCGATTAATGAAGGTAAAGAGATGGTAAAAAAGACATTATACAGAAGACTAAGGTTCTAGGGTGTCGACTGAAGACGATAGTTGCTAGGGAAAATAAGCAATTTCTACTAAAATATTAAACCAAAAAACTTAATTTTTTATAAAGAGGTTTATTCCTTACCCGTGATGTCTACGTCACGTTTATGAGAGAAATTAAAGTTATGGTACAAAAATACTTATGTCGGTTTCTGACGTCCGAAAACGTTTTCAACACAAGAACAGGTAAGGAACGAGTAAGTAGTACACTTAATTGTAAGGGTCCAGGAAAAGTTCTTTTAAGACATTTCAGTTTGGGAAGTGGAAGACATGACGACGACGACGATAAGTGAAGTCAGCACAGGCTGAGACACTCTGGGGTATCTGCCGTCGGGTGGTCCGAGGGGGCAGGGACCCTAAGAGGTCCGTTCTTGTGACCTCACCCAACGGTAAAGGAAGAGGTTACGTACTTTCACTTTTCACTTTCACTTCAGCGAGTCAGCACAGGTTGAGAAGCACTGGGGTACCTGACGTCGGAGGGTCCGAGGAGACAGGTACCCTAAAAGGTCCGTTCTCATGACCTCAACCCACGGTAACGGAAGAGGAGTGGAAGACATGATTGATCAAGGTCAATCGGATCGGAAAAAGACAAAAAAAGACGAGTCTTGTGTTGACTCTGTTTTTAGAAACGACAGGAATCCGAAGAGTTTTAGAGTCGAAGAAGACTGTAACCAGAAACCTCCGGAATACAAAGTGGAAAACATGAACATTGTCGACTCACGGGATTCGTCGGTTTAACAATTGAAGATTCACAAAAAAAACCGTATAAATACGTATGTACGTGTCTTCCGACCTTCTGAGTCCTGACTGATATAATTATTTTACAATAAAAATTTATTAGAAGGTTCAAGGAACTCTATAGGACCGAAGACCTTAGTAATTGGTGTCCCATAAAAGGGAAATAAAATACTATAGGTGAAAGGATTCCAAATACGTACACCAACTAAGAAGTGTCTGAAGAGAAAGAATTGATATACCAGAAATTTCACCGTACCAATGGAAAATGGTTAAAATTCTCCGAACCAATTGTTATACCCGAAACCTCAGTCCATCTAGACCCAACCTAAGAGTCCAGGAAATAACAGTCGATTCATTAGAACGCGGGCAGTTGGAGAAATTGGAAGTCCAAGGAGTAGATATTGTGCTCCTGTCAAAGTGTCCAACACTCTTCTAATTTCCTTCATTACGAACTGTGTATCACTTGTGGGCTTTTTTCTACAGTTCCCGAATTATTTATATTCGATAACAATAAAAATAATGGGAACATGTGATTCTAACGTAGACCTCCCAGTAAAGGAGTTTTACAATGAAGACGAAAGACGTCCTTCCTTTTTTAAATGGTCTAGGAAACAAAAACCTCACATTTAGAAGGACCACAAACCTGTCTAAAGGAAGAGACGACGATAATCCAGAGAAGGATACAATCAAAAGATTAGACTAAACGATTTATAGGAGGTGTAGGAATTACCGTAGACGTCAAAACTAGTAAAGTAAAGAGACAAGAAATTGGGAGTAGATTTTCGTAGACAAGACGAAATATTTACAGGGATTTGTATTTATTAAGATAATATGCAACGTCGAAAGGGTGGGAAGTTAATCAGCAGCAGGAAAACCCGTCACCTACGACCGTGCAGTGCATGCGGGATTATCCCGTCTCTTATATGAAGTCGGACCTCCGTGAAACCTTTTTCGGTTTAAGGAGAAATATTTTCACACTAAAGGACAACTATACTTAATAGTGCAACCAAAAGTAATAGATACGAGTCGAGTGCAGACTCTAGCATACAAACCGACGGTATAGAAAGACGAACACAAAAGAGGACTCTAGTCGACTCTTAGAAGTGGTGACAACAAGAAAGGTAAATTGTGGACTCAACAGTCAAAATAGACTTAGAAAAAGAGGGAGGAGAACTTTACAATTATATTTTGGGAGAACCAGTCAAATACTTGATGGACGATTTGAGAGGGAAGGACAAGACAGAGAACGGTTCTCAGGTAGCGAGATAACAATGTTCGGTACCAGGTCCTTTTAGCTTGGACAAAAAGTTGAACAAATACTTCGATAGTCAAGGGAAGGTTATAGAGGAAAAGAGAAAGTTCCAGTAATTAAAGTTGACCTTATACCCGAATTTACTAGAAGTAACGAGGGTTTACGGATAAAGGACAATTTCTAAAACGTCGGTAGACTCTACGTGACGGTTTATAGAAATACGACATAAAAGAGAAAGGTACGTCTGACCACCCTCATCCATCACCAGTTGTTCGAACCACTAGGAACCGTCCGAGAGAATACAAAGTCCACGGACACAGTTTATCGTTGTTTGGAGGTCTCAAAGGATAACTTTGAGGATCAAGTTAATGTAAAGTTGTTGTGACCGGAGGAATGATTTGGAATTTATGTGACCCACACCAAGACGGGACCTCAGAAACGTGGTCTATAGAGGGTCTGTAGGGGTTTCGAGTGACGGAGTGGAGAAGATACAGGGAGACGGAAGACAAAGTCATTCTGGATGGAACTGATAGGATAAATTTCAGTGTACCCGAATGGTCCGTCAGGTCACCAATTCTGAGGTTCGAAGGTTACCTCCCCACACCCAAATTAGAGACCGGTCCCTTAATTCTAGGGTGTACGGAACGTCGTATCGGTTGTTTACTTTACTTGGGATTAAGAATTTCATGTATTGGTTGTTCCTGGATGGCATATCGTGTCCCTTGAGACGAGTTACAATACATCGTCAGACCTACCCTCCCCTCAAACCCCCTCTTACCTATGTACCGGCTCAGGGAAACAACAAGTGGACTTTGATAGTGTAAGGGATAGAAGAAGTACGTCGAGGTAAAAAAAGGTGTCATATATAGTGGAGACTTATATAGTCTATTACACAATTAAATAATACACGTAATACAGGAATCAACGAGTCAGCACAGGTTGAGAAACACTGGGACACCTGACATCGGGTGGTCCGGGGGGACAGATACCCTAAGAGGTCCGTTCTTATGACCTCACACAACGGTAAAGGAGGAGGTCCCCTAGAAGGACTGGGTCCTACCTTGGACGTAAAGAAGACAGAGGACGTAACGTCCGTCTAAGAAATGGACGACTCGGTATCAATAACACTAACAGACTATTGGGGACACAGAGGGGAAGGGTAACCTTACATTCGAGGTATCTTGTCTCTGAACTTGTAAGACTTTTGAATGTCGTCGTGAACTATGTATGTCTACAAGTCATTTATGGACGACATAAATGTCTCACATTTATGTGAGTTCTAGATTACCGTTTAACATCAAGTTTAGGTGGTGGACGTAAAAGAGTAAAGAAACAAAATAAAAGATTTTATGCTAATAAATTTTATTTTTTTATATAATTTTAAATCTTCGTTTTTTTCCTTTTAGTATTTATCATGTTTATTTCGATTTGGTGGGTGTCCATTTACAACTATTACTAGTAATTGTGGCTTTTAAAAAAGGTCGAAGAAATTTTAACCTACACGTAAATATGTATTAGTTTTGTACGATAACATGTACAATATGTTCATTATGACATGTGTTATAAATATATATGTGTCAACATCATCGTGTCAACGAGTCGTCACAGACTGAGACACTGGGGTACCTGACATCGGACGGTCCGAGGAGACAGGTACCCTAAGAGGTCTGTTCTTATGACGTCACCCAACGGTAAGGGAAGTCATAAATATATATTATATAAATGTGTATCTAATAATATATTCGTTATGACATGTCTCTCAAATCATAAGACTATAATCTCACTTTCACAAAAAAGGGACAAAAGAACCGTGAGACGTACGAGAGTCTTGTTTCAGTGGGGTAAAGAGACGGAAGTCATGTCTTCCGGATTGGGATTGAATTGGGATTGGGATTAGGAATTGACACGAGGATCTGTAGAATGGTAACTCAGAACCCCCCTTGTACGACGACAACAAGTCAGCGATTCAGTACAGGTTGAGAAACGTTGGGGTACCTGATATCGTGTAGTCCGAAGGGACAAGAAGTGATAGAGGGTCTCAAACGAGGTTGAGTACAAGTAACTCAGCCACCACGGTAGGTTGGTAGAGTAGGGGACAACGGGGGAAGAGGAGGACGGGAGTTAGAAAGGGTCGTAGTCCCAGAAGAGGTTACTCAGTCGAGAAGTGCAATCCACCGACTTCATAACCTCGAAGTCGTAGTCTTGAAGGTTACCTATAAGTGACAAGTAAGGAAATCCTTACTGACCAAACTAGAGGGACGATAGGTTACCCGAGAGTTCTCAGAAGAGGTTGTGGTGTCAAACTTTCGTAGTTAAGAAACCTCGAGTCGGAGAAAATACCAGGTTGAAAATGTAGGTATGTGCTGATGACCTTTTTGGTATCTAAACTGATATGTCTGGAACCAACCGTTTCACTACAGAGACAAAAAAATCATGTAACAGACCCAAACAGTATCGAAAAGAAGGTTCTTCGTTGACAGAAAATTAAAGCACTGACGTCAGTTGGTGGGTCTCACTAAGACCTCGGGTTCTTTTATTTTAGACAGTGAAAAAGGGGTAGATAAACCGTATTTCATTACCCTGGTCTACGGTACTAGAATCAAAAGACTTACAACTCAAAATTCGTCGAAAAAGTAAGAGGAGAAAGTGGGAGTAACTCTCAGAGAAATCAAAGAGAAGCGAAAGATAGTAATCTCACCGTAATAGACGTATAGACACTAACAACTATAAAGAGGGTCGTTAGAACTAAGGTCGAACACTCAGTAGGTCTGGATGTAACGTGTTCTACATGAGATGTATATTCAATTTATTCGTCCCACTGTTATATGTCGGAACTGCATGAGGAAAGGGTTAAAATTCTGGTCAGGTAACAAAGTACAGACCAAGATTGACAAAGAAGAACAGGACGTATATCCAAAGAGTCCTCTGTCCATACCAAGATAAACGTTTTTTAATTCTATATATAATGACGGATCCCGAAGGGACCACCAAGTTTGTCATTTCTTAGACAGACGTTACGTCCTCTGGGTCCCAAACTAGGGACCTAGTCCTTCTAAGGGACCTTTTCCCTTTCCGTTGGGTGAGGTCATAAGAGAGGACATTTTCAGATACCTGTCTCCTCAGACCGTCCGATGTCACGTACTCCAGTGTTCCTCAGTCTGTACTGACTCGTTGATTGAAATAAAAGAAAAATTACAACTACCCTTACATCCTTTTTCCCTTTCAAATCTGTAACAACAACCCTCAAATTTAACTATATTGACTTGAAGGGACCACCACGTCACCTATTTTTAGACGGCGGTTACGTCCCCTGGACCCAAACTCGGGACCAGACCCCGCTAAGGTATACGACACCTCGTTGATTTGGATACACGGTGTTAGAGACTCGGGTACGAGATCTCGGGAGCTCGACGTTGCTGACTCGAACACACGGAGTTGATGACTGCAGGTGTGCGGGATCCGGGTGTGTGACGTTGATGACTCGGGTTCATGACGAGATGACTTCGGACGCGTGGATCTCGGACACGAGGTTTTGTTCTTTTCGGTACGTTAATCTTCGGAAACGTTGTGTTGTCTCGTCGGGGAGAGTGGGGTCGATCTCTTTCGGGTGCGTCTCGTGGTTTCTGGGTTTTGTCGGTTTCGTATTCTCATTTATTTATTTTAATTAAAATTTTTCATTCGCTATGTTGGTAAAACGCTTGTCAAAGGGTGTGGGATACTGAGTCGTTAGGTAAGGATTGATATACGGGATCTTTGGGAGCACGTGAACATGTAGTCCCCAGTACAATGTTCTTGTATGTAGAGTCATAACGACCATTATCGGTTTTACAGATTTCCTTTTGCTTATTTACGTGACATCACGTAAGTGTGGAATCTAATGATATATTGTTCTTTTTATTTTTTAAGGGTGAGGTGTGGTATTACACTTAAAATCTTTGAACTACAAATTCTCTTTCGTTTACGGTCTATAACTGTGTATGATACGAAGAGGGGTGTGAAAAAAAGTATAAATTTCTATATTAAAAAATTCCTTGTAAAATCCAAGTGTCGTTTTTATTCCACTTCTATATCTCTAAAAGGTATGTGGGGAAGTACTCATCGGAAAACGTAATTGTTGTAGGGTCTTATAATGGAAACCATGTTGACTACTTGGATGTGATTATGTAGTTTCAGTAGGTTTCAGTTGGCCAATGTAATCTTAAGTAGAACTATAGTATGTAAGACACCAAACCTGTGTCCCTAATTATATATAATTATATAATTATACCTGTGTCCCTAATATATATAAATTAATTATATATATATTTCGAATGGAGTTCTTTTTTTAGTTGTAATGGATTTTCGTTCGTCTACCTTATTTGTCACTTCTATCTCGTTTGTAATTACTCAGTCTTTATCTTTTATTCTGGATTATTAAATTATTACGACCAAGAATTGATTTGCTTTATCCATTTGGTAATCGACTAGGTTATATTTTGACCTTTTGTATTCTATTTATTTCTACTTCGAAAGATTTTTACCGTAATTGAACTTTTTCAGATTCGTTTTTTTAAACCTTTAGGTCTATTGTTTCTATTAAAGAATCCTTTTATGAACTTTAACCGGGTTTTAACTGGGGGTGTTTGTCTCTTTGGAATTTGTCTGTGTAAAGGTATCCTCTTTATTTCGATAGTTCTGTGATGGAATGTTTTTTACTAATTCTAGGACTATAAGAGTGTCCTCTTGAAAATAGTTGTGAGATAAAGATCGAATCGAGGTTGTACATTTCTCGACAACTTTCACTTTTCACAATCGGTAAGTCAAGTCAATTCAAGTCAACGAGTCAACAAAGACTGAGAAACGCTGGGGTACGTGACGTCGTACGGTCCGAAGGGACAGACAGTAGTTGAGGGTCTCGAACGAGTTTGAGTACAGGTAACTCAATCACTATGGTGAGTTGGTAGAGTAGGAGACAACAAGGGAAGAGGAGGACAGAAGTTAGAAAGGGTCGTAGTCCCAGAAAAGGTTACTCAGTCAATAAGCGTAGTCCACCACTTTCATAACCTCGAAGTCGTAGATTACTTATAAGATTAAAGATTACTTATAAGTCCAGACTAAAGGAAATCCTAACTGACCAAACTAGAGGAACGACGGGCTACCTCAGAGTTCTCAGAAGATGTTGTGGTTTCAAGTTTCGTAGTTAAGAGACCGTGAGTCGAAAGAAATATCAGATTGAGAATGTAGGCATGTACTGACGGCCTTTTTAGTGTCGAAACTGATCTACCTGGAAACAGTCGTTTCCTTTCAGAGACGAAAAATTATACGACAGATCCAAACAGTATCGAAAAGAAGGTTCCTCTTTCACAGAAAATTAAAGTATCGACGTAAGTGGTAGACGTCACTGAAATCAGATTCTTTTATTTCAGACAGTGACAAAGGTGACAAAGGGGTAGATAAACGGTACTTCACTACCCTGGCCTACGGTACTGGAATCAAAAGACTTACAACTCAAAATTCGGTTGAAAAAGTGAGAGGAGAAAGTGAAAGTGGTTCTTCGAGAAATCAAGAAGAAGTGAAAGACGGTATTCCCACCACAGTAGACGTATAGACTCCAATAACTATAAAGAGAGACGTTAGAACTAAGCTCGAACACGGAGTAATCCAGGTCGTAAAGCGTACTACATGAGACATATATTCAATTTATTCGTGCCACTGTTATATATCGGAACTGTCTGAGGAAAGGGTTACACCTTGGTCAGGCAACAAGGTACAGGTCTAGATTGACAACGAAGGACTGGACGTATGTCTAAAGAGTCCTCCGACCATTCCACCAGAACATAAGGGTAGAGAACTTCTTAAAAGGTGTCAAACAACACTAGGTGTGTTGGTCTCCGAAATCGTATCAGTTACTTCGTCTTCATCTACCAAAAGACCTTAAAAGAACGAAAAAGATACTAGGTCACCTGCAACCGTTAAACTAGAGACCAAGGACACTGAAAAGATTTAGGTCGAACTTGTAGACCTTCAAGAGTCAAGTATATGATAACTTCGGATCGAACTTCTTAAAACTCGTAATGAAACGATCACACACTCTACCCATGTTAACACACCATCAGACTTATAAGAAACCGTAACGGAAAGAAACTCTGACCTTATTTTTGACTGGAAAAGGTCAGGACACCGGTAACGACTCAAAAAGTCTAAACGACCGTATGACTGACATCGTGAAATTGTCGTAGTAGAAAGTCTTAAACTTTATCAAGTCGGTCTTAAGGTAGTGGAGGTGATCGAAATTAGCATCACTACGAAGGATTTCGGGACGAATTGAAACGTGAAGTCCTACAGACCGAGATCCACTCACTAGATCTATTGGTAACACCAATAAACCCAGTACTTCTAGAAAAAACATATCAAGAAGACACATAAGAACGATGGAGAAGAATTATAGAAGACGAAGGTAATCCAGGTGTGGTAAAGACAGGAAATAACACGGGTAGAAACTTTACAAGGGAACCATAGAGATTAAAAGAATTTCTCTATAGATCATAAAGGGTAAGATAACAAAAGGAGATAAAGAAACGTGACTAGTGACTCCTTCGGAAAGAATAGAACGGAACGATAAGAAACCTTGAGACGTAAGTTTACCCATATATAAAGGAAAAGAGGAGACGGAAATCGAAGAGAAGAAAAGAGTCGATACACATTCTGGAGGAGTCTGGTGGTGAAACAGAAAAACGTAAAGAAAAAGAACCCCTACCATAACTAGTGGTGGAGGACATGTTACAATACTTGAAGGTAGGTATCAAGGAGTCCGTGAGATAGTCTGGATTAGGGAACTTAGATAAACAGTGAAGGTAACATATTGACATTCCCAAAACTAAATCCAGTATGGATTTACCAGATCACCAAAAAGGATGAAAGAAGTTAAATTCAGACTTAAACCGTTATTTCTCAAGTGCTAGACTCGGTGTCAGTCGAGGACCAGAACCAAAACGACTGACATATCTCGAAGAGGTCAAACCGACGTTTCTTATATTAGTTAGACTAAAGATATAACTGGTATATCACTGAAGGTACACATCTCAACAGAGCACAACGACCTCTCCCACAAAGGATACTGGTGACGTAAGAGAACCGTTTTGACAATCGTAAACGCGACGAAGTAAAACATGAGGTTCCGGGTTGAACGGACAATAAGGTCCATAGAGAACTGAAGGATGAAAAGTAAGAACAGGGGATACTACTTTTCCTACAGAAAAAAAAAAAAATTACCACAATCAAGATCTTCCAGAATATCAAGAAGTATCTTGACAAGTTGAAATCGAAGTAACCGTAATCACCAACCCTGTATCTAAACCTAATGACACTATGACTCACCAAACGGAACTTTTACTTGTCTCTAGTGAGACAGCAAAAACTCTAACGCGGGTTCATAACGTAAAGTCTGAGAAAACAACTGATACTCCCGATGACGTAAAGAAGATTCCCTAAGAACGGGTGTCATTACCTATATTATCAGTAGACTTAATTTAAGAGGGTAAGGTCAGGTAAAATCAAGTGACTAAAGATTTTACAGTTACAAGTAAGAACGGTAGAGGACAAACTGGTGAAGGTTACATGGAACTAAGTACCTAGATTGTAAGGTCCAAGGATCCGCTATGACAAGAATATCGAAATCTGAAATGAAGGTAGTGATTGATCAGTGTAGGTGTTGACCCGTGACAAAAACGAAACCGAGTCGGAGAAGTAAGAAAGACCTTTAAGAAGAGGTGAGAAGAGGTCATCGTATAACCCGTGGATGGTGGGACCCCTCAAGTAGAAAGTCACACAATAGAAAAACGGAAAAGTATGACAAGTACCCCAAGAGTTCCGTTCTTATTACTTCACCAAACGGTAAGGGAAGAGGTCACCTGGTACAAAACAGTTTTGGGAGGACACTGGGTGGGTACATTCAACGAGTCAACACAGGTAGAGATACGTTGGGGTACATGATATCGGGTGGTCCGAGGAGACAGGTACCCTAAGAGGTCCGTTCTTATGACCTCACCTAACGGTAAGAGAAGAGGTGGGAGGAATGTTTTCTTTTTACGACTTACGTGATTGATTTTTACCTAAAAGAATCAAGGTAGTCTCTTCTATTCAGTATCCCGTTTACAGATGGGACATTAAACCTCTCTGTACTTTCATATCTATAGTGTCGGTTCTAGTTTCAGTGAGTTCGGTAATTGACCATCTTTGTAAAGTACCACTAAAACTGATTGACGACCCCCGACTCGTATCTGATCGAACTCTCAATTTTGTAAGGATGCGGATTAAGGGTCCGAATCCCTCCTAGGTATAAAAACTTCCCAAATATGGAGGTCCAAAAGTGTAACTTCTCACTTCTTTTTATAGGACCCCAAAGATCGTCCCCCTTCCTCTTTTATTGGCAAATGTTCACACGGGTCTCATTTTCTTTTGAAATTTTTTATACAGGTCTCTCGTAAGAAGTGTTGTTTTAGGACGGGGGGTCCCCTTTGATGAAAGGGAATAGAGTGACCCTGTCCCCCGTCGAGGTTGTGAGGGATGAGAAAAACAGATTCCTTTTCCTTTTTTTTTTACTACTCTATGTAAAGACTTCCAGTGTCGGGTCCCTGAATCCGAACAATTTTTATATTTAATTAGTATTCTAATATGTTGTGTAGGAGAGATCGTGGAGTGGTGGTGTGGTAGTCCCGAGGTCATATTGTCACCTAATGTTGACTCTCTCGACATTCTGTGTCAGAATTAAATTCTTCCTCAAGAATTACTTTGGGTTTCTGTTAACCCGTCCCCTTTTTATTTTCTTTTTTTGTTTCTAGTCCTTAAGAGTCACGATTTAAGGTTTTACGTCATTTTCATTTTTTCCTTTTTTCAGGTTTAAGATATCTGGATATGGATTTGATTTCGTTTTTAAGACTTTATTTCATAATCACTCGTCTTAGAAAATCGTGTAATTCTTTTATTAAGTATAAGTAGTCTACCTTACAGAAAATCCTTATGTTTTTTCCTACCAAGTCATAATACTTTAAGTAATTGTCTTAAGTAATATGATAAACAATGTCCCCAAGAGTCCACCTCGGTCACCATTTCTTAGGCAGACGGCTGCGTCCTCTGCGTCCTCTGTCTCCTCTGCACCCAAACTAAGGATCCAACCTTTCTAGGGGACCTCATTCTTTACCGTGTGGTGAGGTAATAGGAACGGACCTTTTAAGGTACATGTCTCCTCGAACCTCCTGATGTCAGGTACGCCGGTGTCTCTCAGTCTGTACTGACTCACTGATTCGTCGTCGTAAACAATATTCAATTTATAATAAAATCGTAGAAACCTCTAATAATTTTTCTGAAAACTGTTTGATGTTGTGGGTAAGGAGTACTTTTGAAGTTTATTGTATCTTTAACTATCTTGGCATTGTACTATTTTGTATTTTGCGTATGGGTTTCAATTTGACAAGACACTAGTACTTGACCTTCGGAATTGTGACAATTTAAGGTAACATCCTTTGTGATACCTCAAAGGAGTTTTTTGATTTTTATCTTTATGGTATGCTAGGTCGTTAAGGTGAGGACCCATATAACATTCTTTGCAGCGCCCTTCTTTCTCGGTGGAGATACCTTGCAACCACTTCCGGAAATAACCCGCCAGCGAGAGCCCGTCTTGAGGGTCCCCGCCCACTCGTTCCTCTGTTTCCCTCAGACGTTCCATCCTCCCCACTCCTTTCCAAAATATCGATCCCGTCCCAAGGGTATTTTCCTTCTTTCGCGTCCAAAGTAACCACAGATCCCCGAGGCACAGCCGAAGGACTAACCTACCGAACCAACAGCCGGGCGGAGGACCCGAACAGACGCCGAGAGACGGCCCTGTACAGGGCTGTACAGGCTGGAACGGGAATGGAAAGTAGGGCCGGAAAAACTATATCCTGTTCCCCGTGGCTAAGAGAGACCGATGAAGGACGACTTGTCCCCGCTGCTCCCCATCCCATACCGGCCCTACTGTCCCCCGCAGACGGCAATTAGAACGCTGCCTCACGAACAACCCTCGGGAACCATGACGACAGAGTCGTGGTAGTCGACCTGGTACAACTCGGCAACAAACTACTTCCGGTTTTCGAATAAATCCTATGTCCCGGGCTTTCAGTCCTCGTCGTCCTCTTACTACTAGCCAGGGTGATCCCTTCTATCGTTTCATCAGTCGGTTCCCCTCGAGACCCTCGAGACCTTGGTCCTAAGCTTGGTCGGGACGACCCGGAGAGAGAGAGAGCGGAAAACGGAAGGAAGGACCGTCAAAGACGGAAGCAGAGAGAAAAGGAAGTTAAGACAGAGAGAAAAGACGAAGAGACGGAACGAAAGGAAAGAGAAGACAGTGTGAGAGATTAAGGAAAGACAGAGAGAAAGGAGAGTGAGAAAGTCAAAGTCAGAAAGAGAAGAAAGGAAAGTATACACGGAACAGAGAGAGAGAGAGAGGATGAAAGAAAACGGAAGAGAAGAAAAGCGAGAAGTTGAGAAGAGAAAGGAAAGAGACTGAAAGAAAACGAAAGGGACTGAAAGAGGAGAAAGGAAGAGACAAAGGTAAAAGGGACCAAGAAAGGAAGGGAGTAGAAGGAAGGAAAAAGACGCAGAGGAGGAGAGACAGGATGAGGAAGACAGGAGAGGGATTACAGAAGGGTCCCGGTGGGGACAGAGGTCCTCTGGGTCCCCTCGAGCAAACTCAGCCCAGTCCACCATGGTCCCGAGCACATGATCCTCGAACCACCGACATCCTCACCACTCCTAATGTCATACGCCAGGGCAGGTCACTCCGACATCACCCGCCCCTGAGTCCCAAAAATCGTCATGGACTAGAGGACCACGATCTCCGGCCCACCCGGGGAGCAGCAGACAGCCAACACCGTCCTGGGTTAGACGTACAAGGGAGTCGTTCCTAGCATCCTCCCTCTTCTCCCCCTCCATGGGGCGCTCACTCCCTCGGAGAGGGAGCCCCTCCACTCAGTCCTCTATCCCGGACGGCATCTCGTCAAGTTTTCCCCAGTTTGGACAAAACCTCACACCACACCACGCTTACGCTCACTCGCGGTCTCCTTCCTCCAGCTGGGTTCTATCGGCGTGAAGACTCCGATTGAACCAGTCTACACAGAACTACTATGGCAAGTGGGCGAGATGGAACGGACTGCTAACCCCGGCTATCCCCTACACTTCTACGGTCGACTATGGATCCCGGCGTCGATGGACGACTCTCTAGACGCTCTACTTACGTCCGGGTAACAGTCTGACCTCTCTCAAACCGTTGGGTTTAGACCCTTACTCTACCCGACAGTTCTGGAGGCGGTGGCGGCGACGACAGACGGCCCGACACCCCTTCCGGAGCTGGGTAGGACTTTTCCACAGGTGGTTCTGGTCGTCTATCGCCATCCAAGCTACAGACCCGTACACCCACTTCAGATAGACGGTTAGGACGGGCCCGTACACAGGGGAGTTGACCACTCAGAGGACACCCCCAACCTTAGGAGGAACTCCTCTCCACCTCCGTGTACAATCCGTCCTCGCCACCTGTCGTACATACCAGACAGACTCTACATCCCCCCTTTTCTGTCCCGACTCTTTCCTTTTCTCTCGGGAACCAGGCTACACCTCCCATAACACTTAAACCCTATAATACCAGAATCGGACCGTGAGTCCTTCGTGGCCAAATGGTACCTCATCATAGGTAGGGCTACCCACGGAGACTCGGGGAAGAACGTGGTCGTTCCGAGACCGAAGGAGCGACCTTATTAGACCCAACTCCCACCTAGAGTTTCCGTCGTCTCCGAGTCCCCGAACAACATTCCATTAAACAGCTCGGTGAACTAGACGGTATAATAATGGGTCTCGCTGTCACAGTACCCATAAAACCACAGGGAACGTCACATACTATCGCTGGAGAAACCCTTCCCTATTCCGTAGCTTGTCAGCCCATTACACCCCCCGTAATGTCTACCCCCTAGGAAATCGCCAGTCCTTCGGGGCAAGAAAGGTCTAACGGCGCATTCTTACCCGTTAGTTCTTCCGTATGAACCTCAGACACATTTATAACCGGAAGAAAGGAAGACGGTCCACATTCCGAGATCAATCCCGACAATCAAGTCGGAAGACTCTTCAGCAGGGCCCACCGTTCCCGACTCGGAGGTCCTGAAGGGCCCACCAATGGTGTCGTATCCGGCGGGAAGCCAAAGGTGACCCTAGAGCGAAACTCGAGGGTAGCTACTTGTTTCAATCGAGGCCTAAACCATCTCCAAACCTTTTGTCCAACACCCCACCAACGTACTCCCTGAGTTCCTGGAGGCTCGTACTCACCCAACCCCCAAGACTCCTGTCTCTCTCACTCCCATCGCTCCTTTCGTCCAAATTAACACCCTTCGCCCGGTGCCTTTGGACTCCTAACAGGTCTTTATAGTCCACTTTAACAACCTCGGACCTGAGCGACTCAAGTCTTTCTTTAGATCTCCGATTTTCCAGTGGCTCTGTCACTTCACTCTTCTACCAGTCCCCAACCGGTACTTAGTCGAAAAATCGTAACCGTATGTTGCAACAGTGGCGGCGGTCACGGGCGTCCGTCCCCTTGGTAGGGGACCGACACCCCAGTTCAACAAACCTATACATTCGTTATCCGTCGTTAAGCCCCGGTTAGCCAACGTGGTTCAGAGGTTTCCGATAGGGAGGGAAAAGTAGTCACATATCTACCACGTCTATCAACCCTAAACCCTCTTTCTCCCCCCCACGTCGGTTATCTCAACTCGCATTTTGCACCTTCCGGGCTTAGTGAAGCCACCCCCTTCTGTCGCCGGGACACCCTCAGAGAAATGACGGCGTATATCTCCAAATCGGTCCCATCGTATTAAACCCTGGGTCACAGCCTTCTTAGGGTAGTCCGGATTCTTCCTGTTATAGACCAGAGGCAGCCAACCCCCCGTCTACCTGGACTCCTCCGATGTGGCCAGACGACAGTTCCGAAATCACCAGCCTCACTAAACCTCCGGGTCTATCTGCTGTCTTCAGACTCAGTCAACCCGAAACCTAACACTCCGAGACATTGGGACCCTTGGTTCCTTTAACTCCTCCCAACATTATACAACAGCCCTCCAGAGAAGACTCCCCGACGTTTCCTCGTTCAGCAGATGCATAACCTCCTCCCACGATCCCGCTTCGCCCGTAGACCGGTCCAGGGTCCTATCTCGGACGGGCTTCATCACCCCTGACAGAGACTTGGGGACTCCCTCATGCCAGGTACACTCAACACACCAGTCGACCCACAGCCCCAGTCAGGTCCACTTTCGTTTCTCCTTAACCGTCAGCCCCACCTCACCCTACCATTTTTTCCGCAGGAACTCCAGTTATTACCACTTTACTCTTCAGACTCCTCCATACCTTCTTTCCTCCCACATCCCCAATCCCTGTTCACCTACCCGTCCCTAGTGGCGGCGCAACTAGTCCGCCTCTAGGACGTGATCGGCCATCAGAGGACTTCGGAAGGTTTGTCCTTCTTATCCACACAATGTCCCCCTCCAGCACCCCTAGTCCTCTGGGACAGGGTACTCTGCCAGCTACTACCCGAAATCGGGAGACTCCAACGCTCATCTATTTCCTTTGACCCTGGCCCGACCCTTTGTCCACCCCAGGGAATCGGCCTACTCCTGACCTCCCACCACAGCTCGGTGGTGGTCCTGAGCCCACAGGGTCTGGAGTCCTAATTGTCTTCCCCAACCTCCTAGTTGGTCATCGTAATCCTTCCGGGGACTGCACCCTCGGCTAGGACCTCGATCGACTTCTCACCGGAAGTCAAATCGGTCATATAGAGAAGGGTTCTCTCCTCATCCCGTCCTCCCCTATTGGTCTTTCCTCACCCATTTGTCTGTCCTTAGATTGGCTGTCCTATCACCGACCCAAACCTCGCCTGTGCTCCCAACCGGCAGTTACGGGTATTGGCTTTGGACCCTTCCTGCATTTCACGGAGGCTTGCTCCTTTCCTGGCTTATCCATCCTTTAACTACCTGAATGGGCGATGGACCTCGTAATGGGACCCGAGCCGAACCCAATAACCCCAGGGGTTCAGACCCGCCGCAGTCAGTGGCAGCTTCGAGTCGTCGAGGTTTCGACCTCCTCCCGTCCTCCAGAGGGACCCCGCGAGACCAGGGGCCGGGGATCTCCAGCTCCGGGCTCTCCGGACCCCTGTCAGTGATCGGGTCACAGGAGCAGCAAACGTGTTGCCCGTGCCGAACCTTCCTCCGGCGCCTAACCCCGTGTAGGACCGGGTCACGGGAAGAACCGGCGTGAACTTCGTCCGGGGGTCTCCCCCCAAAACCCTGGGACTCGGGCGGCGGTCGGCGTCCCGGCGATGGTTCCGGACCCAAACGACCAAATCCTCCGAACGGACTTTAAGCCGGAAAACGAACTCGGAACGGAAGGCCGACCGGAGTCGTTAAAGGAGTGCCCGTAACATCTGGAATTTTCGGTAGAAATGGTCCAGAGCTTATCCCCAGACTCCCGGCAGGAGTCGGAACCGGTTGAAAAAAAGCCTATAGCCCCCGTCTGACCCTTTATTTTGTTAACCGGTTCCACCGGCGGGGTTACCCCCTGAGTCCACTGTCGGACCACATAACCTGCTCCCGGAGCCAGTCGGCTAATTCCTTGTACCGACCCAAAAGCAGCCCGGGGACCCAGTGGAGTAGATCAAACTCCTCCAAATGTTGGAATACTCTCCTACAAAGATAGGGTAGCTCCTATGTGAGATAGTATATCGCATGAGCGTCGACCGGCGGTGGGGAGAGGACCATCAAGGTTAGTCCCAGTCACAGTCCTTGGCGGACTCGGGGACCCCCCGCGAGCCCCCTCCCCAACCGTATCACGGCGACCAGCCGGACTCGGAACCGACGGCAGGTCTATCGGACGGAGAGGAGCCCCACCACCATCTGGGGTCCTACTGTATATACAGGACGGTACAGTTCCGTATCCGTACCCAGTCTGGTCATTTGACGAATTACATGACTCGCCCCAACCTCCTCTTCCTTGGGTCAAACCGGAGTTAGACACGATTCAGAACCTCCCTCTTCCCCTGTACCTGAACCCGATCTGGGAGTCGAGGCCGATGAACAGCCTCTCCCTCATCGTCCCGACCCCCTCCCCCTTCCCTCCGAGGGTCTCCCAACGACACCCTCGCTCACACCCTCGATTGGCCCCTTCCCCTCCCTCACTGCTCCCCTTCTTCTCCTATGTTCTATCCCAATTCCCGGCCTCCTAGGCCCTGGCCGGTACCTCAGAGCCCCCGCCCTCGCCTCCATCCTCTCAGGCCTCACCTTCCCCTCCATCGGCTTTGGCCTCACCTTCCCCATTCCCGGCACCCTCTCCATATCCCTCCTCCCCGGTGGTCCAAAAGGCCCCCTTGTCTCTTCCGTCTCCTGAGTCTCTGCCCTCCTCGACCAAACCGGGCCCTCCCACCTTAGCCCCCTCGGTCCTATTCGTCCTAAACCGCCCCTCACGTGAACCACGTGTCCCACCCCGCTCTCACGTTGCGGGTTTTCCGGACTTGTATCCCCGGGAGTCTGGTAAAAGGGCAAGAGGTCGTCATTAATAGGTTTAGTGCCTCCTGCAGTTTCAGTTTGCAGGGACACCGACCGGTGACACTCGGTAATAGATCCCCTGTGACTCCGGTCCGAACACTTGTGTCTCTTCACTCGACGAACCTCGCCTATAGAGGGAAATCAAAATCCCAGGCGTCCAATCGGTCGTCCGTGAGATTCCCCCACCTTATAACCCCTAGCCCAAACCTCCGGCAACTAGGGTACCGCTAGTGGTTTGCCTCTGATTGGGAACGACGGGCTTGCAGAAGCCCACGGTTCCCTTCGGCCTCCTAGGCGTGTCGGCAAGCCTTGCAGAAGGAGGGCATGATTCCCTGGCTCCTCCGGCTTCGGCCTCCTAGGCGTGTCGGCAAGCCCTGCAGAGGGAGGGCTCGACCCCTGGCTCCTTCCGGCTTCGGCCTCCGGCTTCGGCCTCCAGATGTGTCGGCAAGCCCTGCAGAGGGAGTGCTCGACCACTGACCCTCCCGGGTCATTCACCGGTGACCAATGACCCAGAATCCTTCACCAGCGGTCCCTCCCGCCCGAGGTTTCGGCTTCCCTGAATGGGGCATAGGACGGCAGGCCCCCCAACCAGTCGGCGGACCCAGGCCCCCCGATGGCGCCGCCACCTCGAGCTCCCCCGGAGTTACCGCTCACGGGGGTGCAACCCGTGGTCTACATTCTTTACGGCGCCCTTCTTTCCAGGTGGAGATACCTGGTAACCACTTCCGGAAATAACCCGTCAGCGAGAGCCCGTCTTGAGGGCCCCCGCCCACTCGTTCCTCTGTTTTCCTCAGACGCTCCATCCTCCCCACTCCTTTCCAAAATATCGATCCCGTCCCAAGGGTATATTCCTTCTTTCGCGCCCAAAGTCGCCACAGATTCCCGAGGCACAGCCGAAGGACTAACCTACCGAACCAACAGCCGGGCGGAGGACCCGAACAGGCGCCGAGAGACGGCCCTGTACAGGGCTGTACAGGCTGGAACGGGAATGGAAAGTATATGTAGACTTCTTTTAATTTTGTGATTAAACTTTTCTGTATACATGGAGTTACAAGTATCGTCGTAATTTATGTCAACGGTTCTGTACCTTCTTTGGATTTACAAATTGTTGTCTATTTACCTATTTTTTATACTATGTGTGTTTGTGTGTGATTTGCCTTATGATGAGTCGTTATTTTTCTTACTTTAAAACGGTAGACGTCGTTGTACCCACCCGAACCTCCCATAATGTGATTCCTTTACAGTCTCTCTCTGTTTATGACATACTATCGTAAATGTACATCTTAGATTTTTTTACATTGTTTGATCACTTATATTACTTTTTCTTTATCTAAGTCTCGATATCTCTTTTTTGATCACCAATGGTCTTCCCTCTCCCTTCCCCCTTCCCCGTCATTTCCCCTTCCCCTAATCTTCCGTGTTTAATAATCCATATTTTATTTGATGTTGTTATATAACATGTTGTGTCCCTTATATCGGTTTTAAAACATTATTGATATTTACCTCATATTGGAAATTTTTGACCCTTAGTGATATAACATGTGGACCTTGTATATATTATAACATGTACTTGGTGTGTTTTTCTTTAATCCAAGTCCTTTAAAAAATTTTCTCTTATATTTGAATATGGATCACGATACTTAACTTGACCGAAGGGTCCACCGTGATCACCATTTATTGGACGGACGGTCGAGTCCTCTGTATTCTCAGTACCCAAGCTAGGGACCCAACCCTTCTAGGGGACCTCCTTCCGTACCGTTAGATGAGGTCATAAGAATGGACCTCTTAGGGTACCTGTCTCCTCGGTCCGTCCGATGTCAGGTACCCCGACGTTTCTTAACCTGTATTGACTTCGCTGGATCGTGAATCAAGAGTTTTTTCTATACAGGATTAGGGGTCATCAAGACTTACACTGGAATAAACGTTTATCCCAGGAACATCTACATTGATTGACTCGAAGGGATTACCGAGTCACCATTTCTTAGGCGGACGGTTAAGTCCTCTGTGTCCAAGCTAGGGACCCAGGGCTTCTCGGGGGTCTCTTCCTTTACCGTTGGGTAAGTTTATAAGAACGGACCTTTAGAGTACCTCTCTTCTCGGATGTTAGGTACCTCAGTGTTTTCTCAACCTCTACTGAATCACTGTTTTGTTGTCTACAGTAATTGATCCAATTTACTCCAGTATGACCTCATCAACAAATCTTTTTAGTATCGAAACTGACCTGCCTGGAAACTGACGGTTCACTACAGAGACGAAAAATTATGCGGCAGATCCAAACAGTATCGAAAAGAAGGTTTCTCCTTGGTAAAATAGTAAAACACCGGTGTCAGTGGTAGACCTCACC
Organism: Capra ibex; assembly: GCA_006410555.1. Lineage (NCBI taxonomy): Eukaryota > Metazoa > Chordata > Mammalia > Artiodactyla > Bovidae > Capra > Capra ibex. Next base: position 2,245,516 of record SJYO01010634.1, on the reverse strand, counting down.
AAAACCTCGGGTTCTTTTACTTTAGACAACGACAAAAGTGTAAAGAGGAAAGATAAACGGTACTTCACTACCCTGGTCTACGGTACCAGAATCAAAAAACTTGGTAGTGGGAATCAACTTTAGATCTCAGGAACTACACCGGTGAAGTCACACACACTAGATCGAGACGAAGGAGTACTCGGTGGTGGAGACAAGTGGTATAAGGACCGTCTGGTGTGAGAGAGTAGAAGAAAGTATACCCATCCAAAAATGGGGTCCACAAGGACGACTGGTCTTACAAGGTGTAGACCGACTAAGAAAGGACGGAAGGTCCAGAATCCAAGTCACAGGGGAGGATTGGAGGGTAAGGTTTTGTCTGAAAGATCAATATGAGAGGATATCACAGGACCTGAAACGGAAATAACGTAAATGGTATCCAACAGTACTGTCGTAAATAACATTACTATTTATTAATCACCTACCGTTAAGGGGTCAGTCTCCGGACAAACAAAACGAGTCAAGACTTACGGGTCCACTGTCCTTAAGTCATTTATAAATGTCTTACCCACTTCCGAATATCGCAGTACCATAATCGAGGGTAATAACGCTAACGAGGTAATTCGGAACATGAATTTTATGAAAAAACAAACAAAATATCTCAAGTAAGAACTAGTAATAAAATTCTATTTTCGATATCGTTTACAAAAGGAAGAAAGGGTAGGAAGCAAGATGAGACGGTACATCGAGTTGACGTCTTTTTTTATGGAAGAAGGTACACGAATCAACAAGTCAGCACAGGAATCTGAGTCAGCACTGTGAAAACACTGGGGTACCTGACATCGAGAGGTCCTAGAAGATAGGTACCCTAAAAAGTCCCTTCTTTTGACCTCACCCAACGGTAAAGGAAGAGGTCCCCTAGAAGACTGGGTGCCTAACTTGGGTTAAGAGGACGTGACTTCCGCCTAAGAAAATGGACGACTTGGTGGTCTCTTCAGGTTGAAGAAGGTACCTGTCACCCATTGTCCGTCTACCCTCGGGTCCATATTCTTGGTCCCGTCGTAGAACAATCGAGTCGTCTCCTCGATCTCGTACAACCTTCCGGTCCCTACCCCTCCGATCCTCTGTTGTTCGTCCCTGGAAGTGTAGGTCCACGGTACATTTGGACCTCCTCAGTCGTCGTCGGTTGACGAATCCCGTCGACACTTTCACTTTCACTTCAGCGAGTCAGTACATGCTGAGAAACGTTGAGGTACCTGACATCGGATGGTCCGAGGAGACAGGTACCCTAAAAGGTCCGTTATCATGACCTCACCTAACGGTAAAGGAAGAGGTCCCCTAGAAGGGTTGGGTCCCTAACTTGGGCCCAGAGGACGTAACATCTGTCTGCGAAATGGTAGACTCGGTGGACGGATCTTGGAGATTCGGACCCACCCTGGTGGGACACCTCTTCACAGGAGACTCGCGTTCTTCGTTTGTTTACCATGTCTTCGGACCACTACATCTTACGTTAGTTAAAAATGTCATTTCCTTTTTCTCTTTTGAAATTCGATTCTAGAGAGACAAAGGGTTCTGACGCAAAATCTTTTTCATTTGTGATAAAATAATGACCATATTTAAGTTGATCCTTCTTTCTCTTAGTTTTTGTTTCCTGTTTGACGTGTATATATCCTAAGGGTCCACCGTGATCACCATTTCTTTAGAGGACGGTTATGTCCTCTACGTTCTTTGTGTCTAAGCTAGGGACCCAGACCTTCTAGGGAACCTCACCCTTTAACGTTGGGCGAGGTCATAAGAATGGACCTTTTAAGGTACCTGTCTCCTCGGACCTCCCGATGTCAATTACCCCATCGTTACTCAGCCTGTGCTGATTCGTGCGTGTGTGTGTGTGTGTGTGTACGTGTGTATATATACAGTTACCTGTATGTAAACAGTTACTTGTGAATCTAACGTAGGTATAGAATGGATAACATTTATTACCATGTTACTCGTAACCCCACTTATGTATAAAAGTTGAATCACAAAAACAAGAGAAACCAATTTCTCAGTCGTCACCTTGAAGACCTAATTTTCCGTCAAGATTAAAAAACTCCTTGGAGGTATTACAAAAGGTGTCATCAATATGGTTAAATGTAAGGGTAGTTGTCACGTGTTCCAAAAGGAAGAGAGGTGTAGGAGTGGTTATGAACAATAAAGAACAGAAGAACCGCTATCGGAAAGATTGTTTACACCACACTATAGAGTAACTTTAAAAGTAAACGTAAAGGGAATACTGATCGTTAGACCCCGTAGAAAAGTACATGGATGACTGGTAGACACAGAAGATACCTTTTTACAGATAGGTTCAGGACTCGGGTAAAAAAAATTAGACCAACAAACTAAAAGACTACAACTCAACATGCTCAAGAAAAATGTAAAAACAATAATTGGGAAATGACCTATATAATAAACGGTTATAGAAGAGGGTAAGTCATCCGACGGAAACAACTATCACGGGAAACGAGACGTTTTGGAATCTCAGATTACATCATTGTAAATAAATAAAAACGAAAACAGAGAGAACTGACTTTAGAGTTTTTTTTTTTTTCGACGATTTTGACTACAGTTTCTCATATGACGGATACATGAGAAGATCCTCAAAATACGAAAGTCCAGAATGTAAATTCTGAAATTGAATAAAGTTCATATATTTCTGATGAGTCGATCATTTCTTTAGCGGACGTTACACCCTTTGGACCCAAACTAGGGATCCAACTCTTCTGAAGGGATCTCTTCCCTTTCCGATGGGTGAGGTCATAAGACCGGACCTCTTAAGGTACTTGACATATCCGGTACCCCAGTGTTTCTCAGACTGTGTTGACTCACTGAAAGTGTTTATATATACCACACTCTTTTTTCAGGTCAAACTAAGAAAACGTATGAAAGAAACGTTTGAAAGGTCAAAGGGTAGTATTAAATGACTCTTTGGTAAAGAAAGGGTAATGTATAAGAAAGAAGGATATCTGATTGGATACACAGACAAAATCACTGTCATGATAAGTCAAAACTAATTACTTCTAAATATCATACCATAGTTTAATCCCTCGTATAAGTCAAGTCAAGTCAGCGAGTCAGCACAGGCTGAGACGCTGCGGTACTTAGCGTCGTGCGGTCCGGAGGGACAGCTAGTGGTAGAGGGCCTCAAGTGAGTTTGAGTACAGGTAGCTCAGTCACTACGGTAGGTCGGTAGAGTAGGAGACAACAGGGGAAGAGGAGGACGGGGGTTAGGGAGGGTCGGAGTCTCAGAAAAGGTTACTCAGTTGTGAAGCGTACTCCACCGGTTTCATGACCTCAAAGTCGAAATCGTAGTAAGGAAGGTTTCTTGTGGGTCCCGACTAGAGGAAATCTTTCCTCGTATAATGGAGGTCGAAACAAGAAGAAAGAGTTCTGACAAAACCGATAAGTCCCAAAAATCCGAAGGTGTATTTAAATTCTTAATAAACAAGATGAAGACACTTTTTACGGTAACTATAAAACTATCTCTAACATAACTTATATATCTAAAGAACCCCCATCATACCAGTAAAATTGTTATAATTAAGTAGGTTAGGTACTCGTACCGCATAGGAAAACAGACACAGTAGAAGTTAAAAAGGGTCGTTACAGAATATCAAAAGGTTCACGTTCAGAGAATGAAGGAACCAATCTATATAAGACTCCATAAAATAAGTAAAACTACGTTAACATTTGTTAGACAATTAAAGAGACGATCAAACGATAAACACATGTCTTTGTCTAAAAACGTATAACAAACATAGGACGATGAAATGACTTAAATAATCATGATTACTAAAAAATCATGAGGGAACACCGAAGGGAAGACCCGAAGGAAACACCCGAAAGGAACACCGAGTCGACCATTTCTTATACGGACGCTACGCCCTCTGAACCCAAGTTAGGGACCCAACCCTTCTAGGGGACCTCTTCTCTTTCCGATGGGTGAGGTCATAAGACCGGACCTATTACGGTACCTGACATATCGGGTACCCCAATGTTTCTCAGCCTATACTGACTCGTTGAAAGTGAAAGTTACTAAAAAACCACAGGAATCCTAAAGGACTCGAAGGGACCACCAAGTCTACTATTTCGTAGACGGACGTTACGCCCTCTGGTCCAAGTCAGGGACCCAACCCTTCTCGAGGACCTCTTCCTTTGCCGTTGGGTGAGGTCATGAGAACGGACCTTTTAGGGTGCCTGTCTCCTCGGACCATCCGATGTCAGGTACCCCAACGTTTCTCAGCCTGTACTGATTCGCTGAAGTGAAAGTAAAAGTCCTAAAGGATGTATATCATAATACAGTAGACATGTGACTGATGAAATTAAGAAGAGAAGACCAAACCTAAGAAAAATAAATATAAAGACCAGACTGACCTCTCTCCTGTAGGAACTGAACAAGGACTAGAGTGTCCTTTACGAAAATCAAAAAGTGGTCTCATACTACAATCAACACCCGAATAGTAGACATCGGAAATAATACAACTCCATATAAGGAAGATACGGGTGAAACAAACCTCGAAAATAGTATTTACCTATAAATTAAAAAAGTTTTCGAAAAAGACGTAGATAACTCTATTAGTATACTAAAAAAAGAAATTAAACAATTACACCACATAGTTTAACTGACTAAACTTAGTAGAAACGTAAGTCCTCTATTTAGAGTACATTGGTGCCACATACTAAGAAAATGACATAACAACTTAAAACAAACAGTTCCTAAAAACGTAGTTACTAGTGACCTTTATACAAGTAATCCCTATAATAGAAAAGACACCAAACAGACCAAAACGATTGTTCCACTACGACCAGAGTATCTTACTCAAACCTTTATAAGGAAAGAAAAGTTAAAAACGTCTTATCAACCTCTTACTATCCATAATTGACAAGATGTATACGAACTCTCTTAAGTAGATACTTCGGTAGACCGGGACCTACAAAAACCCCTCCCCCCTAAAAAAATCTCCCCCTTCAAAAATTTGATGACTAAGTTAAAGGAATAGCCATTGACCTAACAACTATAAAAGAAAGACTAAGTCAGAACCCTATAACGCACAAAGTTCCTTAAATAGGTAAAGAAGATGTGACAGGTAAAATAACCATATAACAAGTATCATTGGAGAACAGGCTGAGAAACGTTGGGGTACTTAACGTTGTGTGGTCCGGAGGGACAGGTAGTGGTAGAGTACCTCAAGTGAGTCTGAGTGTAGGTAGCTCAGGCACTACGGTAGGTCGGTAGAGTAGGAGCCAGCAGGGGAAGAGGAGGGCGGGGGTTAGGGAGGGTCGTAGTCTGAGAAAAGGTTACTCAGTTGAGAAGCGTACTCCACCGGTTTCATGACCTAGAAGTCGAAATCGTAGTAAGGAAGGTTTCTTTAGGGTCCCAACTAGAGGAAGTCTTACCTGACCAACCTAGAGGAACGCTTGACTTGACTTGACTTGACTTGGAGAAAACTATGAAACGTAAAGACATAACAGTCAACATTGAAGAGAAAATAAAGACTAGAATAAATAAACCCGGGAGAAAAAGAACTACTCATACCCATTTCCAAATAGGCAAAAACAAAAAAAAATTAGAAAAGTTTCTTGGTTGGGAATCAAAGTAACTAGAAAAGATAAAAAAATCACAGATGAAGTAAATAAAGACGAGACTAAGATGACAAAGAAAGTAAGACTACTGAAACACATAAGAAGAAGATCACAAAATCTACATTCCAATCTAACACACTCCAAAAAGAACAAAGAACTCCATCCGGACATAACGATATTTGAAGGGAGAATCTTGACGAAAATGACGTAGGGTATGTCAAACCTAACAACACAAAAGGACACAAGGAAGTAAGAAGAGACCTCAAGGAACTTGTAAAAGTATTAGTAATGAGCCCTGGGGTTACAAGTTTAGTCTAGGTTGACAATATCTCTTAACGATATGATACGACCTCCGGGTCTTAGAATCCTAACGATTTCTAATAATCAATATGGGGTTTCTAGAACTTTGGTAGAGATGTCAAGGACGACGTACTGATGACGAACTTATGAAAAACATACGACCACTTGAGTGATAGAAGATTCCGTCGGTTCGGTAATAAAGTAAATTTATAAATACCTTACACAAGGGAGACCGTCCGTGATCCTGATGTCCATTGTTCTTGTATCCGGGTTATGAATTCTTCGAATATCAAACTCTTGTTTAAAGAGACGACACAAACGAGTGAACAAACAAACAATTTGCCCCGGTATATGAAACGAAGGTGACTCCCATTAGTAGTGATGAGAGGTAAGGTGTCCAGTGGGTCGTAAACCCACTTAATGTTCGTGTTCCGGTGTCAGGAGAGAGTCTGAGTTAGTTAGAATGGGATTAATAGGGATCTTTTCATGTAAGATTAAGGGGACCCTGTAAATCTTTACCGAATGTGTTGTAAAAGGTTTGGAAAAGGAGGGGGTCTCCTGAAGATCTCAGTCAGTAAACAGATCAACGTTTTAACGAAGAGGAGACGGAAAGGTAAAATTCAAAGGTTAAAGATGGGGACCCAGGTAAAGTTTTGGACATTAGTCTAGTGAGTCCCCAACTCGAAGACACCTCATAGATACAGGAAGAGGTATAAGTAGAACCTTGTTTGGGTGTGTTCTTGAGTGAAATGTAAGGTTTTGAACGGAACACGAGGGATAAGGTTTTGGTGACGTAGACTTTTTGACGGTGGGTAGAGTTTCGGTGGGGGATGAAACACAATGGTTAAGTTTTATGTTTAACACAGATTTTTGGTCCCACGAAAGTTTTAACAAAACCTTCTATAAGATGTTCTAATCAAATTTCAGGAGTTCTAATAGAAGGGGCTACTGAGAGGAGATGAGGTCGGGGTCGAGAGAAGTAAGAGGGAACAAATCTCAGGATCCAGTCTGGTGTCTAGTAGAAGAGTCAGAGACGAGAGTCGGAGAAGTCTGCCCTAAGGACAGACTAATTACGTAGGTTGAAAGACATTTCACCCGTAAACGTCTAACTATTCGTTTTCAATAAAGAGTCACAGGGTTAAAGTTGAAAGTCCGTTTCGAGTGACATGAAGGTTCGAGGTAAAACGTGAGTGAGGGAAGATGATCCGACATGACATTATTAACCGGGACCTTACAAGATTACTACACACCCCTTGGTTCGTTGATCACGGGTGACCCATGTACTAGATATGGTCGGACGATTTAGGAGAGGTGTTAGGACCCTCTGACCGAGATCATTGAGTAACAGTTTCTACTCCTTTACTCCGTCTTAGTCCAGTTCAGTGAACAGATTCTGGAGGATCGACCGTTCACCTTTTGTTTAAGTGTACAGACTAAGGCTTCGGTTTCGAAAAAGAGGACGAAATTGATTAATTGAGGGAATATACTTCCAACCTTGATAAATCCGTTTATTGGCACCTGTTCGGTTAATTGGCAGAGACTTGTACTCCAAGGAAGGGTTCACTTCTTCAACTTGATCTACCTACAATCTCAGGAAAATAGAGAATGTACGAGAGGTAAGGATGACGTGAACTCGACCTCCTAAGACCTCCTTCTTGAATACGGTTGGAGTTCGGTATCGTTGTCGTCATTATATTTGTGATTAGTAAACAACTTACGAATGGGATATTGTCTACTTACTATTGAAATGAATAAAATTAGGAAGATCATCCAAGATGAATAGTAGGAGTAAACTACCTACTCCTAATGTTTGTCTTCAATCTTGTACGGGTTTCAGTGTGTCGGTTATCTACGTTTGGGTCCCCATAGACTAAAGGTTCGGGTACGAGTACCCGTGTGATACGATATAAAACTTTCTCCGTCCCCTTCCCTTCCTTCAGTCCGTAACACTCTTTACCAGAAAATCCCAATCTCTTTGCATATGTGGACCGTCTTACTAGTCTCCATTCAGTCAACCCTACTCCTTCCTGTAAGTCTTGAAGTCCATTAATCAGATAGGATCATAGGTATTGGAACCAGGGTCGAGATTCGTCTACACAAGGGACGAAGGTACGTGTCTTACGACGGGACCGTCCACGAACCGGACCCTCCGGAAACGAACGATGACTCAGAACGAGGATCTCCTCTGAATCTGGGTTTCAGTGATGTGGAAAGTAGAGTGACAACAAAATTTAGATTAGAAATAATGACCCAGACTCTAAAAGACTTGAAAGACTTGAAATCGGTTTTGACGGTCTGGGGGTCGGGTGCACGACAGTGTGGGTCATGAAAAGACCCCGACGGTCTCAGAGTTACGTGTCATTCGTCCCGACCGCCCTGATACTTTAGCAGTGGTTTGTATTACCTTTTCTTTCTTTTTACCCAGAGACTTCTTATTCGTTCACAGGTAGTCCCCCAATAAGATTCGACCGGTTAATACTCTCTCCCGGAGTCGAAACATACTTCCGACGGTAGCTTTCGCAGATACCCAGGATGTCAGGGACCCTTCCTTCAGTTCAGACTAAACGTTTCCGTCCATGTACCTGCCGGACCACCTCGTGTCCGTACGCAAGACCCTGGTCCATTTAGACCTATACCTATGCTGAACCGACCCCGAAGGGTCCACCGCGAACACCATTTCTTAAGTGGACGGTTACGTCCTCTGGGGTCTCTAAGAAACCCAAACTAGGGCCCCAGTCCTTCTACGGACCTTCTTCCTTTACACTGAGGTAAGGTCATAAGAGCGGGCCTTTTAAGGTACTCGTCTCCTCGAACCGTCCACTCTCAGGTACCCCAGTGTGTCTCAGCCTGTGTTGACTCGTCCGTGTGTGTGATAAACGGCTGAAGGAAAGAGACCGAAGTTAAATGTCGTGACCAGTTATTTTACTCCTATTAATCTTGAAATGTCTCACCGATATTTGTAATCTTTATTAGGCGTGGGTGATTTCTTTATCTTTCCTCCGACCCGGATGATAGGAGTAAGACTTCCTTGTCATACTCTTTCCGAAAAAAAGGACGGTGCTCATGAGTTCTGTAGTAATGGCAAAAAGTACAACAAGACGAACAGGCTTTTGACCCCGCACTGGAAAACCACTCATTTTCGACTGTTATGAGTGACCCGTGATTTTAAGTCTTACTTCATTCAGAGACCTTATCTTTTGGTCGAAGACCTCTAACGACCTTTTGTGGTGGGTCTGGAAGTCACCTCCTCAGTATGTCGAAAAGGATACTCCTCAAAAAATTTGGACTGAAAAGGGGTGAAATTGTGTCTCTAGATTACTAGTGGACTTCTAGTGACAATGGGCTCTTTTATTTCCTTATCAACCAGTTTTTGGTCCTTTCCCTTTCCTGTTTAAACGGTGTTATTTTTGTATTGAACACTACACTCCACCCTACCATTGTACATCCTACTCTTTACTTGGGTGGTCAGTACGTCCACCGGTGTACAGGACCCATTCCCGAAACAGGGTCTTCAAAGTTATCGCGGGTGGGGGAGATTAAGAGTCTCTTCAGAGTCACACCTGTTATTTAGTAAACCAGTGGGTCATCAGTACACCTTAGGTTTCATAGTGAGTGTGTAACTACACTACCCTCCCCCTTGGATAGATACGATTATTCCGATGTTTCGAGGTCCGTCTGCCTGTGAATCTCTTCCTTGAAGGTCTTGGAACGAGAGATTCGGGCTCATGAGAAGGAGTATAAAAATAACTCAGGGAGACTAAAGATGAATTCGGGTAAGTGACCGACCTCTTTACTTCACTTCTTTTATCCGCACTCTGTCCCTCCCCACTCCGTCCCTCCCATCCCTTTTTTGGGTTCCTTAGTATCCTAGTAGTCAGTCAACAAAACATGGTACTTTAGTTTACCCCTTTACCTGACTGACTGACACGAACAGACGTCGTCCAGAGAAAGACCTTCCGTCTTCATAACGAATCCCTCACCTGTCATAATCAGTCATCGGACGGAACCGGACTGAGTCACCGGGGAAACTTGTGAGGACAAGACCCCAAGGACCCTCCGCAGGATTTCCTCAAGTGATCAAAGACTGGTAACGTCTAATCTGGTTGACTATTAAACTATAAACAGGTTCAAGGTGACCTTAACTCCTACACATACACACAGACCACCCACCACACCCACATGGCGGGACTAGGTCCTTTGCGTGTTTCCGTTGGGGGCGGTTTGGGGCTGGCGTGGGTCGATCGGGGGACACAAGATAAAATCTTCGGAGTCGCATCTGACTAGACTCCAGACAGGACAGGTAGGAGGGAACAAATGACCTTGTAACCCAGTGACGTCATGTCGACCTTGCGTTAGAGACCCGTTAAGTCGTTCCGGCTCCGTTCGGGATGGTCCGCAGTACAGTAACGTGACAAAAAGGAGGGAGGGTGACTCAAAAGAACCTTCAAGACTCGGTCCGAGTCGTACATAGAGGTCTCTACGTAAGGTTTAAGGGTCGACGAACGTTGAGTCGTTCAGAGTGACGGGGAGGAAAATTGTAGGTCCACGGGACTCTCCAATCTTTACTTCTTCGAGCGTGGTTTCCCACAGGGTCTGGGAAACTACATAAACGATGACTGACGACAGTGTGCCTCAAGTCTGTGTCACAGGGGGGAAGTTTTCGTTTCTCCTTTTAGTAGAAACAATTCTACGGAAACACTGAACCGTTTGAACGGAGATTAAACATGTAGACAGGATCGACTCCCCTTACCCGGCCCGCCCCGGCCCCCCCCCGCCACACACACAACGACGAGAAAAAGGAAGACTCATGGCCAAAGTGCACTAAAAGGTGGTAGGACTTGAGGGTCACTAGGCAGCGTTAGGAAGAGGAATAAAGGGAAGTCGAAAGGGTGGGACGAATTAAAGAAGGGAAGTCACAACAGAGAAAAGTAGTACTAGTACAATAGGGAAGGACCTGATCTCCTCTATTACCCTCCGTCCCCTTTTTGTCAGTTTGTGTAGTCACTACATTTTTAGTATAACCAGAGTAATTCCCACTTTTACCATGGACACGGAAAATCTAAACAAGAACGAGAACTTAATAAATAACTAAGAAATCCTAACCCACGACCAAGAGTTTTACACCAGGGACCTGGACGTCGTCGTCGTAGTGGACCCTTGAATGACGTTTACGTGTAAGTGTCCGGGAATCTGGTCTGAGGGACTTAGTCATTAAGAACCCGATTGCAGGTCGTTAGACTCAAAATTGTTCGGGAGGTCCACTGACACTACACACGTTTTCAGACACTTTGTGATCCCATCTCCTAAGAGGTATCCAAACCCCCCGTCCCCTCCAAACTCCAAAGGGAGACGAGAAGTCTATATTCTTAGTCACATACTTCTTGTCTCGGACACGGTACGAGGACTCCCGACCGAGTACGTGGAACGGAGAGTACGACCCCGTCCACACTCTCGCTTACACTCCTGACTCTCGACTACCACTGGGTTGACCTACGGGAACCACTCGACCGAAGTACCCAGTAGGAAACCTATGGGAAACCTGTCCCAGACCCTGAAGGACTAGAAGACACAATTCGTAGGGAGATTCTCTTGTAGTACATTACCGCATCTGAGAAGTAAGTCGAAGAGTAGACGAGAGTCCGTTTATACTGATATCAGCATCTACCTTTAACATCTCAAATAAGGAAAATAAGAAAAGAACATGATTTAGTTCTGTTATTGATCTTTGAACGAGAAATAAAGAAAGGACTAGAGACTTCTTGTGGATTCTAATGATACTCCTAACGCTAGAGACGTAGCTCTAACCACTTCAGGTTGAGTCATCGAAGATCGGTGTGACTCGTTAATTTTACACCCATGTCAGGCTTGACTCTCCACGAATTTCACATTAATATATTGGAGAAGACTTCCATCTCATGTTTTCACTTTCAATAAAGTAATAATTAAAATATAACTAATGTACGAGTTTAATATTGTGAAACCTACACGACCCAATGTATTTTGTATCATTGTAATTAAAGTAGATGAATAAAAATGGAAAATTTTACACCGATGACCTTTCAATTTTAATTGTTTACACCGAGTATAAACACTGAGTGTAAAATAAAGGTTCCCTGTCGTGAGTAACCAGGTCAATCGACCCCCGAGACCAGTTTGTGTCCTAAAACTCATTCTGATGTTCTATACGGTCCTCGTTTATGTTCCTTCGTCCACATTTGATGTCGTGTATGTTGCACAATCCACTCCGTTACGTCGGATTTCGCACCGTCGAGTAGAGGACTTGGTACTTCGATCCGTATGATCCCAACAGATCTAAGACGGTGAATTGAGCCAGTTCATTGAATTGGAGAGACTTAAAGTCAAAAGAGTAGACATTTTACTGAACGACCAAGAATCGAGTTTCACGAAACCCCTCTTAATCACTTCTGTTACTGATGTTTTCGGACTTATGATAAGGGTCGACAATTAATCATGAGTTCTTTATAAGAGGAATTTATTCTTCTTTAAGATAATGATCTACCACAGCCTATGAGTGACACCTTGGAAGTAAGACCTCCCAGAAATTGTAAATCTACCTAAAAGAAGATATACCTTACCAAACAAATAATAGGATAAGTTTTATACTTCAAAACATTATACCCCAATACAATGGAAAAGTCACGAAGGAGTCGACCTTTAGATGTCGACCGATACTTGGGGAGGGGTGGTGGAGGATGATACCATGAATTCCAGGAGCGTTACTTTTTGACCCAATGTGTCTCCTAACGAGGACCTGTTTCTGGGATCATATAATACAAATGTTCTGGACTGTCAAATGAACCGTGTCTAACCTACCTGAGACTGTCGTTGTAATCTACCACAGGGGGATTTACTCCCTTTACTTAGAGAAGTGATCGTTTATGTCATGAGTTCCATTCGTTTCAGTCCCAACCTACCTTTTACCTTTCCTTTACGATTCTCCGATCGAAAATTGTAAATACCTACTCGGGGTTTTCTTATCAAAATCAAGAAGACAAGTATTTTCGTGTCTTACGGATCAATTCCAAAAGGATTTCTCTTCGGTATCGAGAGTGTTCAAATGTACCTCCGTTCTTACTCTATCTTCCCACTATCATTCCGTTTTCTGTCAACTTTTTTGTTTGTTGTTTGTTTGTCCTTTTCCACAACGGACCGAGGTGAAACTTTCTGGGATTCTCACAGGTCAGTATGATCGTATAGAGGTCCCCGTTTTAGAGACTCTAGGGTTTCGTGACTGGGACACTATTTTGAGTAATTGACAAAAATCGGTAATTTTTTTTTTTGAACCAGAAGGAACTTTCATCATATGTAACGTTATAGGTTTGTAAGTTCGTGTTTCTCTAGTAGTCTATGACAGTGGATATATATCGTAGTGGTACCTTTGGTGTCGATATTTACGACTGTTGAGTTTATGGTGTTCATCGCGACTATAACCACTATGCTAATAGACTGTTCCATTCGTTGAGGATCATTTAAAGATTTATTTCATTTTAAAATGGAACTAAATTTACGACTAATGTAAGGTCCTTTTAAGACACACATACTTAATTTTTGTACGTTTATTATGAAACACAAATAAACATTCCATGTCAATTCAAGGTCCAGTATGTTCAAAAAGTTGGTATAACTATAGGTCATCCTGTAAGTTTTCCACCCCGTTAAAAAAATAACCCTTCCTTAACAGGATCCGTAATACTCTGTAATGTTGTAGAGTAGGTATAGAGACGATTCTTTTTACGGTCATTATTAGAGACAGGGTTAATAACCCTGTTATGTCTGTGGAACATTTAAAGGTTTTGTAGAATCTTGTTATTAAGAATTGGAACCGACGTGTGCCTTAATGGCATTCTCGAAATTGAATTATGACTGTGAACCCGTCGTAGACGTCTCGGAGACTATACAATTACCAGTTCTGGCTAAGGACCAGTAATCCCCAAAGTCAACTAAGATACGTCATCGGTTCCGACTCTTGGTACGGCATTCCCTCGAAGACGGGAAAACTCGTAGTAACGGATTCGACTCAGTCTAATGGTCTTGTGACTGGACTGTCCAATAGAAAGACGGAGTACCTCGATAAAGGACTGTCTATCTCGAGTTCCCGGAGGATTGGATCTTGTTAGGGAGATTAATATTTTACTCTACCGTCCATACACCGAGATCTGAACTTTTCAGTTTCTGGATGAAAGTTCTTTAGGGTTCTCAACCCATTTACTAGTTAGTGAATAAAAACTTAAATCTTGCTTGTTTTGTGTCAAATTTATTTTTCAGTTGGTCACTGACTAATAAATCCTATATTTGAACATCAAATAACACCGGTTCGTGGAAGATCTTGGGGATCAATAGGGAACAATCCGAATTGAACCCGGAAACATTCTTTTTATTTTAATATCAGTAAGAAGTCAACAGATGACTTGGGAATTCAATCCTTACCGTCTATGTAAATAGAGGTCACGATTGACCTCTCAACAGACGGGCCTCTCCTGAGACTTCGGACTAGATCCGATTGACTTCTCACGACACCACCCAACCAATCACTATGGACAGTACGTGTGTCCTACCCCTTTCCTTTCCTTCACGGGGTTAGGAGGGCATTCAGGATCCCTTCGTCCGTATAAAGAGTTTTAATTGTCCACTGAAAAAGTCAGGTCAGTTGAAAACCTTTGACTAACCTAAGATAATACTAGTAGTGACAGTAGTAGGTCACTCAAAGGAAAATGACTCCATATCAGTACGTCACGCGTAAATAATGGAGTAGTTAGGAATGTTGTTGAGATGTTCCATCCGTAAAAGTAGTGTTAGACTCTAGGGTGTCGAGTACCGTACTTGATTAGTAGATTGGGCACCAACGGATTAAGAGTTCAGGGTGTCGTGTCATGTGTTAGACCTCGCTTTTCACCGGAGTCTCGTAGGAGGTTTCGCGATTACAAGAAATAGGACGTAGGTGTAGGGATCCTAAGAACGAGTCTACTATGTTCTAAGTTGTTTATGGTTTACTATTACGTGTATGAATAAGCAGTCATAAAAAGGGCAATAAAGGACCATAACGTAGGACAGGTACATGAATTTGTTTTTTGAATTTTTGTATATCGTCCCTACGAACACAATTATTTGAAAAGAAACGAAGCACAAAAAGTAAACAACTTTTAGAAACTTTCTAAAAGTAAAAAGACGTTCAGGTCACATTATCTGCCTTAGGTCGAGTAACGGTATTAAGTTGTGGATTTTCCCACAACCGTGTACTATCTGTAAATTACTGATAAATTTTACTTAATTAGTTACGTCAACTGTAAAAACACGTTCTCGTTTACTAATTAAAACTATTTTAATTTTACAAATTAAAACTACTGTACGTTAAATAGTTAAAAAGGAAAAAAAGGTCAACTTAATTTTTTTGAAAGAAAATTCAAAATAAACAAATAAATCAAAAACCAGAGTGTCGAACACCCTAGAAGCAAGGGGTGGTCCCTATCTTGGTCCTTTGAGTCGTCACTCTCACGACTCGGGATTGGAGACTTGTCGGCCTCTTAAGGGGAAAGTACAAAAAAAACACACACACACGATTTAGATTCTTTAAAACCGGAATGGATTAAAACCAGTGTTTTAAAGAGATACGAAAGAATATCTTCAACATGTCATAATCGAAAGTGTAAATCTAGATACTAGGTAAATTAACTGTAACAAAAAATAATAATTCTAAGGACATCTCCAATCCCAGTCGAGAGATTTAAGTAGAAGTCGACGTTACTTCTTCGTCCACTTTGTCAAATATTCTCATACCAATATCCCTGAAAGTACCGCTGGGTCACCAAATCCGATCGTCGGGAAAGGTTCCGTTCCTCACACACAACTTAGAGACCAGCTCATCGATTCTAGGGTGTACAGAGGATCGGTATTTTGGTTTTGGATTTCGTCTTCGTTATGACAGCGTTTAAGTTATTTCTGAAAAAAATTTTTCCACGAATTTTTGTCCCCCGAAACCTCCCCCTCATACCTATATTGTGAAGGTCAGAATTTTGTACCAGATTTCCAACAACAAAGTCCTATTAGAGAGTACCGTTCCAGTATCAATAGTAAAGTCAGAAAGGGGATTCTTCCCCACGAGGGTAGGAAAAGAAGGTTGAGAGAGGGGAGAGAATGTGTATTCGGTTCTTTGTCTTTTGAGATCACAGAGCCAAAGTCTTCTTGTTGCAGTTTTTGGTCTTTTCCTTCATACTCAGTTATGAAAGGTGGGAAGTAGATGAATTCGTCTATTGTCGGGACTCGTCGTTAGAAAGTTCATTTTGACGCTCGCCGAAGTGTCCCCCACCACCGCCGGGGCGAACGGTTCCCTCAGTGGCTCGATGGAGTCCCTCAGTGGCTCGATGGAGTCCCTCAGTGGCTCGATGGAGTGCCTCCCCTTGTTGATAGTCCGCTCGCCCGCGGACCCGGCGACGGACGTCGTGGTCGGACCGGGGCGGCGGCAGGACTGCAGGGCTGCGGGTGGGCCCAGGTGGTCCCGGTCCGACGAGTGGCACATGACACACGTCTCCCAGAAGGAGCTCCACTGTAAAAGGGAGGTCCAGCTGCGGCTGAACGTGTGGAGGGCGCGACACGCCCGACCTTAGGCTGAAGGAACGTCGACTCTCTGTGTGGCAGAGGCGACTTTCTGGAGTGTCTGGTGGGCCCCAGTACCCAACGAATTCCGAATGTTCTACCGCCGCGACCCTAAAATGCCGCCTTCCTCTTTCGACTGGGAGCTGGAGGCCACGTCAAGGGTTTGCATGGGTTGTCTGAGGCAGCAGATAGTTTTACGAAAGAAGTTTCTTCATGTTGACCTATGAAAGTCAGTTGTCATGAAGGATTTCACTCTCCACACTTCTCTCTCCACCCATGCCCCTCCATACGATTCTGGGTAAAATGAAACTCCATGAATAAAAAATATCGGATAAAATGAATATACATACTTTCTGAGTGGAGAATTATATGTTAGTTGGAAGTTTCTTTTTTTTAATTTTGGTTTTGGGGTTTTAAGGGTATCGCGGTCGACATTCTTCGGGTCGTCAGGGTGAGTAGAGAGCCTCTTCATCGAAGTGGCGAACCCGTTAGGTCGGAACGAGACTCTGGATAACGAACGGTTAGGGGAGACTCGACAGAAACGACTTCCTTGTATTGGGTGGGGACCGTCTACAAGACGAGTCTCCTCTAGAACTCTTTAAAAGATCCCAGGACTACCTCGGTGTTCCTCTCTCGTTCTTTCCTAAACAGAGAAGACACCTGGGAATATTAGAACTTTGGGTCCGTCTTTATCTTCTATGTTCCATTATCTTGTAACTCCTTTTGTACCGTTATTCTTTCTCCTCCTCCTTCTCCGAGACCTTTCAAACCCGACTTATTACTACGAAACATAATTGATGCTTCACTTACCTGTCAGACACTTTCACAAACAACTGAGTCCACGGGTCTACTAATACTACTTGGTTCGAACACGTCTTTCGACATTATATTACTCCGACCACCTGATAACCACCCGTCTCTACCGGTTTCCTTACCCGAGGGTCTTCTAATAACTTACCCATGTAGATCAAGTCCAAGTTTTACTTCGTCTAAAGGACCGAACAAGGAAGAGATATGAAATCCTTCTTGGACATCTGTACGAAGGTCCTGACCTATACAATTTTACCGTAGTTACAAGGTAACTGGAGTTCTTTTTACACGAGTACTACTCGTGGTGTCCGAGTGTCTGGTAGAAGGAAGGGATCCCTCTCAATGGTCTCACATGGGGTAACCGTTTACCCCGGTCCATTCTCCGGTCTCCTCTGACGTCTGGTTCTTAATCGTCTTCGGGAAGTCTTTAGCCACCTTCTACGTCTCACAGTCTTAGGTATTACACATATATATATCATACACACATGACGTCGACCTCACCCGGGGTCTGGTCTCCTTTTTTTGTCACTTCCTTGATTGAGTGACCCTTATAGTAGTGGTCAAAGTTTACGTAAATTGATAGTTCGGGTAGGAAGGGCTGTCTCTGAACACTGACCATCAAGAATTCAGAATGACTAAGACAGAGACGAAGTCAGATGGGTCGGTGGGGGGGGGGGCGGGGGCTGGGGTGGTAGTTCGGGTCACTGGGTCTGTCGTAACTTGGATTTCAACACTTCTGTAACTTCCGG
Organism: Capra ibex; assembly: GCA_006410555.1. Lineage (NCBI taxonomy): Eukaryota > Metazoa > Chordata > Mammalia > Artiodactyla > Bovidae > Capra > Capra ibex. Next base: position 2,227,451 of record SJYO01010634.1, on the reverse strand, counting down.
AGTCGACTTAAGGTCTATTAGTCTTTACTTTGTTGTAGAAGGAGATGTCCTGGTAAGACTAACACGAAGAAGTCGTCTGTCACGAGGTCGTTTGGTCTCATGTCGATAAGGAAACGTCTTAAGTGAGTTTCTTCAGTAACCACGTCTACTGGATCTCTTTAGACGGCTTTCTTCGTACACAGACCAGTGAGTGAGTCGACACAAACCGAAAAACGCTGGGGTACCTGACATCGGCTGGTACGAGGAGACAGGTGGTCTAATAGGGTAGTCTTATGACCTCACCCCAACGACAAAGGAGGAGGTCCACTAGAAGGTCTGGATCTCTACCTTGGGTGTAGAGGACGTCTAAGATATGGACCTCGGTGGACCGTTCGACTTTCTTTGTGGGTCCCGGAGTAGTAGAGGTGTGTTCTGTCTTTAGATCAAATAGACAGCTTTGATGATCCTTCGATCTTGAAGTCTCCGAATATCCACTTTTGCTAACCGTAAGTCTTATAGTCATGGACTCAGTTCATTTATCGGAAGTCGTTGTACTTCTTGGTTCCTTACTTGTCGTACTCCCATGTGTTGTTTTACGAAGTGTACTACCTCTTATAGAAACATTGTGTCTTCTGGAACTTAAAGAACTTCTTTCCATTGTCTTAGTTGTTCTTCACAAACAAACCTTTGATGTCACTTTCCTCTGTCCGATTCTCTTTTTATAAGATGGAAGTCCATCTTAAAATCGTCGTCCTACAAAACCGAGGAGTTTAAGTCTTTGTGAATACATTTATCTATGTCATCTTGTTAGGGATCAACGATACGAATTAAGTCGTCCGTTAGTCTTATGATTACAGTTCTTGTAACCATATAGACTAGAGTGGAATCAGGGAACCTTCATCTTTACATTGGGAAGGAGACTTTAAAAATCATTCAGGTAAAGGTAAGTCCTACATGTCGAAGGTCTTTTATTACAACTTGTTTACTTATATTCAAAGAAATTCAGAGACACGTCAATCGGGAGACACCTCAGTTGTCTCCCGATAGATATTGTCGTCGGAATTTCCTTGATTTACTTAAAAACCAGAAAACATCATTTGGTCGAAGTCTTTCATGCAGACTTCTACAATAGACAGTTAGTCTCTGTCATTGACTCCCGGTCTGTCCATAATTTCTGGAAAGACTTTCTACCAGGGGTTTGCTCGGAGAACATCGATGGGTCTCACTAGTCACAAGTGTTCAGAGGAAAGTAATCCGGTATAGATACTTCTGTCTTCTTAATTGTCTGATAAGTCGACCTCATCTTCTACATCTTTTATAATTGAAGTCCCCAGGTCCACTACTGGACCATTGACTATTCCTTCCACAGGGGTTCAGATCCCTTAACTATTTACTCTCGTCAAGACAGTGAGACTTTCACTTTCACTTCAGCGAGTCAGTATAGACTGAGAAACACTGGGACACCTGAGAACGGGTGGTCCGAGGAGACAGGTACCCTAAGAGGTCCTTTACCTCACCCAACGGTAAAGGAAGAGGTCCCCTAGAAGGACTGGATCCCTAGCTTGGGTCCAGAGGACTTAACGTCCGTCTGCGAAATTGGAGACTCGCTGGTCTCTTCGGGAGACGGTGAGATCGGAATCGATTTTATAGATTGGTCGATGTGACGTAGAAACCCTATCCTTAAAGTGGGTCTCAAAATCGTTCACTCCTCCTACGGGAGTTAGTTTGAAGACTCGTTTGACTTAGTAGTAGTAGGTCCAAGTATAACCAATTTCTAAATCTAGTCCCGTGTGTCTTAGGTCACCGTCTGTCCGGACTCTGGTCTCTTTTACAAGACTTCGATGTCTCGGTGGAGACTTTAAACTTGGAGGAGGGTCGGTACGTAGTGCAGGGAGGAAAGAACGTGGTGATTAAAAAGGACGACGTCTGTGACTGGTCTAAGAGATACGACCGATGAAAAACGTCCTGCAAGAACCACGAAACGAGACTCTACCACCTTCACGTCTGAAACGTGAAGAACAAACGACAGTTTCTCGTAACATCAAGGACATATTGGAACCTTTTCACTCGATCCGTAATAAAGTAAGGGAATTTTTTCGACATTGTCAGTGTAGGTATGAGTGACAAATATGTCATATACATTTTGGTTGTTCGTCTTACAACTCGGTCTAAAAAATTAAAAAACCGGTTTCATGAGATACTAAAGAACAGAATACTTAAACAGATAAGGAAAACAATTTTAAACCCAGAAGTTTTTACATAACCGGGAATACACGTATGTTTTCGAAAAATAATAGTAATTCTACTACATAAGACCTTATTTTAACTACCATAATATATAAAAGGAAACGTCCCATCGTTACACCATCTCTTAGACCGACGGACACGTCCTCTGTTTTCTCTACGTTCAAGCTAGGGACCAAGTCCTTCTAAGGAGACCTCTTCCTTTACCGTTGGGTGAGGCCATACGAACGGACCTCTTAAGGTACCTGGTTCCTCGGACCATCCAATGTCAGGTATCGCAACGTTTCTCAGTCTGTACTGACTTGTGTGTGTGTGTGTGTGTGTGTGTGTGTGTGTGTGTATATATCGTATTTTTCATTTTTATTTTATTCGGGATAGAACAGACTTTTTATTAGAAGATGGGTCACGAGTTCTTTGTCTGCCTGGTGGTTATCCTTCAACTTCGGATACCTACTCTTCCCGTCTCTCCAGTTCCTGGGTGATAAGACCAGTCGGAGATTGACAAAACTGAAACTCGACACTATGGATGGACTTGTTCTAGAGAGACAAATCCCTGAAATAACCCCCACCCCCTTCAGTACCCTTCACCTACACGACCCTTCCTAGAACAGGAGACTTAAGTATGTCGAGGACTCTTCTGAACTAAAGTACCGGTCTTACCGGTGGTTCCAAAGATAGACGAGTGTTAAGGTCAACGTGTAAATATGGTATAAAAATCACCACGATTATCATTTATTGGGTGCACGGTTACGTCCACATTCTCTACGTCCAAGGTAAGGACCCAGCCCTTCTAGGGGACCTCCTCACGTGCTGTTGGGTCAGGTCATAGGAACGAACCTCTTAGGGTACCTGTCTCCTCACACCACCCGGTGCAAGGTATCACAGCGTCTCTTAACCTGTGTCAACCTCACAGAATCGTACGTACGTGGTATAAAAATAAAAAGACTATAAAACCTTTCCTGACTTGTTTTCCTTTACCTGAAACAATCTAGAAGTAATCTATATACCCTTTTGTAAACGAAGAGTGTCAACCCGAACACAAGAAATAACAAACAAAGTGTATAAGTACGAGTCCTAGTGAGATGACCGTCCTTCCTGTAGGGGACTGAAGTTTAGGGTGAATGGACAACCGGTCTTAGGTTAGGTTCACAAGCAGACACTTAGGTTGATAAACCCGTAAGAATCACTAGAGAGAAAAAGGATCAGTTATTTCTCGAGATTATTGGTCTTCATTGGTCCTCGAGATTATTGGTCTTTATTGGTCCTCGACCTCTCTACGACACACATATATCTTTTTACACTGTATTGAGTATGGACAGTCCCTCGAAGGTCGGATCACTTCCTCAGTCTACGTAGTTATCGAATAATATTGTGACGACACTCTTTCTACACGTATCCGTTGTTACCTTCGTGTTTCCAACCGGTAGACATGTCTGGTCCGATCCGGTCTCACATCATACCTCAGTACCTTCTAAAAGACCTCCTCCATTATCGAAAACAACTCAGAACTCTAATTGAACCATATCTGATAGTTACCCCACCAAAGTTCGTTTAGACAGTTTTAGTGTCTCAACACTCTACCGTACCCTTTCTAAGACTACGACCCTCCCTAACCCCCGTCCTCCTTTTGTTGTCTCCTACTCTACCGACCTACCGTAGTGACTGAGCTACCTGCACTCAAACTCACTTGAGGCCCTCTACCACTACCTGTCCCTCCGGACCACACGACACTAAGTACCGCAGCGTTTCTCAGCCTGTGCTGACTCGCTGACTTGACTTGACTTAACTTGACTACCCTTTACGTCTCTTGAAGTCTATCAAAGCGTCGGGTATTTGTCGGGGAGAGTCGAGTGAAAAAGTTTGTTCAAAAAATTTTAAAGAGAAAACCGACACGATCCAGAAAAAACGTCATGTGCCCGAAGAAATCAAAACCGCGAGTCCGAGAGCTCACACGTCCGAGTCATTAACACTACGGATACGAATCAACGGGACACCGTATACCCTGGAATCAAGGAGATGGTTCCCAGTTTGAGTGGTACGGACGTAACCCTCTGTCTAAGAATTGGTGACCTGGTGGTCCCTTTAAGGGATTTAATTTTTTTTTTAAAAAAAATGTTATCCAGAAAGAAACAACCAATAGATAAAATTTATATCGTCGCACATGTACAGTTAAGGTTTGAGGGTTTGATAGGGAGAGAGAGTGGGAAGAGGGGACCATTAGTATTTAACCAAAAGATTCAGAAGCTCACAAAGACAAAACATTTATTCAAGTAAACATATTAAACAAAAGTCAAGTCAAGTCAAGTCAGCGAGTCAACACAGGCTGAGAAACGCTGGGGTGGAGTTTATTCGATACAGTATACGATAAACAGAAAGAAACAGAATGAATGAAGTGAATCATACTATTAGAGGTGTAAGTAGGTGCAACGACGTCTATCGTAGTCAAACAAGAAAAATTACCGACTCATTATAAGGTAACACATACATATGGTGTAGAAGAAATAAGTAAGTAGACATTTACCCGCAAATCCAAAGACGAGTGAAAATTGACCAAAGGAAGTTGAAAGAAGTCTCTTTGATCCTCCCGAGAGACTACCGTTGTACGTTAAGGAGTAGAGTCAACAGGGTTCGTTCAGGTAAAGAACCGGGGACTGAGTCAAGTTGTTTTAACACGTCTTTAAATCTTTAGATGACAATGAATGTGTCGAAGGACACACACACACATCCCCCCCTATAATAAGGGAGGGGAATCGTCAAATAGTATCTCAGAGTGCATTACAGGTGAGGAACTCCTCAAACCTATTAAGATAGGAGATATGAAACGAACTAAAGATCACTACACAATCTTTCGGAATGTCGAATCGAGGGATTCCCCTGATCAGTGGGAATTCTGTCGAGGTTCTCACTGACCCTATATTTTACATTCTCTCCATGTACTTTACATTGATCTACCTTATACTCACCCTTTGGTCCAGTACTTTTGGAAACTGTCATCTGTCTCCCCGTTTTCCTTCTAGTCCGACAACGGCACATTTGACTCGGTGTGTCTATTTTTGAACAAATAAGAAACTCGTCAATAGGGATTAACGAGATCCCATGCTCGACGAGGTAGGATGACTTACTATGTATGTAATAGACTCCCCTTTTTTTCACTTTCTTCACAATCAACGAGTCAGTACAGACTGAGACGCTGGGGTACTTGATATCGGGTGTCAGGACGGATTAAATTATAGGTGCCACAGGTGATATTAAGGTGTGTGTAAAGCTTCGTGTTTCTTTCATCATGTTTTATACGACCAACCACCTAAACATGCCCGATGGTTCTTTCCAACGTATCTGAAAATCTTTCCCTAGAGAACGTAACATATCTCAGTATAAGAATTTTCCGTCCCTCCTCATCTCTAACACATAAATAGACCTCAGATTCTAGGAGAGGTCAATGAGGTCGGATAAGTTTTACCGATAAAGAGAGTTAAAAGGAGAGAGAGACGACGATCTTCCGTCGTAGTAAAGGTAGACGGAGACCCTGTCCCTAAGAGAGACATAGGTAGGGTAGTATGTATCATGTCAGTATTTATGTATTATGTGTGTTTTTATACATAACGTGATCGTGTTTGTCCGTGGACTTCGAAATTGGAACTAACTGACCCTTTTACAATGGACCACAAGACCGGTTGACCGGGGTTTCGAGTGTGTTACGAAACTGGAGGATACGAGGGACTTCCTCGACGGGTTTACCTTTGACGAAAGCCACTTCGTCGACTTACCATCTAATTAAGACTTTCGGTGTCAACCGTTCGAGTTTGTAATGTCTTAGGATATAACTCGTGTGTCCCAAATCTACCCCAACTACCAGAAAAGGACAACTCAAAATACGTTGGGACCCGAGGATCCCTTAAAGGTGTCTTGTAGTCAAGTCCCGTACGACCGGGGTACACAACATCGAAAGACAAATAAAGAACCACCAACGCTATATCACCGTGACACGAATACGGTCATCAGACTTTGGGAAATCTTTTGATCTTTATATTACGGGATAGGGCGTAACGTCCGTCTAAGAAATGGTAGACTCGGTGGTCCCTTCGGGTGTAATTCTTCGGTTTCATAAAACGTTCGTATAAAAAGAGTTCCGGGTACAAAAGTTCTAACGGAGACGGAATACACTACCACTTTGAGTTCCTTTCGACAAATTAAACTAGTAATAACAGTCACACGGTTAATTCGTCACAGTCTCACAGAGTCCGACAGGACTTTTTCTAAACAGTTAGTCAAATCGTCTTGAAGAGTTTCGAACACTGTAGTCTCCTCAAGTCAAGACTCAGTGTTCTACCCTACCGGTTCTGGTTCCTGTACCAGTCGGAGTGAGTTTGTATGTCGAAGGTAGTTTCAGTTCAGGACCCGACCGAAGAACGAATTCGAAGAAAAGAAAAAATAAAAGTCCCCCGTTAGAATAAAGGGAATAAAATGAATACTAAAATTAACTTTGTATCACCTAAGTGTTATAATATAATCAAAGGTCCAATGTCATATCACTAAGTTATAGAATATGAGGGAAATTTCAATAATGTTTAATTACCGATGTATAGGGACAGGACTTGTTATATAGAAACAATAACGAATTCGGAGAAATTCCTTCTAAACGAAACTGTCCACTGATCACACTTCTGGTTCCAATATTTGATGATGTATACTCATCCCTCGTGTCTGTTTCAATTTATCCTTCTGTAAGTCGAAAAGAAGGAAACTCGAAATGACTTCCGAGAGGTCGTAAAAGTTTCCGTTTCAGTCGTGACAAGGAAAGTGTTTGTACATAACTCGGACTTGAGAACGGTCCCGGTTCCTGTGTTCCCTTATACTCTCGACCTCACTCCTAAACCGGTAGTATGGACAACGTTTACCCGAACGTGACCCGATTCCCAGTACCGGTTTCTATTCAGAAATGGTACACTGTACAAGTACTCTTATTTATTATTTTTCATTCACTTTATCATGAAAATTTTTCCTTCGTTTGTAATTTGTTTTACCTTTGAAACTGAGACTAAAAACTCGATGATAATATTACCTTCTCATTATTACACATAGTATTTTCTGTACTAATATTACATGTGTCAATGGTGGGTATATTATATCCATAAAAGATTAAACGGTACTCTTACGTCTTCTTTCTCAATAACTGTTCTCAAATTGAGAGAAGGACGTCTCTTAAACATTGTGATCTCTGTCTCTTTCGGACCACCTTAGTGGTTGGTCTTTCTGTTACCGGAACTAAGTAAGTGAGTCGTTTATAAATATCTCATGAATGGTATACAACTGATCTACCTGGAAACAACCGTTTCATTATAGAGACGAGAAATTATACGACAGAGTCAAGTCAAGTCAGCGAGTCAGCACAGGTTGAGAAACACTGGGGTACTTGACGTCGTGAGGTCCGGAGGGACAAGTAGTGGTAGAGGGTCTCAAGTGAGTCTGAGTGTAGGTAGGTCAGGCACTACGGTAGGTCGGTAGAGTAGGAGACAGCAGGGAAAGAGGAGGACGGGGGTTAGGGAGGGTCGTAGTCTGAGAAAAGGTTACTCAGTTGAGAAGAGTACTCCACCGGTTTCATGACCTCGAAGTCGAAGTCGTAGTAAGGAAGGTTTCTTTAGGGTCCCAACTAGAGGAAGTCTTACCTGACCAACCTAGAGGAACGTCAGGTTCCCTGAGAGTTCTCAGAAGAGGTTGTGGTGTGAAGTTTTGGTAGTTAAGAAGCCACGAGTCGGAAGAAGTGTCAGGTTGAGAGTGTAGGTATGTACTGGTGTCCTTTTTGGTATCGGAACTGATCTGCCTGGAATCAGCCGTTTCATTACAGAGACGAAAACTTATACGATAGATCCAACCAGTATTGAAAAGAAGGTTCCTCATTCGCAGAAAATTAAAGTACCGACGTCAGTGGTAGACACCACTAAAACCCCGGGGGGTTTTATTTCAGACTGAGACAAAGGTGACAAAGGGGTAGATAAAGGGTACTTCACTACCCTGGTCTACGGTACTAGAAGCAAAAGACTTACAACTCGAAATTCGGTTGAAAAAGAGAGAGGAGAAAGTGAAAGTAGTTCTCCGTAAAATCAAGGAGAAGTGAAAGACGGTATTCCCACCACAGTAGACGTATAGACTCCAATAACTATAAAGAGGGCCGTTAGAACTAAGGTCGAACACGAAGTAGGTCAGGTCATAAAGAGTACCACAAGTCAAGTCAAGTCAAGTCAAGTCAAGTCAACGAGTCAGCACAGGCCGAGAAACGCTGGGGTACTTAGTATCGTACGGTCCGGAGGGACAAGTAGTGGTAGAGGGTCTCAAGTGAGTCTGAGTGCAGGTAGCTCAGACACTACGGTAGGGCGGAAAAGTAGGAGACAGCAGGGGAAGAGGAGGACGGGGGTTAGGGAGGGTCGTAGTCTCAGAAAAGGTTACTCAGTCGAGGAGAGTACTCCACCGGTTTCATGACCTCAGAGTACCACATGAGACGTATATTCAATTTATTCGTCCCACTGTTATATGTCGGAATTACATGAGGAAAGGGTTAAACCTTGGTCAGACAACAAGGTACAGGTCAAGATTGACGACGAAGGACTGGACGTATGTCTAAAAAGTTCTCCATCCAGTCCACCAGACCATAAGGGTAGAGAAAGTCTTAAAAGGTGTCAAACAACACTAGGTACGTCAGTTTCCGAAACTGTATCAATTACTTCGTCTTAATCTACAAAAAGACCTTGAGACAAGGAAATAGCTACTAGGTTACCTACGACCGTTAAACTAGAGACCAAAGAGACGGAAAAGATTTAGGTCGAACTTGTAGACCTTCAAGTACCAAGTGCATAACGACTTCGGACCGAACCTCTTAAAACTCGTAATGAAATGATTGGACACTCTACTCACGTCAACACGTCATGAAACTCGTATGAAACGTAACGGAAAGAAACCCTAACCTTACTTTTGACTGGAAACGGTCAAGACACCGGTAACGACTCAAAAGGTTTAAACGACCGCATAACTCACTTCGTGAAAGTGTCGTAGCAGAAAATCTTAAACTTTATCGAGTTGACCTTCAGGTAGTGGAGATGATCGAAACAAGCATAACTACGAAGGATTCCGGGTGAACTGAAGTGAAGGGTCCTACAGACCAAGATCCATTCACTAGTGTGGTAACGTCAATAGACCCAGTAATTCTAGAAAAAACATATTAAGAAGACAAATAAGAACGGCGGAGAAGAATTATAGAAGACGAAGACAATCCAGGCATGTTAAAGACGGGAAATAGCTCGGGCAGAAACGTACTCTATAGGGGAACCACAGAGATTAAAAGAACATCTCTAGAGATCAGAAAGGGTAAGACAACAAAAGTAGATAAAAAAACGTAACTAGTGGTTCCTTCGGAAAGAATAAAGAGGAACGATAAGAAACCTTGAGACGCAAGTTTACCTATATGGAAAGGAAAAGAGGAAACGGAAAGTGAAGAGAAGAAAAGTGTCGATAAACGTTCCGGAGGAGTCTGTTAGTAAGACGGAAAAACGTAAAGAAAAAGAACCCCTACCAGAACTAGTGACGAAGGATATGTCACAGTGCTTGGAGGTAGGTATCAAGAAGTCCGTGAGATATTCGAGATTAGGGAACTTAGATGAACAGTGAAGATGACATATTAACGTTCGCAAAACTAAATCCAGTATGGACTTACCAGATCACCAAAAAGGATGAAAGAAGTTAGATTCAGACTTGAACCGTTATTTCTCAAGTACTAGACTCGGTGTCAGTGAAGGACCAGAGCAAAAAGGACTGACATATCTCGAAGAGGTAGAAACCGACGTTTCTTATATTAGTTAGACTAAAGACGTAATTGGTAGACCACTACAGGTACACATCTCAGAAGAGAATACAACAACCTTCTCCCATAAACGATACTGGTCACGTAAGAGAACCGTTTTGAGGTAATCGGAAACGGGACGAAGTAAAACATGAGGTTCCGGTTTAAACGGACAATGAAGTCTATAAACAACTCAAGGATGAAAACGTAAGGTCAGGGGAAATTACTTTTCCTGTAGAAAAAACCCCCCACAATTAAGATCTTCCAGAATATCCAGAAGTATCTTGACAAGTCGAAGTCGAAGAAATCGTAATGACCAGTCCCGTAACTGAATCTAATGACACTATAACTTACCAAACGGAACCTTTACTTGTCTCTAGTAGGACAACAAAAACCCAATGTAGTTAATCGTTTTCTCTTCTTCTAAGGATGGGAATATAAGATCGTTTCTTTTGTCCGTTACTAGTTATTTTCGTGAAGGAGAAAAACTAGAAAAATAAATAATTTAAAAAATTAACTTTTTTGTTAACTAAATGTTACATAATTAAAGACGACATGTCAACACTAAGTCAATATAAATATATACACACACAATGTGTGTGAAAAAAGTATAAGAAATGGTAATACCAAATAGTGTCCTACAACTTATATCAGTGGACACGATATGTTATCTTGGAAGAATAAACAGGTAAGATATGTATTGTCAAACGTAAACGACTAAAGATGGAGGTGAGGTGGGGAAGAGGTTCGGAGAGGGGTGACCGTTAGTGTTCAGACAAGAGAGACTCTCAGAAGACTCAGAAAAAGATAAAGTATCTACCAAGTAAACACAACATAAAATCTAAGGTATATACCACTATACTATAAACAACAAGAAAGAGACTGAATGAAGTGAATCATACTAGTAGAGATCAAGGGAGGTACAACGATGTTTACCGTAATAAAGGAAGAAAAAATACCGACTCACCTTAAGGCATACACCGCGTAGGAGAAATAGATGAGTAGACAGCTGCTTGTGAGTCCAACAAAGGAACCGATAACACTTATCACGTTTTTGTGAAGGAGAATTCATTGTCCCTCTTTAGATTAACCAAAAAACAACGTTAGTTGATGATCTTTGGTGTTCTGTAATATCGAGAACTAGGACTTCAGAGTGGTTTTATTATCTTAGGTTGTTATACAATGTTACTATTAACGAGGTTTATCTAGGACCTCTGTCAAAATTTTAGTTACACCCGGTCAAATTTACCACCATTTACGAATTGTTAATCGAGAGTCTTTATTTATTGTTTTAGTTAATTCAGGAGTAAACATCGTAAAAGGTAAAAAATTAAAAACACCATATTTACGAGATTGATATTGGTAAAGTTTAATTGTACTATATAGTAATTTGTGTCGAAACCCCTTTTTTTATACATGTTACTGGGAATTCTTGGTCACGTTGGAACGAGGTCGTGTGGTGACTAACGTCCGAGTATCCTATTACTTTCCCTGGAGTTTCAGATACTTATTTATAAAGAACGAGTACCACATAACGGTAGTTAAGACTGTCTCCACAGTGTCCACTTAACGATCTTTATGGTATAAAGGAATTTAGTGGAGAAACTGAGTTGTTTTAGAAAACGCCCCCTGTCTTTATCTTTGTAATTTGTATAAATAAATTAAATGATTGATCTCGTGTATGTCATGAATGTCAAAGAAAAATAAATAAAACTGGTACCCGTCAATACGTCTCGTAACATCACTCTTCGACGATAAAACCCTCTCGAAATGACGAGCACTTCTAAATTATAACTGGAACTTAAACTCTATGTAATTTCTCATAGACCCAAACCAGATATAAAGAATAACCCAATTCGTCTACAAAACAAAAGAATTAATTTAATACATAACTCCTAGCAATTTGTCAAGGAGGTCTTTTAGTCGGTCCTCTAAAACAGTCTGGGCACAGACTCAGGAAAGTACTTCCCATTCAGTAAATGTGGTTTAATAAGGTGCACCTACAAACAACAGAGACTAAAGTGACACACAAATAGGTTGTTTTACTTTGGGATGAGCCCAGATCTCGTGTGAACCAACGAGGAAATTATTTTTGACACGTTCTCACGAGTGAGGAGAAGACTGTTTGAAACTAAGTGAAGAGTTCCACAGACGGACTTGAATACGTGATCCTTGAAAAAGTAAAGTTCTGACTTTACACTCCATTGTAGAACCACTTTAAAAGTTGTTAAAAATCTGTTGGTATAATTCATTTTCAGTTTTTTTCGTGGTTTACATCATATTGAAACCTTAACACCCTCTTTTCATTTTTATACTTCTGTCTGCAAATACTCTCTACGTAACAACAACCGACAGTTCTACCTTCTTCGTCGGTGGTCGGTTCCTTACACCCATCGTAGATCCGTGATCCTTTCCAACCCTTTGTCTAAGAGGGAAGTTCGGAGACCTTCCTAGTGTCCGGACCACTGTTGAACTAGAATCGGGTCACTCTGGGCATAGACTAAAGATTGTATACCTTGACGTTCTATTATTTAAATACAACAAAAGTCGGTGATCCAAACACCATTGAACAATGTCGACGGTATCCTTTGCTTACGGGTACACGAAGAAATATGAAAGGTCGGAGAGAGCGTCTCTCTCACATCTACCCGACACTCTGATCAACACCGAGAATCTTGTCCTTATCTACACACTAAACGTGGGATTGATCTGTTGTACGGTGTTAGAGAGAGAGAGACGACCAACCTGTCGGTTTACGTCTCTCGGTTTATAAATACCAAGGTTCCTTCGAGGTCACCTCCCGTCTCGGTGCCAAACGTTCCTTGGCAGTTAGACTTCAATCGTACACCTTCTCACAAACAACAGATCCTCCCGACTGGGTTGGTTCGTGTACTCCCGACTAGGGGTCTCAGGGGTCTCTAGTAAGAAGAACGTCGTCTCGGAGAGGATTAGATTGAGGTCTTAGAGGGTCAGTCTCTAAGACCTTAAAAAAAATTTTTCTTAAACTATGAACTCAACAACAAAAATTTCTAACTAGAGAAGATTTACCCGTCAGTCTTGAAACAACCCGTAGGAATTCGTAAAAAACATTAAATCACAAAATTTTAAAAGTGTATCGTGGACCTCTCGGAACATTATTTTAAAGGTGTGGATCCCGAACACTTCCAGAATTTGGACAAGACGAAAGACCCGGTACCTCCGTGGGTGTCGGAGTGTCATACCTGTCTGTCTAGTGACCAGAGAATGTCCAAGAAGAGTGGGAAAGGTTTTATACGAAAGATAAGGGGACTTAAAGATGAAAACAAGTCTCTAAAAGAAAAAAAAAGAATCTTATACATGGAGTGGGGGAGGAAGTTCGAGTCGAGTTAGGAAAAACAACGTTCTTCCGAAAGATGTAAGAGGTTCCTTATACTTAAAAGGAGAAGAAAGGGACATAAGAAAGTAGTATAAATAATGCAAACACGGACAGGAGAGCGGGAGGTATGTGTGTGTACGTGTATTATTTTACAACTTCCTCCTCTGTCTTGTTTGAGATAGAACTTTCGTCCTGAGGTAGAACCCGGCCTGACCTGACACTCGATATACGGGTCATAGATACCTTTGTTGTATGGTTGACCTTTTGGTCCGGGGGTCTTTCTTCTCGGGGTCCCGAGAGGTAGGGATTTTCTTATGGGATTAATAGACACATTCGCTTATCTTAGTATGTAAGATAATACGAATAACCCCATACTGGTGTTTGGATAACTATTAACAGGTGACAATTGATGGATCCGAATTCCGAATACTTAGTGCCCAATTGAAACATAGAAAGAAAAAGGAAACAAGTCTGATCAAAGTCCCTTAAAACCCCTCCACCCAAACCCGTACATGTGAACCCCATATATTCCAAAAGTGTTTTGACCAGCCCCAGGAACCGATTCTCCTCTGAGACGAAACCCGGGCGCCACATTATTTGACGTGAGGTGATAGACGTAACAGGAAGACTCACTCACACAAAGGGTCTTCCGTACCGATGTCGCTACATCGAAGATCTTCCGTCCATCGTAGGGTATGAGGGACAACAGCAGTGGCATTGTCACGAGATTTACGTCATTTACAAGTCATGTAAATATTTAAAATCGTTTTGGTAGACACCGACCACCCTGTCAAGACAAAACAAACAAATGGTCTGATCCAGTACAACACACAAAATTTAATAAGACATCCTACGAGGTAAATATACTCCGTTTCAGGGGCACTACATGGAACAAGTAGGTGGTTTTTTATTAGACTTACGAATGAGATTTCGTCTGTGACACACATGTCCGACCCCGTGACACATGAGACACAGTGATAGTATACAGTAGTCGATCCTGTCGACGTTTGGTGTATGTCTCACCGTGGATGATGCACGGTCTGACATGTCGACTGAATGTAGTCGGACTCGGGGGTCGGTTAGGAAGAGAAAGGTCCTGAAGAAGGAAAAGTCCCTTCAGATCGGAGGGTCGTAGACCCCTAGTTTGACAAGAAAACGAGTACAAACAAACGTGTAGTCCTTAAAAATTAAAATCCTTGTCAAACAGAGAGACCGAGTCTAGAGACACAAGGGTATGGTAATAAATACTACATTGATTATTAGATAACATATCTTAATTTGAGTTAAAGGTAAAACTTCAATATAAATAAATTTTACGTTCTCCCTATACATCCTCGACAAATCCGGGACCTCGATTAGGGCCAGATAATAAAGAGGTAAAGAAATGTCGAGTCACTCTTCCCACCTCCTCTTATCCTTTCCCCTCTGATAAGAAAGTGCTCATTAACAAACCGGTTCGATGTGGTAACCCCTTCATCGTAAGTCTCCCAGTGGGGTCCCCGTCCCGACCGACACAGGCCAACACTACTTACCACGTGTGACCCTCCACCTTAAACAGGTTGTTGTCCTTTTCGGATTATCCTCTACTACTAACAATCTTGTAAATATCCGTATCTCTTATCTTAGATACAGACGGTATACATAAGATACATGGTTGTGTTACGGAACCGAATCATTGACGGTGTATTATAAATTACTACAAGTCACTTACTGACTTACTTACTTACGGTATAAGACCGAAGTAAGAGGTTTGTGAGATATTTTTAATACCGTAGAGTAAGTACAGAAGAGATATTTAGTCCTTAAACTAGTTCATACGTCAAATAAGAAAACCTTAGTAAAACGAATTAATGTTTCTGGAGTCCCAGAACCTATTTTTTTTCGTGTCGTGGCCATTACGTCCAATTTATATTCTATGTACCCAAGTCAGGGACCCAACCATTCTAGGGGACCTCCTTCGGTGTCGTTGAGTGAAGTCATAAGAACGGACCTCTTAGGGTGCCTGTCTCTTCGGACCGTCTGACGTCAGGTACCTCAGCGTGTCTCAGTCTGTGTTGACTTCACTGAATCGTATTCCCTTTCTCTTATCCTATCCTAGAAAGACCTCTGAAAAGTTTATTAGATCTCGAGGCGAAGGGACATACCAATCAAAGTGAGAAGATTCGGTGGGAAGGTTGTACAACTCTCGAGAATACTCCTGGTCTTAGTCGTCATATACTGTTATCTATTTACGAGACGTCAGATGTTGAGACCCAAGATCAGGACTAAGGGATGACTGTTATTCCTTCAGTAAATTCGTGGGACGGAAGTTAAAGAGTAGACATTATACCCCCACTATTATCATGGATAGAGTACTCTAATGATACTTCTAATTAAACACATAATGAGCGTACTTTATGAGTCGGGTCGGGTCCCTGTCTCATTCGAGACTTGGCATTAATCGAGTTTTGTGTCGTGTGTCTTGTAGTGTCTGTAAAAAATTTTTGAATTATAACCCTATATCATCTTATTATTACAACACTATCAAAGTCCACTTGTCGTTTCCGTGAGTCGGTTTGCATATACATAGGTAAGAGGGGGTTTTAGGAAAGGGTAGACCCGACGGTGTATTGTGACTCGTCTCAAGATACACGATGTGTCATCCAGGAACAACCAATAGGTAAAATTTACGTCGTCACACATGTACAGGTAGGGTTTGAGGGATGGATAGGGATGGAGTACCGTTGGTATTCAAACAAGAGATTCAGACACTCAGAGAAAGACAAAACATCCAAGTAAACATAGTAAAGAAAAATCTAAAGTATATATTCCCTACTCTTGTAGTGTCTGTAAAAAACTAACGGACTGACTTTACCCCAGATCGAACCTCTTTCACCTTGTTTAATCATAGTCTGTCGAGTAGTCCTAGGGAAGATTTAGACATCAAGTTCGAAAAGAGAACGGAACCAATAAAGAGGTTTACACCCGTTAAGTCCTGAGACGTTCCTCCTTTTACCCAGACAAACGTCCTTATTCAATACTAAATCCCTTCGAGACATTTCCCTATCAAAAGTCCCAAACCGAGTAAGAACCGATTTACGGAATTTCTTAAACTTCTCACAGATACTCGATAATAAGGAGAAGTAACTCCCGGTCCATTCTCCTCTACCCTGAGTCACCGTCGACCGTGTGGGGACGATCTGTCCTTCTTTAAGGACCTTCGTTAAATCAAAACAGTACGCCCACATACAAGGAGCTAAGAAACAGAACAGTGTTGTTTCTAAACCTCACTGCCTGTAATTTCGGGGGAACCGCATAGTGTCGAGAGTCCAGAACCTATCTGGCACAATATCGAGAGTCCAGAGCTTACCTGGTACAATATCGAGAATCTGTTTAACCACAATGGCGAGTCACAATGTCGAGATAAAATAAATCTTCTATCGTCCTTTTAGGTAGTAGTTCCACACTCCCGTGCAGTTAGATTTCTGTGCTCCTCTTCTCGTGGGGTCGAACACCCCCCCTCTCTCTCTCTCTCGACCGAAACCGAGAAGATAAATATACAAATAGAGAGGGACCCGGACAGGATACATTTAACCCGGTCGGTCCTCACAACAAACAACATGGACTCCAGGAGTGAGGCCAAGAGCCTGGAAGAAAACAAAGTAAAAACACCCGAAAAGGGAAGGAACAGAACATCGGTGACGGTAAAACCTGAGGAAAAGGGACAAGATGGATGGATTGTTAAAGGACTCCCGTTTACTATTGGGAAGATACTTTTTTTTAATTACTTAAAATAACTCTACATAAAATATATGTTATTTTACGTAAGTAAATAACTCACCTCGAGTTACTCAAAATTGTCTACTTACGTAAGTACATTGATCGGTGTTAGGTCTATATTGTGTAAAGGTAACGAGGTTTTTTAAGGAAGTAAAGAAAAAATCCCGGTCGGAGGGACGTAAAACTCAGAGTCCGTTAGCGACCAGGTAAAAGAAAGTGATAAAACGGACAAAACCCTAAAGTGTACCTTCCTCAGTGTGTCATACATGAGAAGACACAAACCACAGAAAACAAGTAGGTACAAAAACATTATCGACGGCGAATAAGTAAAAAGAATGAGTCTTTATGAGACAACAACATACCTATCGAAGAAAGTAGACAGATAAGTGTACGTCTACTTGTAAACGTAACAAAGGTCCAACACTAGTACTATTTCAACGAGAACACATGTTCAGAAACACACACAAAAGGTTTTACCGACACGGTTAAATATAAGGGTGGTTGTCTCATACTCTCAAAGTTAAAGAGGTGTAGGAGTGGTCACTGACCTTAAACACCTTCTGTTTTATTACCGGAGGGTTTCCACAGGTACAGGATTAGGGGGTTTGGACACTTATACTGTGGAAGGTACCATTTTCCCTGAGACATCGATTCTACTGGTTCAATTACTAGAACTCTATTCTTCCAACAGGACCTGGGAAATACATCCGGTCACATTAGTATTCTTAGTAAATTTCTACCTTCTGTCCATCTTCGTTCTTGACCGTCAATGTCTCCCTCTCGATTATAGAAGACAACGAAACAGAATTTGTGTACCAAATAGGGTGAGTAGTCACCAACTCGACTCGGAAATTCGGTCCAAACGGATCAAATATACATGTAAGTGAGACGGCGAGTCAGAAGAGTCTCGTTCTGTGATAATCTCTGGGGAGAGTTGTCTCTCTACTAACACCCTAAACGACCTACTGGAACCCTTTGACCCCTCTCTCACTGTCTTCCTCGACTCTTTCCTGAAGACCCCTTGAATGAAGGCCCTATTGGTTCAACTCAGTACGTTTGGTAGGGTACATCGTTTAGGACCTTTGGAGAAAGGTACATAATGAGAGTTTTCGTCGTCCCACATGGTAGGTACCCTCTCGAGTTTGTAATGAGTCCTCAGAAGGTCGTTCGTGATTTTAACGAACACGTTAAGTCAAAACGTAATGAAAGTCAGCATTAGGTCTCTGAATCATATACCGAAAGGACTACCGAGTCTGTCATTTCTTAGACGGACGTCACGTCCTCTTGGACACAGATTAGGGACTCAGTCTTTCTAGGGGACCTCTTCCCTTACCGGTCATAAGAATGGACCTCTTAAGACACCTGTCTCCTCTGACTACCCGATGTCAGGTACTCCAACGTTTCTCATCGTTGATTACGAAAGTGACATGAAGTTACAAGTAAATGAAAGAAAAGGAAGAAAGTCTTCTAATCTCCTCCTGAATAGTAAAGTCAAAACTGGTTACCAAATTTGTCATTTTTCCCCATTTGTTCAATTAAATTTTTTTCGTGAGAAATGTCTTTACGTTCCACTACTTAAAAAGTTCGTAACCTTGTATCTACTGTCAATCATGACCCAGACCTAAGGTAAATTTTCTTTTCCTTATTTTAACTTTTTTTTTTTTTTTGAAGTCATCAACATACGGTTCCTAAAGTCGTTTCTGTTTTGTCGGACTTTCATGTCCTACTCAGTAGTTTACACAAACAGTTCCGAAAAGGTCTATCATTCCCGACATGAAAACACGTCCCTCTTAAAGACAAACGTCGAACGATCATCGTCAGTGGTGTGGTCATCAAAGTATGATCGACGAGTGGTAGTTTTAGTGATACCTGTTTACTCTCATTGGTACCCCGTTTTAATAAAAATCGACTAAATGTCCGTAGGTCTTCCTGGACCTTGGGGTTTCAAGTGTCGAGAAGACGGACGGAGTGATACAGGTACCAGGAACATGGTTTTTAGGTAAGAGAGGACGGAGTCGAGTTGTAGGTAGAGAATGACCAAAGTAGTAATAGTCCGATTCTTTAGGAAAGGTCTCCGTTAC
This sequence comes from Capra ibex, assembly GCA_006410555.1. Classification (NCBI taxonomy): domain Eukaryota; kingdom Metazoa; phylum Chordata; class Mammalia; order Artiodactyla; family Bovidae; genus Capra; species Capra ibex. Next base: position 2,208,202 of record SJYO01010634.1, on the reverse strand, counting down.
GATTAAAAAGAGGTTGTACGTTTAAGGGTGTCTATAAACCTCCTCTTTTCGTCGAAAAGCACTCTCATATACACACACACACACGCGCACACACACGTGTCCCGTCTTCTGTCCGTCCACGTGACTCTACCTGTCCAATCGGTGGTGGGCCCTCGAGTGATATAAGTAATCCATTAATAAATAGTTCGTAAATGGAGACATGGTCCGAGACACGATCCACTTCACCTTTGGTACCTCTTACTTTATCTACTGAGTAGAAAAAAGACCTGTTACGGTAAATTTTTGTAAAAAACACTTTCCATTTTTCAATTAAACACAGATACTCTCGAACTAGACTTTAACACCCAAACCCTTTACCACACTGTATAAATAAGGACAAAAAGTGTAAAGTGTGCGGGAGTAGAGGTGGGATAACGTCAGGAATAGACTGAAACCATCTAGTCAGACAGTCATCTAATCTCTCGTCCCTGGACACGTAGTAATAGATAAAGGAATTTAAAAAAACAGTAACTGAAAACGTCTCTGTTTTGACTCCCGTCGGCACAGGGGTCACCGCCTTTGACGTCTTTGTAGTCAGTATTATAGAATGCCGGACGTAGTAGAGAGTACAGAAAAAGTCATCCGAGTCCAACATTTAAAGAATCTGTTACGGTAGGTAAATAAAAATTTTGAACCTTTTTTTTTTAGGGGTTTATTATCTTTCTCACTACACCTAAGTACATCCTGTCTTCGAGAGTTTCGTAGAGTCTGGTCACCAAAGGGACTTAGGTTCGCTAGTGGTACAACAAGACAAAAGTGAACCTGTAAGGGATTGAGGTACCTGAACCACGGTCGTCAACCCAGAGAAGGACTCCAAGATCGTCTCTCAGGTCTACTTATAAGTTAATCTATACAGAAGGTTGGAGTCGGTCCTGGGATTCACGTAGGTTGAAACAAGGTGTTCGATTCACAGAGAGGAAAAGAGAACTCTACTGCGAAAGTGTGGAAGAGGTAGGAGGAGTACCCCAACTTGGGAGTCAAAGGGGAAGTGAGGACGTATTGTCTTCCGTGCGACTTCATCACCATCACCATCAGCGAGTCAGTACAAACTGAGAAACACTGGGACACCTGACATCAGGTGGCCCCGGGAGACAGGTACCCTAAAGGGTCCGTTCTTATGACCCCACCCAACGGTCTTCCGAGTGACTTCGTCAGTCCACTTTTGCGGAAGTCGAAGGACGGACGGAGCACCGAAGGGAAAGGGAAAGGAAGGATAAGACTATCTTCTCCATGGGCGAGTCAGACTCTGACTTCGACACGCACCCAGGGTGGGTGAGACCAGACGAGTCCCCGGAACGTGACTAGTCGGAGGAGAGACGACCGAAGAAAGGTGACAAAAAATGTGTATGAGATATGTAAAGAGGGTAATTTTTTTTAGAGAGATGGGGTCTATTAGGAGGTCGACGACGGAAAACAGAGAGGAGGATAAGTACGTAAATGTAAGAGTCGAGGAAGATCTAGTCGGTGCCCAGGGGTTGGGGATTCGGACACCGGAGAATCCTTGGGGTGGTGGTGGGATGGGTGGAGGACCCGACCGTGTCGTCCTCTACTCACCTCCACGAAGAGAGGTACCGAGAGAGAGTAATAACGGACTTGGTTGGGGAGGTGGAGGAGTGGGATAGGTACCTTTTTAACAGAAGGTGTTTTGACGAGGGACCACGGTTTTTCCAACCCCTGACGACCGTCGGATAACGTCAAACTGAAGACAGGGGTAATGAGGTAACTTTGACAAAATCCACAATTAGTGTGTTCCTATGTTGATTAGAGAAGAAGGAGACTGTGGACCGACGGGAAGTTAGGACGACAGACCCCGATCCAAAACCAAAACACAAAAAAATTTTCTATGGAAAACCTACTTAGATCTTATCCAGAGACCGAAAAGACTGGCGAGAATTTATTACTCTTTGGGAGAACAGTGTGACTCAAAGTGTTTGTTGAGGTAAAGGTTATAAATTTACGGTCCGGTTTGAAAATAGATTCCAATGTAGAACAGGGGAGGGACTCAAGTCCTGTCGAGGTCCACTCTTCGGTGAAACTCGTTCCCCTGGTACAAACCGACAGGAAGAGAAGGAGAGGTAGGGAATGAGGGTCTGAACTTTCGATGTTCGAGATTAGAGACCTTCTAACCTCACCCCTTTCTCCCTTCTCCAGTCCGAGTCCTTTCGAGAGTTAACCGACTGGTAATACCTAACGTGAACCAAAGGAAACGTGTGTCGTACATACATAAAGTTAGACTGAGACACAGTCCCGTGAACCACCTAAGAAACTTCAGAAGTAACATCCTGAGAGAGAGGACGATAAGGGAACTTACCTGTCCACATGGGAAACCGACCCGTGAATCTTAGGGGTGGAGGAGAGGGGAGGTTGTCCGACAGGGTCCACCCCAAATTCTTTGGGTCGTCCGAGATAGGCTACCGGGTGTACACCAAGTCCCTTCGGGACTAGTTCGGAACCGACACTGTTTAGGAACCTCACGTTTCTCAGTTTGTGTCGACGAAGAGGACCGGGAAGGGTGTCTGGTCCTACGAGCGTTGGTGTCGAAGAGACGGAAGTCTACGGAGTCCGTACACTGTCTCAGGAGACACGGGATGTTTGACGTCTTTTGTGTATTACTCGAAGGGTCCACCAAGGTACGTTCAAGGAGAGTGAACTAAACTTATTTTGTTCCCCTTTCCTGAAGGAAAAGAGAGAGGTGGAGGGACACTGAACGTCCTGTGTCTACTGAGTAGTTTTTTGATAGGGGAGAGAATCGGAGAAATTTGTAGAACATATTTCACTAGTCGATTGCCAGATTTTTTTATAGGCCTGTGGAGGAAGTATGCAGGTCATATCCATAAATCACGTGGTACCACCTTTTACCCTCAGGGGAAATTGTAAGAGAACGTTGGTGCAGAGTCGGAAATAGAATAGGTGGACATTGGTCTAGTATAGAGGACTTTAAGTCTCCCTTATTGCACTCGTCTCATCTGTGACTTTTAGGTCTCGTGGACTCATCCGCAGATCTTAACGGACACCGGCTTAAGATCCCGTCTCCTCTTCAGTAGAATTTTACTTGGAAAACAACTTTACGACGAACCACCGAAAATCGAGACTGTGTCTGAGTAAAGAACCTAGGAGACTCGGAACGAGGAGGAGGTTCCACTGTACGAGGTCGGTCCGACACCACTGTCAACGACCTCTTCTTCGAGGTGACACCCGAGACAGCCCGACCCGTCCCGATCCAATCGGTACGTTTCCCGAGGTCACAACAGGACATCCTGAGTCCCTGAGACCCCTCCAAAAATTCGTCTCCTTGTAATATTAGACTGGACACACATTCGTCCTACCGGGACCGACACTACGGAAATGAAATAATTCGGACCCGTGAAAAAAAAAATTGTAAACGAACACCCCTGACGTTGTTAGGGTCACCTGTAAAAAAGACAGGGATTGCACAGAATCAAACGTATTGTCTTGAGGTGTCTGACTCACTGAATTGTTGTCTTTGAATAAAAGAGTATCAAAACCTCTGACCTTCAAGTTCTAATCCCACGGTCATACCAACCAAGCACCACTTCCGAGAAAAGGACCACACATCTGTCGATGAAAGAGTGACACAGGAGTACATTGGAAACGAGCGACACACGTGCGTCTCTCTCTCGCGTGAGACCAGAGCGTAGGAGAAGAAAATTCCTGCGATTAATATGGTGACGAAAACACGGGAATAAATTGGAATCAATGAAGACACTCCCGGGAAAGAGGTTTATGTCAGTATGACAACCACCCCCCATCCCGAAGTTGTTTACTTTAAACCTCCTGTTTGTCAGGTAGTGTTATGAGTTATCTAAAAAATTTTATTAACCCTTATAGGTCGAGAATTTTACAAGGTCCCCGAATTTACGTCACGTCGGGGTACTGCAGTCAGTTCCACGTTATTAATTAGTCGTCTATTTGCGTTCTAGAGAAAGTGAGGTCGACAACTGGTTGAAACTAAAAGAAGAAATTGGACAGAATTGACAGTCAAATAGGGTCAATTTAGACACGATGAACTTAAAGGGGTCTCTAAGGATAAATGAGAGGAGGTAGACTGAGACCCTCGAATAGTCCGGGTCTCAAGTTTAAGACTGAAACGTTCCCTAGGGACACTCAGGACACAGGAAAGGTAGGGACGAGGACCTCGTAGGGCTTAACGTAGTCTACGGGGACACGGACCAGACACCTGCACTTTAGACACCCTTTCGACCGACAGGACAAGACTACCCTTTGTTAATGAGTACTCAGAGACACGTGACCAACCTTACACGGTGGAGTCTCCTCCTCGACGGGATGTCCTGAGCTCTTTTGAACTCAGACACAGTTTCATTTTTGCTGGTCGGTCGTAAAGGTTGTCTTACAGTAATACTTCACCTATGTACACCTTCAATTCATTCGTTCCCACTTTATTTATAAAATATTTATAAAAATAAAGTCAATACAATCATATAGGACAACCGAAAAAAGAAAGAATAAGGGTGGAAGAAGTAAGTAAGGGAGAAAGAGAAGGAAGGAAGGAAAGAAAGAAGAAGAGAGAGAAAAAGAAATTTTTTTTGGGTTGTTATCAAAACCACCTGAAATTTTTATTCAACGTTAGAGACGTTAAACCACAAAAAAAAAAAAATTAAAGAATAAAAAACCGGTGTGGTGTGTCATACACCCTAGAATCAAAGGTCTGGTCCCCAACTTGGGTCCTGAGACATCATCTCCGTGTCTCAGAATTGGTGACCCGGTAGTCTATTCAGGATTAGAGACGTTAAAGCTATCGTTTGTGACCGATACATAATACTTCACGTGAACTGGGTATTATTTAAGATTCTAAATCAGGAGGACAGTAAAAAACATGTCAAATAACTTTTATGATTTATCGGTATACTAATGTTTTCGTATGTAAAGATACTATTTTTTAAACTTTTTAAGTTTATTCGTATTTCTATTTGAGTCAATGTTTGTCTTTATTGGCATCACTTGTATTTGTAAACGGACGGAACAAAAACCAGGTATGTATATTACGTAAATGGTAAGCCAGTACAAAGGTTGTTAATAAACAACTGGAGAGAGTTCCTTGAATGGAAGATCACCCTTTGATCTGTTCTTTATTTCAGAGTCCATCACTACTTGAGATAATATTTCTATTCTGTCTTACTATACTATCTTAAGTATTAGTCTTCTGAACACTTCTGGATTCCTTTTTTGTGAAATTCGTTTTCCTTGTCGACCATGTTTCGGAATTCTTGTGTTCATGGGAAATAGGTCAGTAAAGTGGACTCTAAAACGTATCATGTCTTTTTATAATACACACATATTTATACATACACCTATATATACACACACATATACATATATTTCTACCAACGTGACAACAAATATCATTGTCTACCGATATAAGTTAAATTAACAGTTATCCTTGATCAATTTATAAGTAACACGAAGGTACTTTACTTTGTGAAATATCAACGATTTTTAACTCACCTAGAGAGAAATATATGACTATACCTTTCGAGAGATTTATACGAACAAATAATTTTACCCCAACATAATATATGTGTAGAATGTTTGAAAAGTTCATTATGGACTTTTTGGAAAAAGGTACATAAATTTATGAGAAGTCATTACAATATCCATTATGACGTACCAGAGGAGCGAAACCTACCTGGTACCAAATTAACAGTCAGATTATAACCCCCACTCTCAGGATGTTCCCCTCGAGTCCTGTGTTTCTTCTTTTAGTACCAGAGTCACCCTCACACCATTTAATAAGTCACTTTTATACTTCTTCCATAAATCCTTCGTACGAGTACGAGTCAACGAATCGACACAGACGGAGACGTTGGGGTACCTGACATCGGCCGGTCCGAGGAGACAGGTACCCTAAAAGGTCCGTTCTTGTGACCTCACCCAACGGTAAAGGAAGAGGTGATCCTTCGTATCTCCTTGTGACTTAAGACGGGACCCTACAGACCGTCTTCCCAGTCCCTGTTGAAGGGTTTTACTACGGTGAGTCAACTCCCCTAAAGTGAACTGGACTGGACAAATAGATGGTGAGGTGTTAACGGCCTTCCCATCGGTAGGAAGACGGGGATTTCGTGACTTTATTAGGAAGGAGTAAAAAATTATTTCGGTCCGGAATCAATGGCGGATGCATCCGACTGGGATTTAGGGGCAAATAGGTCCCAACAAGGTAAATGTGGATAACAGGGATACATCATCGCGAGGAAAAGTAAGAGTCAGTACAGGGTCGAACCAACTATTTACTGTTCCGTGGGGTAGATAAGGAGAAGGAGGGTCGGAATTAGTTAGTTTCAAGTCAGTTTCCTTTGAAATACTTTCTTAACTTAAAATTTCCGTCTATTATTATTAATCGTCGTCGAAGTATGTAGGGTACGGAGTAAGGAGACATGGGACGGAAAAACGGGGTCCCAGTTAGAGAAGATTGAGAATTGATAAAGAACACAAATGGTGGTAAAGAGATTTATTATACGATGAATTAAAATGGTACAGTATAGAGGACAACTGAAGACGACATCTTACTAAATAAAGGGAGATTTTAGATATACAACTTCATGGTTGAGGATTACACTGATACAAACCTTTATCTCAGAAATATGTCATTAATTCCAATTTACTCCAGTATTCCCACCTCGGACTAGACTATCCTAATCACGAGAACGTTCTACTCCTTCTCTGTCTCACGAAAGATTCTCATAAGTGTCTCCTTTCCGGTGTCCTCTAGGGTTACTGTTCCACCGACAGGAGTTCGGTTGGTCCTTGGTTTGACCGGGTGTGGATCTAGACCCTGAAGAGACAGAGGTCTTGACAGTCTTTATCTACAGACGGTAAATTCGGTCGGTCAGACACCATAAAACATTACCGGCGGACTCGTCTGATTCTTGGAGGATGACACTTCTTCTCTGGAATCGAAGAAGGATGTTAAAGGGAGGTGTGTGTGTGTGTGTGTGGGTAGTATGTATGTGTTTTGTAGAGTACGTGTTTGTGTGTGTGTTATGTGGGGTATATATACTTATTACGTGTGTGAACATGTGTAAGTGAGTGTGGAGTGTATATGGAGTGTGTGTGTGTCGAGAATACATGTGTATGTAAGTCTGTACGAAGTGTGAGTGTGAGTGAAAAGTGTGTGTAGAGCATATATGGAGTGTATGAGTGTGTACGTAGAGCATGTGTGGGGAATGGGTCGGGTATAAGTGTGTACGTGTGTGTGGGAACAGAAGAGGGGTGGAAGAGGACAAAGAATGGATCACAACCGAAGACAGGGTAAGAGAAACAGAAACTACCAAATACACATTACCCAAGAATTTAGAAAAGGGACTGTGTAATCACCCTAAAGTCCTACCACTAGTGCAGAAGGTGGGCGGTACGAATCGGTCTTCGAATACAGTGAATAGAAAGGGGGCGTACACGGGGATTAGGTGAGAGGTGAGTAGCGGAGACGACTAAACGGTTCTTTACAAGGACTTCTTCGTGAGTACAGTGGTGACAGGACTGTACGTTCGGAAATCCTGGCATTCGACCGAAGGAGTTGGAACCACTAAAGGTCGGGAACTTGAGACCGGTTAGGCACACCGGATTCAAGAGGAAGTCCTGAGGAATTCGAGTCGAAGACATCTATTTTATAGAAATACTATACCCAAGTGAGGGTCAATAGTAAAGTCTCTCCGTACACTTTCACAAAAAATTTTGACGTACCCCCGTGACAAGTTTATCTTCGTAATAATAATAATTGTAATTGCTTCACTTTTTACGTATTTGAAAATTTAATACGGTGGTTCTATCATGGGAGTCGTGAATTTATTTTATGAATGAATGAATAAACCAACGTGGTCCAGAATCGAGACTTGAAAATACCGTACACGTTAGATTAAGGGACTGGTCCTTAGTTTGGACCCGAGGGACGTACCCCTCGTACCTCAGAATCGGTGACCTGGTTGTCCCTTGAGGGTTGGGAGTCGTAAAAATTAGTAACCTGAAGTCTGACGGAAGGGAGGTGTCGTAAGTCGATTCCTCTATAAGAGTTGTAACCAAAGGTCCTGTGTCACGTCTCTTCTGGGTGAGGCACACAATTTGCTCACTTAGTAGTCCAGGTAGATTCCGGCGACTAAGGAGGATCGAGTAAGAAGAGTAAGACATTACTGGCACGATTAAGACTAGCCGTGGTCCAAAATGGAAATATGTATATTGTTCCTTATTGTAATGGAAGGTAACCCTTGTGTTCCAAAGAAGAGTTCACTTCTTTAATTTACGGGGCGTTTGAGTCTCATGTTAGGTTTGAAGTCTTTAAAACTCCTCCTTACCGTAATGTCTTATGATAAAACGACTTGATGTAGTCACAAAGTGTCTATGTTTACTGAGAACTTGACGTAAATAATAAGTAAGTCTTTTATAAATAACTCATGAAGGACGGAAGGTCAGTGATTTTCATCACCTATTTCCATTATCGTTTGTAAATTTATCACGACTGATATGAGATATAACAATTTATTTAATTGACTATAAAAATTTTCATTAAAACGAAGAAATAAAAACCGACACGACCCAGAAGCGACGACGTGTCTGAAAAGGTCAACGTCATTCACCCCCGATGAGAAGCAATGTCACATACCCGAAGAGCGACACCATCCAAGAGAACAACGTCTCGTACCCGAGATAATGTGTCCGAGTTATCAATACCTCGGACCCGAATTGACGAGGTTCTGTACACCCTAGAGGGGTCTGGTCCTTTAACTTGGACACAGAGGACGAAACCGGCCGTCTAAGAAATGGTGACTCGGTAGTCCGAATTCTTTAATTGATTAAATTATATAATTAGTTATTTAATTGATTAAATTAAGAGTATTACTAGTACCACCACCACCAAATCAGCGATTCAGTACAGGCTGAGAACGTTGGGGAACATCGGACGGTCCGAGGAGACAGGTACCCTAAAAGGTCCGTTCTTATAACCTTACCTAACGGTAAAGGAAGAGGTTCCCTAGGAGGGTTGGGTCCTTAGCTTGGGTCCAGAGGACGTAACATCCGTTTAAGAAATGGCTGACTCGATACTCCCTTCGGGTATACTCTCTCGATGACAATACTAAGGATAAAATGTCTACTCTTTTGACTCCGTGTCTCGGTTATTCATCGAACTAACCAGATATAGTCACTAAGAGTTGGTCCTCACTAATGGGGTAGTGGGGGTGGTAAACCGTTACAGACCTCTATAAAAATTAAGAGTACTGAACATCACTATCCCTTAATATTTGGGGTTCCCACTACGATTTATAGGATATTACATATCTTACCGAACTGTCGTTTCTTGTTGGGTAGGTTTTATAGTTATCACGACGATGTATCTTCGGAGCTAAATGTGGTTGATCGTATATCGTAAGGAGACCGTTGACAGTAACTCGGTCACCAACTGTGTACTGAATGAGACCGGGTTATTCTGATTTCCTCACCCGAAACCCCTCTTCGATGAAAGTAAGTAAAGAGAGGACGACCCGTACTTGTTCCTCGTGTATCGGACTATAGAGCCCCGTCGGTATAACAACATGACTCTTATTGGTTTGAACGTCACTTCGGTTACGATTTCTGTCGTCTTACCTTCCCGACCTAATTGGGAACAGGAATTACTGTAATGGCTCGTAGTGACTTGGCATAGAGAGGACCTTTGGTTCGGTAGAGACCTAAAATTCAATACACTCCGTTATGTAAGTAATTCGGACGAACTCACGCGTTAAAGACAAAGTCCGTTGAGTTCCACGGTATTAGTTGTGTGAAACGATTAATGTCCGTTATAGAACCTTATAAGTCGTTTCAGAGGAAGTGTATCAGTCTATCCTTAGACTTTAAGTGAAAACCGACTTGAAACAGAATCCTCTTCTAAGTCGGTGTGGAAGGTGTCGAATAATAGGACAGACTTACTTGTACATGATTCATCTCTGAAACACCCCAGTCGGCCGTTTGTCTCAGGTTACGATACACGACCCCTTTTTTCTCCCCCTTCCGGTCTCTACATTACATTCACCTTTGTACCGTACGACAGGTGTACCTCTTTTGTCTCTCTTTACTCACCTTGAGACACCACTCCTGGTGGACAAATAACCTTAAATCTTTTACTTTTCCTACTCAACTTAACTAAACCTCCTCCATTCGAACCTTCATTTCAGGTAAGGGTACATAAGGTTCACTGAACCCTACTACATAACTCCCTTAACCTTTTTCTACTAGAAATTTGTATCAAGGTTACCCTGTAAGGTAGTGACTTTGATCTCCTCTACTATTGGACTTAACAAACCATAGGTATTACATAGGATGCCTGAGACTAGCACCGTAAAAGAAATGTAACACCTTCGGTGCCAGAACAATAACGGGTTCTCTCTGTTATGTACTCCATCGTCTCTCCCCGGGTGGAGGGAAGTATAATCCGTGGAGAAACTCTTCACTCACTTCACTTTCAACAAGTCCGTACAGGCTGACAAACACTAGGGTACCTGAAATGTCAGGTACCTGAAGAAGTCCCACCTTATGACCTCACCCATCGACAAGGGAAGAGGTCCCCTAGAAGGGTTGGGTCCGTAGTTTGGGTCCAGAGGACGTAACGTCCACTTAAGAAATGGTCGACTCGGTGTTCCTTTCGGGTCCTTATGACCTCACCTATCGGATAAAGAAGAGGTCGTCTAGAAGGGTTGGGTCCTTAACTTCACCACAGAATACGTAACGTCCATCTAAGAAATGGTCGACTCGATCATCCCTTCGAGGATCATCCTTTCACAGTCCTTCGTAAATTGTCCTCCGAAGGACACACGACAAAACCTAGACAGTCCTTAAGAGACGAAGAATAACTAAAGACTTATAAGTCCTTAATTCTCCTCTCCGTTCGGAGAGGGGCCTGACTCCTTAGGTCCTTAAAGGAAGTAATCGCAAAGATATATCACTATTTATAGAAGAAGGAGGAACACTTGGTATGCCATTTTCAGTAACAAATGTTTAGAGAGAGAAATTATACCTAGCGGATACAAAACATTCAGACCTTAAAATTAGAAATAGAGACGACTCTTATTGATGAAACATTCTATCATATATACGTGTGTGGTACAATTAATTTTGTGGAAACGAGGTAGTCTCGAGACCAGGGCGTGGAAAGAAAGACAGACAGACAGAGAGAGAGAAAAAGTCCGACTAGGGAACCTCGCGTCTCCGGGAGACTCAAGTGAAAGGACGGACCCGAAGATTTTGGGAGAACTCTTCCGCGAGACACGGAAGTGGAGTAGCTCTCCCACGGACTCCGGAGACACTTGTCTCATTCGGGACACGGTCCCCGAAATAACCGAAAGACACATTTGGTTCCTCATAGTCGGAGAAAGAGAGGAAACGAAAGAATAACAGCTGAGACCTGGTGGTCCAAGGTCAGGTAATTTCCTGGAGTTGTCCTTTCCTATATCTTCGACTGAAATCTTCGGGCTCTTACGGGATTTGTTTCACACAGTCTACGACCTACTGAAAAAAAAGTTAACCTCCTATTGATGTAATGTTATAACACAATCAAAGACGAGACCTACTAAAAGAATTTGTAGATATGGTGTAATCTCTCATAAGACCCCAGGCAAATCTATCCGAAACGAAACAAAACCAAAACAGAAAAAACTTCCCCTTTATTTAAGAATCAAATCAAAGACTCGGGACCTTTTACTTAGTAGAGTTGTATAGACCGTTTTTATTATCCACAAAAATACCACGTATGTCCTGAAATAATAGTGTTGTACACGAAAGGGTATACTTGAGTCACCTACAATTAAGGCGAGTAGAGTCTAACCTGACACTCACCAGTCATTCGGTCATTCGTGTGTGAGGGTATCACCCTGATGGAAGAAGTCTTGAGAGAGTGTGCGTGTCTTTTTAGGTGGTTTTGTCTTTTGTCCGTGTTCAAAAGTTCTAAGAGAAAGGGTCCAGGGACATGTTGTGCCGTTCTTGCTACCCGGGTCTTCACTCTATCATTGACTCAGAACCTCCGAAACTTTTTCACTGTGGTGTACACGGGAATTTGAACTGGACTGAAAATTAAAGGGAGACTTTTTACCGTGTATTACACACCTGAGGAATGACGTTCCGAATCGTCCTAAGGTCCCAAAGGACAAGAACGGAAAAGGGATTAGTGGACTTAATCTAAACTAAACTATTAACAAACACCACCACAGACTCTTCCCCTCTGAAACGACTGCGGGTATAAGTGACAAAGACGACTTCCCGTCTGAGTACTAGGTCTGGAGAGGACGACTCGGAACGGACACCGAGGATGCGTGAATAAAACGTTAGTCAAGGACGCAGTGTAGTCCGAAAAAGGGAGACTTTGACTTTTCTTTGACTGGACTTCTGAGGAGAACGATCGACTCTCAGAACGGATATCAGTCGAGGGACCTTGTTCGGTAAAGTATAATTGGGTTACCGATCTCTCCGTCTATACACACGTGTGCACGATTCAACAAAGTAAACACAGACTGAGAAACGCTGGGGTATCTGATTGGGTGGTCCGAGGATACGGGTACCCTAAGGGGTCCGTTCTTTTGACCTCACCTAACGGTACGGGAGGAGGTCCCTTAGAAGGTCTGGGTCCCTAACTTGGGTGACAACAGAGGACGTAACCGTCCGTCCATGAAGTGGTGATCGCGGTGGACCCTTCGGGTTTCTCCGTCTATATTATGTCATAAAAGACTCGACATCTAGTTCTACGTAATCTCTAGTTCTACGCAATCTGCCAAGGTTTGTTTAAATTACGTCATGTTGATCGTGAAATATCCCTTTAAATGTACTTTGTCAGGATCAAGATGTTAATTAAAAAAAGTTAATACTAAAAAATAGTAGTAACACTTTGACGGGTCCCCGAAATTTCTGACACAACGAAACACCACTTTATCGGAGGATTATCAAGCTCTTTAACGGTTCTTCTTCTTTTTTCGTGTGGGGGTCATCGTCTCGTACCTAAGACACAGCAAAAGGTAACAATAATGACGTAGTAAGTTATTTATCAATCGTTACAGTGTTGTTGTTGTAGTTTTTTACGTTGCCTTATCTTTTCTTGACTCCTCTCTTCCGAGTTGTAAGGTCAGGGGATGTACATTGTTCCCGCTCTTAATAAACCGTTTTGACAACAAAGTCAATATATTTAAGATGTCATACTTTCGTACGTAACACAGAACTACATTTTACGTAAAGAATGACACCCCACCGTTAGCTTTATTAAACTTTCGATGACTTTACATTTTAACTTCAAACCAAAGTGACAGAAGTTTTGAACGACAACTCGTCACTGTTCAGATAACAAATAAATCCCTTGACTTCTCTTTATGAAGATCAATGGGTGACGTATTTGGGGTACTGAGGTTCTTGGATATAAAGAGAATCTTTCAGGTGATGCGATACGTTCTTTTGCGGACCCGTAGTCAGGACAAAAGGAGGTAGACAAGGGAGGTGGCAGAATCATCTTGGGAGTTCCCCTCGTCCGTAGCCCTGATCACTCCGTTTGGTCTTTCACTCTCGTCTAAGACGTAGGGAGGCTACTACTGTAGGTGACTTTTTGTAGACGGCACTGTAGACGGACGTTCTGACCTTTGACCTTTGGAAGTGTATCGTCCCGACCTCGTCTTTGAAGTCGGTGTTGAACCTGGAGTAAAGAGAAGGACGAAGCACACCAAAGAATAATGTCACTTTACATGCGTTGTAGTTTAAATGGTAAAATTGGTGAAACTTAACATGTCAAGTCACCGTAATTCATCTAAACGTAACAACCCGTTGGTAGTGGTGGTAGGTAGAGGTCTTAGAAAAGTAGTAGAGTTTGTCTTTGAGACATGAGTTTGTTGCCGAAAAGTAAGTGGGGAGGGAGGTCAAGGACCGTTGGTGGTAAGATGAAAAAACAGATACACTCAAATTGATAAAGTACGGTCCCATGAAAACAAGAAAACTCTGACCGAATAAGGTGAATTTTACAAAACTTCCAAGTAGGTAGAACATCGGATACAGTGTTAAGGGAAGGAAAAATTCCGAAGTACTATAAAGTAACATACATATATAAGTCTACCCCGAAAGGACCACCGAGTCTACTATTTCTTAGACGGACGTTACACACAGTCCTTCTAGGGGATCTCTTCCTTTACTGTTGGATGAGGTCATAAGAACGGGCCTCTTAAGGTACCTGTCTCCTAGGACCACCCGATATCAGGGACCACAACGTCTCTCAACATATGCTGACTTCGTTGTCTCGTATATAAGTCTACGATAAAATAAAATAAAACTCTAAAAATATACCTGTGATAAATTTCAGAAATAACTCAAATAAAGTTGTAACGAAGACAAAATACAAAACCAAAAAACCGACTCTCCGTACACCCTAGAATCAAGGGACTGGTCCTTAACTTGGTCGTAGGGGATGTAACTTTTCCGAATTGGTGACCTGGGGTCCCTTTAGAGCTACAATAAAATTTATATATATATATTTGTGAATACGAAGAGGGGACCGTAAATGACACATTGCAAGTGAAACCTGGTCGTCGTCTCCCTTCTTTCGATACGTCGATGACATTTTCTGGACCTCTGTTACCAAGTTTTCAGGATACCGATTTTGACACACCACCGACTGAAGAGACCGAGAGAAACCGACCGAGACTTTCAAAAGTTTCCAATGTTGTTGCAAGATTCTTACGGTCTGAAGTTTTGGACAACTCTACAAGGGAAGCTAGGAATGAGCATCCTCGTCCTGGGTCGAAGGGAATCTTTGATCGACTGAGGAGAGAGACTCCCGATGTAAAATCGTAGACAATAACCTTTTGTCTTCTCTAAACAAGACTAAGGAAACAAAGGGAGTAAGTTTTCGGGGGGAAACGTAAGGGCATTGAATTGACACTAAAGATCTCGTCTGTAAAACGATACACGGTGAGGGGAGAAAAGGAAGGAATAAGTCCAAGATCTTCTAGATCTCCGAGTCATTCTTACACCTGTTCTGTAAACATGTCTTACCTTAACAATCTTTGACTCTAACTTTGTCTCTGTTCCCGTTTGTTAGGAATACAAACCCATAGACTATAGTAATATAAGGTACTAAGTCACTGTTTAAGTCCACATATTTCGTCGGACCCATCCTCTGTGTCTGTTCCGTCTTAGAGTGGACAGAGACTCCCCAGACTCGACACCGATATCAGGACTCGGAAACAAATACTCGGTTAGGTCGAGACTAGTGACGAGCTATTATGATTATTTTCGATTACAATAACTTAAGAATGATACGTAGTCCGACAAAAGATTTGCGAAAAATTCACACAAGAGAGTATATTAGGAGTTGTCATTGGGATACTATAAGGATAATGTTAAGGGTAAAATGTCTACTCCTGACCAACTCATCAAACATACTACAGTACGTCAATTATTCACCATCACGACCCTAAGGTCGACTCCCTCAGTTCTTGGAAGAGGTCAGAAATCGTGAGGAGACATGGAGAGAATAAATTAAGAAGTTGAGTCTTCGGATTGAACACTAGTTTGTGTCAGAATGTCTACGGAGACTTCCGAGTATAACCCGGTCAGAAAGACTTCTCAATGGTCATGACGCTCCAGTGTCTTTGTGAGTCTTCTTCGTGACACCAAGAGAAGGAAACAGTAGAGTTGGGGTCCCGTAATAGGTCTTCTGCATCGGACTTCTATCGGACTAGTCCGTAATCTTGATAGTTTTAATGAAGAAGAAAAAAAAAAAAATTCTACCTTTCTTTGTAAAATAGTGTACAGGATGGTTGTTACATCCTGTTACATCCTGATTGTTATAGTGTCTTATTCATAGAGGACGTAAGCGTCGTTCTTGTGACATCTCTTACGTCGATCATTTTTGTAAATGAATATTCAGAACAATTTGTGAAGGGAGAATTTCAGGTGTTTAATTGTAACTGAAAAACTTATGGATGATCAATCGGTTGTAGTACGACTTATGATATTACCTATGTTTTTTTACACCGTACTATAATGGGAAAATATTTTGTGTAGGTCCCATTAAAATCAAGAGACTGTGTACTCGTAACTCGTCACCTACCAGATAAGACCCTTTAGAGATATACGATTGAAAATGATATACTTCGACCGTGTAAAGGAGGTGTTCAGTGGTGAGTAGAAACAGAGATCTCGTCTCTAAGTTAGTGGAGGGTGAAGAAGGAATGAGACACAAAGAACAGACAGTCAAAGAAGTTCTTAAAGGAATTAAAGAAACGGAATTTACCGTCTCTTTGGTTCCCGATCCTCTCCAAGTTTCTTTTTATATAAGTGACGTGTGTTTTTATTTTTGTTGGAGTGAATTTTGATTAGTCGTGACCTCTCCTTTCGTTCCAGTTGTGTTTGTAAAGGAGACAAAGGTCGTACTCTCCTTAAGGAGGGTCGTAAAACCAGTACGAGTAAAGACAAGTAAAAGACCAAGTGAAGTACACTGAAGGGGACCCAGAATAAACCCAGTAAACTTAGTCTTTACTGTCGGTCACTTGGGTGACTTTAGATTCAGTTCGTACCGTACTTGAGACGATAAGAATCTCTGAGACCTTAGTAAAACTTTCTCCCTTACCTTGTGTGTAAAGTGGTCCACTACTGGATCTTGGAGGAAGAAAACTTTTCAATATCACAGTTGAATTTCTACGACTTGCTATAAGTCATCGAGGCTTACCGGACCCCTCATATGTGGGATATCGGACTTAGATCGATATACGAACCTTCAGACAAATAGGGTACCGAAGCCGATATAAGGTTAGATCCACTAGGGGCTCTCGTCACGGAAAAAAAAAAAAAATCGATGTACAAGTCGTATGTAGTTTTAGACGTATCTAATCCCAAGAACACTTTTCTCGTCTAAGATTCTAAGGTGGGTTCCGAATTACTGAGGATTTGAACCTCCACCTCGGGTCCTCAGTTGAAAGAAATTGTAAGAGTCCCAGGGAAAGGGAATTAGACAGTCGGTGACTTTTCCCCGTCTCCCTGAAATCGGTCGAACCCGAACCCTTGTTATAACCGAAGTCTCACCGGGAAGGTCGTCCGTTCTCACTACCGATCCCTTCCCGGTTCTCCTTCGTCACTGGTCACCGGAAACCGATATTTTTTCGGAGCCCGTTCACGGTCTCGACCTTCGTTTCAGTCCGAGTTTTTTTTTTTGGGGTTTGTGTCGGACTAATGTAGAGACGGATCTGAAGGTGACCGAAAATTAAGAGTCTGAATTATCCTTTTGGACTAAAGAAGAAGGGTATGAGTTTTGGTGGAAGATATGGGTGGTGTGGAGACTAGGTTGGACATGAAATGAGTTTCACTAGGTTACGTTTCAAATTAAGTCCTTCCCTTCCTTACCCATCGACGACCCCCTTTGGTGAACCAACGGTACCTTTGGGACGGACGGTGTCCCAGACTTACCAAAAGACAAACGACTGCAGGTCAAGAAATCCCGTCCGGGACCGTAGCCGTCCCCGGACCCGTGGCGTAGGACACACAGGGCAAAGGCCGTAGGCCGGCTCACTGTAGGTGGGGTTGTCCAGAGGACCCTCGTCGGTCCCACAGGCCCTGACTTTCGAAGGAGGACTGGAGAACAGGATGACGACGATGGGAGGGGTCGACCCTTCACTTCCCTTCGTCTCCCACAAAGGGTCGAGAAACTTCTCTCCCAGGAACAAAAGAGAACGTAAAATAAGAAGGAAAGGAGTAGTAGGTTTGTGCTTGGCAACCGGTAAACGGACAGAGGGACGACCGGTCGACAGGAACGGTAAGAGGCAAAGACTTAAAGATAAATAGAGGGTCCCTGACGTCTCAAACAAAAGTAGGGGGAACCATGTGACCCACTCGACGACAGAGATCAAACGAGAGACTTTAACACGGAGGTCGTCGACTACTCTTTCCGACCTGGTGTCGGTAAGTTTACTAGGTCTCTCTACTAGTTACCGAAACCAGACAAACTTTCCAAATATTCTGGGTCTAATCCTTTACTGGTTCCGAAGATCCATGGGTCGAGTACGACACGTACCTGACCTACGACGATACGAGATCCGGTGGTACGAGTGTAGGGTCAAGGAGGTTGACAGTTGACAAAAGTGTAAACATCCGAAAATGTACCCGATGAGGACGAACCTCTCAGGGACGACGGGTAAAAATGAAACCGGATGGTTCGGGACTTACATGATCAGGGGCGAAAGGAGGGGTCTCATATAGTACGTAGAAACGAAAAGTATCATGGAACATGGTCTGTGTTTCCGGAAAAACGTCAATTACCGTTGGGTGAGGTCATGAGAACGGACCTTTTAGGGTACCTGTCTCCTCGGACCCTCCGACGTCAGGTACCCCAGCGAATCTCAGCCTGTGATGACTCGCTGAAGTGAAAGTGAAAAGTGAAAGTACGTAACTTCTTCCTTTACCGTTGGGTGAGGTCACAAGAACGGACCTCTTAGGGTACCTGTCTCCTCGGACCACCCGACGGAAGATACCCCAGCGTGTCTCAGCCGGTGCTGACTTCACTGAATCGTCGTCGTCGCCGTCGTCGTCGTATGGCAGAACCGTCAAAAGACGGGGTCTCGGAAACGTGGGAGGTGGGGGTGGGGTGGGGAGTGAAAGGTACGAGAATGGACAGAAGGGTACCAATTAAGGAAGAATAGAAAGACCAGAATGGATTGTATCCGAAGAGTCTCCGGTTAGTAAGATTACACGGGGGAGGAACAGGAGACATAGTCGTGAGAAGAATAAAGAAGGTAAACATTATAAATAAATAAAGAATAACGGAATAGTGTGACGGACCACGTTATAAATAACTTATTTACTTTCTCATCGAGTAAAGATAGACAGGAAGGTGGATCTTCAGTTAACGGAGGAACATATTTAGTAAGGACTGATGGGACGGTAACCGAATGGAGGGTCCAGAACCCCACAGACGAGACTCACAAGGGGGTGAGGGGTCCGAATGCAGAGTCCGATGTATTGTCACGGACGACCACACAGGAAAGGAAGTTCGTCTACCATTCGAAACATTCCCCTCCTAATTACCCCTCCTAATATTGAAAGTAAAGATCTTTTTATAGACTGTGTATCTCTACCGGATTGGTTACAATCAATCTACTCATTTAGTTACTTGTTACTAATCCATTGTAAAGTCTCTACATGTCTTTTGAATTTCTCACTTCGATGATAGATGAAGTTGTTCTATGTCTCTATTTAACGTCTTCTTTCTAAAACATATCAAACCAAGAGTACAAAGGAACAGGAAGGACCGGACTATTATAAGGTCCTTAGATCCGTTCGTTGTTAGACGATTCCAGAATTTGTACCCTCTGGTTTAAGAATGGTGACTTTACAGGGATAGTAATGTTCTAAAATACTACGAGTAAAGGCTTAGAATTTTGTGTCTCAACTCCCCACTTAAAGTGTGTGGAGAAACCCGGAGTCAAAAGAGTGGATATTTCTTTTCCCACCTACTGTCTTACAGACTTCATAGAAGGTTGAGATATTAAATACTAAATTTTTTTAGTTCCATTGATTGTAACTGGAAACTTGCGTGACTTTTTAAAGGTCGTAGAACCCCCACGAAATCCCGACTTCTCTTGGGACCGATCTTTGGAGTCGAGACCCGTAGAGTCTAAACTACAAGAGAGAGTCCCGTCTGTTCTCAATAGAAGAAAGGGTATAGTAGATCACACAACACCGAGTTTTCTAACACCCTATTCTCGTATTTCGTTCTGGTTCCCGTACTTCCCGTCTCTCCCTGAGAGTTATTACACCAGGGTAACTAGGTCGTTTGTCACTACGACTTCCCCGGTCTCTACTCACACCGACGAAGTCACTTGTACACTACATTTACACCGACCCTCCCTCCTTCTCCGACCTCCACCTCTATATCTGACTTCAGTCTTACTCAACTCTCCTTCCCAATAACTCTGTTCCTTTCTTCTCACATTCTTATTGTCCGTCGGTCTTTTACCACGTCTTTCTAGGACTTGGGTCAGTTTTCTGAAATATAAATCGAGTTCAACCGGTGATTGATCGACACATTGTTCTAAACGAACTGTAGACACCCGGAGTCAAAGACGTAGACGTTTTTACCTTGCTTATGTTATCGTGGGACGGATGTTACGTCATGATAAAGAACCTGATTTTATTCGACTACCTTTTCTTTCGTGAATTTTTTTTAAAAAAAATTTACTTACTTTCGTCTTTACTAACCTAGTTTTCCCGATTCTCTCATTAATACCTTATTATGTCGTTTTTTACGATGGTGTAATTTCTTTATGATGGTCCTTAAACATTGAGTGTTCCTTTACCTAGTTTCTCCAGTCCCTTTCCAAAAAGGGGGGGTTTCCGAACCAGTATAAAAAGGTTAACAAATTTTCTTTTTTTAATTATTTACAATAGAAATAAAATGGGTTTCCACTGAATGTCCTTGACTTTCCCAACCCGGTCCTACTCCCCAACTACCTAGTTTTGTCCGGAAACTGCCTCGATGTAGGGTCCATTAATGTCAGGACCTTTCCAGGGGATTTGAGTTCCGGGACCCGATCTGACGGGGAGTTAGTAGGTGTTTGGGTCGGTCCCGTTCTCCCTTTTGTTGATTGGTTGGTTTTTTAGGTTTAGGTCTCGGACTCTACTGTCAGTTCCCTCCTACGTCCAATTCATTACTCCTGAATCTCCAATTTATTCGAGTGGAGGTCTATTCTCGTCTGGAAATTCCAACTCTTTTGTCGTTTATCCTCGTCTATCAGTGACAAAATACAGGAGTAAAGTGAATTCCGGGTTTAGGTTAAGAAAGGTGTCATCCCTGAAGGGACCACCAGGCAACAAATTCTGTGGTACGGAGGTGACATTCCTCGTCCTCAAACTAGGGATCAGTCCCTTGATTCTATGACATACGGCACGTTGTGTCGGTTTCTCATCTTCTTTCGTTAGAGAAGGTATCCTTTTACCTAGTCAGAAGATTTCAACCGGTTCGGGTAAAATCTTGGGGAGGAACGTACCCCATGGGGAAGGTTAGGACCAGGACAGATCATAGGACGGAGATCTTACAGAGTGAAACAAGGTTCGGGAACAAGATCCGGACGGACTGAAAGGAAAGACAAGGTCGTAGAGATAGGTATGAAACGACACGACCGGCGGAGGGACATGGAGATGACAGGTCGGGAAGAGACAAAACAATAAAAACCGACGTGGTCCAGAATGAACTCCGAACACCCTAGAAATAGAAGTAACACCGTACGTCCAAGAAAATCAATACCGGACATTAGATCAAGGGACTGGTCCCTAGTTTGGGTCCGGGGGACATAACCCTCGAATCGAGTCTCAGAATCGATGACCTGGTGGTCCCTTCAGGGGACGGGCTTAGTGAAACCTAACTTCGAACGAGATTTAGTTGAGTCGGTTTGAAGTCGATTCGGGACGACTATACGTTTATCGTGTCTCGGTCTCCGTCGGTCAGGAGGTCCCGGGCGAGAGGACGAAGGAGAAACCCCGGACATTTGAAAAGGATATTACTTGGTCTCTCATTTATAAGTTCGAAACTTCCGGTTTAACAGAGACAGTGTTGGTGAGTTGAGACGACAACATGTTTTTATCGGAATCCGTTGTACATTTGCTTACCCGTTCTGATACAAGGATATTTATAAACACCTAGACTTTGAATTTAAAGTACATCAAAAGTACACAGTATGTTAAAAAAGAAAAGTAAAAAAAGTCATTAATTTGTATTTTTAGTAAGAATCAATTACTCGGTATGTTTTGTGTCTAAACGTCGTTGTACTTACCTGGATCTCTACTAGTATGTATCTTAATTCAGTCTTTCTTTTCTATTTGTAGGGTACTATAGTGAATGTACACCTAAGATTTTATACTGTGTTTACTAGAATAGACACTTTAACAGTCTTTGTCTGAGTGTCTGTAACTCTTGTCTAGACACTGACCATTCACCCTCCCCCGCACTCTCTCCTTACCTCAACCTCAAACCCCAATCGTCTACGTTTGATGATACATCTGTTACCTATTTGTTGTTCTTGTATGATATATCGTGTCCCTTGATATAAGTCATAGGACACTATTTGGTATTACCTTTTCTTATACTTTTACCTACATACACATGTATATATATATTAGTGAAACGACACGTCATCTTTAATTGTGTTGTTTTATAATTATTTAAAAATTTTTTGTCCGTCTTCTGGTCTAAACCAGATCCCTGGATCGAACATTCGGGGACGAAATATCGAGGTACAAGTTACCGACCGATGACTCACTCATTAGTCTTACACCGACCACCCTTTACTTTATGGAGGACAGTATAGTTATTTGTTCTTTACGGTATCGGTAGTCACTAAAGACCGGAGGTTTACACTTACGTCCGAGGAGTTTGACACTAGGTTGTCTCCGACGGTGGGCGGTGCCACAAACGACTCCTCGACCCCCTTCCGTTCTTCATCGGTGGACGGTGAGGAAGTCACTTGTTCCTTTGTCTTAAACCGGGGTCTATCGACTCCACGCATACTTTCCCTACTTAAGCTTTTACCATTTCCCTCTTTCTAACACCCACTCAACAGGTCGTGGTACCTCTATTAGTCCGGGTGGAGAGACAAGTACTTACTACTAGACATTCCATTTCTTGAAGCGATTTTAGAGTGTCGACCGACCTGTCCAGAAAAAACGGACACCGTAAAGGTAATGTGTAAAACTGGGTCCGTTTCTCTAGTCTACAACTCGTCCCACGTCTACTGGGGCGTTGGGTGTCCTCCATTCACGGAAAGATAAGACAACCGGGGCCTATAACCCCGTTGTGGGGGTGTTAAAAAGAGGGAAATGGTAAAGGCTGAAAAAGAGTTTCAGACACCTGGGTCCTCTCAACTACCCTTAGTATTTTCCCGTGAATTTTTTATGTAATACCAGGTGTGGGGGTCCCTACGACTTAATCACCCAGACTCCACCCCGGACACTCAGACATTATCCGGTTCTTCGGGGGATCCGTCAATGGTTCCGTGTAATTGGAAATTTAAGACGACGAGGACCTCACCGAAACCTTAGGATTAGATATACTGTGTCCCTTCTGTAAAAATATACCACCGTTTTATCTAAGTTTTAATTTTACCCAACTTTCGGAAGTAAAACGTTCACGATACTACTGACTTCACTGAATCGTACGTACTAGCGGAGTTTTCTTCCATAAGTGCATCCAATTGTATTGTACCAACGGCGTCATTGATAATCTATTAGTACTAAAGAAAAATAAGAACCGTATGGGAGTCTAGAACGATTTCCTTGTTGAAAACTAGAGTCTCCGTCGAGAATACCAAGATTTTGAGAACGTTTGACACGGAAAGTCAAAAGACATGTAGTCAACGTGTACCCATTTGTTATTTAAAACTTACGATAAACAGTTTTATGAGTACCATATACACGTCCCTTACTCTCAAATCGGTCAAAGAGTCGTCTCAAGACGGAGAGTCACAACCGGTCTTTAAGTCCGGTTGAGCAACGTCTGAAATGTAAAATCCTCTTTACTTAATTCTACGAGTAAAGGAAACCGGTGTTTTCACAGGTAGTGAAACTCTAAAATGTCCATCATTTCCGTGTTCCTCCTTTACTACTACAGACACATTCTGTACATTAAACTTTCTCACGGGTCACGTTATAAGTTGAACGTACATTCTATAAAAGTCTAATTTCAATTCGTTTCATTACATAAATACCCCCTTTATCGGTGTGAGGTAAGACGTTTCTGTTCATGTCTCGAGGAACAAGACTACGTCCTTTCCAGAGTCAGAAAAGTTCTTGTGAAGTTAAGTTCCATGATGACTTAAAAATCAATAAATTAAATTTTTTGAAATATGTCAAAATTTTCCAATGTAAAGTAAATCAATGATCTTTTATAACCAATATAAGGGGACACATATGTCATATAGGAACTCGGCTAGAATGTGGGTTGTCAAGTGTGTGGGGACCGGGAGTAGACATATACCGAGGAGGTTGGGGGTGTGATTATTGGTGATCAAACAAGAGACATAGACACTCAGAAGAAAAAACCAATATAAGTGGTCAAATAACATAAAGAATGTTAAGATATATATATATTCACTATAGTATGTTATAAACAGAAAGAGAATGAAGTGGGTAGTTATACGAGGATGTCAAAATTTACTGATTATTTTACAAGTTTTAACAGTCTATGTTTGATATTTTACAATAGAACGACGACGACGACGACGACGACGATTCAGTGAAGCCAGGACAGGTTGAGACACACTGGGGTATCTGCCGTCGGGTGGTCCGAGGGGGTAAGGACAATAGAATCGGAACACATTTAGAAGTGATTAGATAGTGTCCCTTACGAGGGTCGTCGACACGTACATACGAATCAGCGAGTCAATACAGGTTAAGGAACGTTGGGGTACCTGACATCCGACGGTTTGAGGGGAGAAGTACCCTAAAGGGTATAACCTCACCCAACGGTAAAGAAACAGGTTCTCTAGAAGAACTGGGTCCCTAACTTGGGTGTAGAAGACGTGACCGTCCACCTAAGATATGGTAACGTGGTGGATCCTTCGGGACGGGACGTCAACCTTGATAGATTAAGACTATTTCTTTCTCTTTACAAGGTCTTTTATTAGTTCGTTTTGGTAATTAAATATATAAGTAAGTACGTAACTTGGTTATGTACTCATGGATTAAATTATGTTCAGGGATCTTTCTTCTATGTCTGAGACGGGAGTTCATCGTTATTAGATTTTCCTCTTTATACTTTCTAAAAGGGATTGACTTTAGGTTATCCCTTTCACTTTGCATGGGATGTTTCCTATCTTCCCATATCTCAGGACAGCAATAAAGTGTGTTCTCACTTTAGTGAAGGTAGCCCCTCGAATTTTTTCCGAAGTTCCTCCCCCAGTAGAACTGGGTCAGGAGTTCACATCTAAAACCGAAACTCCTTTATTTCTTATCCACCCTTTGTCCCTTCCGACAAAGTCAAACTTTCCAGTACCCTTTGACTTCCGTATTTGTTCCTTGTCAGATCTTGACGACTAAACGGACGTCGTTTCCCAATCCTTACCTGTGTATTCCCAACGGAATGTTTTTGTGACTTTTGTACTGAAAACCGGACCTTTCTACTCCGGAATCTCGTACTATATTATTTAGATTTCTTTTCGTCTTCAAAGACACTTCCCTTTAATCTTAAATGTTTAGAACCTCTAGTCTTAATTCGTGACAAGAAATTTCTGACTACTATCAAGTTCACTCTCCTTCTTGAACCTATGGTTATACTAATTTTGGTCAAATGAGTTCTGTGACACGTTCGTCTTCCAATTCCAAGTTCCCCTTGAATTAATTGAATCTCTATTATCGTAACAGTACCAACAAGACTCTTGATTTGTCACAAAATCCCTCGGGTTAGGGTTAGAATGCACCAATCAAGGAAAGTATCTTATGTTAAGAGGGAATTTTTCGGAGTCAGGGTCTCACGTTAACCAATTTTCGAACCCAGACCCGAAGGGACCCAAGTTCAGGAAAGGACGTCGTACGTTCTATGTACTGAAACCCGTTTAATTCAAACAGAGGGGTTCAAGATCTAAATAGATATTTTACTATTATCAACTAACAATGTTCTTGTTAGTATAATTTATACTTTTGTGAACTCTTCATGAATTGTCTTACGGCCAAGAAATCTCATCTATGACCGACAATATCAATGTTGGACTGAACTTACGTGGTACCCGGGTTAATCCCCACTGGAAAGGATACTAGACTTAAGTTCCTAAGTTTCATTCATTTATATAGTCTCGAGCGGAAGTTTCCCGTGGATTGTCCACACACAAAACGTACGTTGTACAAGTCGTTATGTGGGTCCCCGACAGTGATGTACAGGAACAGCACAACTCTCGGGACCCAGTGTACACTTAAACCGAAATCTATAAGCTCAGAAGTTGAGAGTTTGAGTTTTTAGGTATGTTCTGGGTAGGACAGACCACGGGTCCCGACCCGACTCTGAAGCTCCACTTTCTACTTATTTAATTAATACTCTCACAGTCCCGGTCCAATGTTTTTGTACCGAACGCACTTACACTATGACTCGACTCTACCTGTATTGTCCCTCGGTGCCGACCGGTCCTGCCTTTCTGTTTCAACTTTAACGAATGCGTCTTATCGCGGTTTCAAGTGTCGAGAGTCCCGCAGTTCTTTTTGTCTCTCTCATCACTCAGTCATTCTCTCTACCAGTTTTGACCTCCGGTGTACTAGGATAACCTTCTGTGACGTAAGTTACAACTTAAGGTATTGACTTTTATAAGAGGCTTTTCCTGGCACTTCTTGTCAGGACTCTGAGAGATTTCTTTACATTGTCTGTTTGTCGTTTTTTCACTTGACGTCACTGAGTCATCCCGATCTCGGTTGGGAAGGAAGGGGAAGAGTCTTGAGACAACAATATTCAATCTACTGCCGACTCCTTTAGATAACAGTACATCGTTACTCTGAGAAGTACCGTTGCACTTCAACCTCGGGGAATCCTGAGAGACCCCGGTAACCCTCGAGTAAAGAATCTCGTCATAGGTGGGAGGGACCTACGCAACGGGGTATTCCTGGAGACAGTGAACCCCTCGTGGAGGTATTTGTGCACGAGGGTCGTTTCTGTCGAGGGAAGGGGAGGACGTAAGGAGAGTTTGACTTAGGTCAGGGGGAGTCTTCGAAAGAGGTTCAGAGGGGACTGAAATGTATAGAGTCAACAAAATTATTCCTTGTGGTCGGGAGTCCTTATCAGTTCTACATTTTCTGACGAGGAAACACGGTTTGTAAGTTATTGACTCTGAGAAACTCTGGATGAGACCCGATCCGTGATAAGGTCCAAGATCATTCTATTTAGTTTCAAGAATGGGATCTCCTTGAATGTTATTTACCTTAAAGGTTAATATAAGTAATAAATATGTGCGTACAGAATCTCTGGACGACGACGATTCAGCGAAGTCAGCACAGGCTGAGACACGCTGGGGTATCTGCCGTCGGGTGGTCCGAGGGGGCAGGGACCCTAAGAGGTCCGTTCTTGTGACCTCACCCAACGGTAAAGGAAGAGGTCACGTCCTTTCACTTTTCACTTTCCCTTCAGCGAATCAGCACAGGTTGAGAAACTCTGGGGTACCTCACGTCGGATGGTCCGAGGAGGCAGGTACCCTAAAAGGTCCGTTCTCATGACCTCACCCCACGGTAGCGGAAGAGACCAGAATCTCTGGATAATGCACAATTAAGTTACAAAGAGGTTGTACTAGATATCCGGTTCTCTCTACTAATAGGACCATGTGTTTTCCTCCATCTTTTCGCCATTTACATCGTCTTCCCATCCANGAAGAGGTCACGTCCTTTCACTTTTCACTTTCCCTTCAGCGAATCAGCACAGGTTGAGAAACTCTGGGGGTACCTCACGTCGGATGGTCCGAGGAGGCAGGTACCCTAAAAGGTCCGTACTCATGACCTCACCCCACGGTAGCGGAAGAGACCAGAATCTCTGGATAATGCACAATTAAGTTACAAAGAGGTTGTACTAGATATCCGGTTCTCTCTACTAATAGGACCATGTGTTTTCCTCCATCTTTTCGCCATTTACATCGTCTTCCCATCCAAAATGGTCATTATCTCCTCTTCCTACTTTCCTTCCCTGACCCCATCCCTCGTCGGGGTCCGTTTCCTTTTCCGTGACACCAAAGAGACACCCGAGACCCCGGTGACCAATCGGGACGAGTATGACAATGCGTGTGAATACGGGTTCACGGGTTCCGAAGAAACCAAAGGTCCATCCTGACCCGGTCGTCCTTTGATGTCCCCCCGTCTTGTAGGGTGGGACCACGGGACGAGACTCTGGGTCCAAGTACCCATTCCGATTCCGTCTCGACATTGGAGCTTACTGTAATATCGAGGGTGACTTCGTCCTTTCGTACCCTATGTTCGGGACTTACTACCACTTGTCTGGACTTAGGGTCAGGACTTTGGTAATCAGTAAACGAGGATTCAGTGAACTGAAGAGACTCGGAGCCAAGAGAGTCGACATTTTACCTCTGTTATACATACAGTAACCCCCATAATACTCTTAATTTATTAAATTAGAACGCATCGTGTGACAATTAGGAGTCATTTACCATCGACTGTAGTCTATCATTTGGTTCCTAAGTCCCTACACAGACGATTCGACTAAGTTCGTAAGCTAAGTAAAATTTATAGTCTTTTACAAAAATAATAGACTTGGTATCTCAACCCTTGAATAGTCTTATTGATCGACTTTTAACAAAACTTATAATATATCCCTAGAAATCTTTTCCTTTATTTTATAGAAATAAAAAGATCTCCCCCTACGTCATCCCTCATTTACTCCTTGGGTAAAAGGAAGTAAAAGATTTGTAATGTTCCATTGAGTTATGTAAGATTCTAACATCTCTAACACAACCTTAGGAATATTTTCCCTCTTTAAACCCCCCGGTGTCAGTGAAGGTAGTAAAACCAATCTTTGACTGAAAATCATTGGTCAGAATGACTCCTTCTATCAATTTTTTAAAAAAAAAGGTAGAAAGTTTGAGTTATGAGATCATTCGTCCTTAAAATTTAGGTACTTAGAACGATTACGGTTATGACCCTGATGATTAATATTACTATCGATTGTAAGTAACTCTCGAATGATTCACGGTCCGGTCCGGCACAGTATTAACAAAACGTACATATTATAATTGAGTACGTCAGTAGTGTTTGTTGAGACTCTAGTCACGATAATAATCAGGAGGGACTGTTTGTTCCTTGATTCCGTGTCCCCACACCTCTTTGACCGGGAGTCACCAGAAGGTCGAGGAGAGGATTTACCACTCGGTCTTGAGTGTAGGTCCTCCAGACCAACGACACGGACGCATAGACACGAATTGTCTACAGTACAAAGTAGTAGGAACTTTTGAATTGTGTACCTTAGTCTATAAGTAAAAAAAAAATTGTCCTTCTAATCTTGCACAAAAACAAAACAAAACAAAAAGAACGTCTCCTTGAATAAACATATGTAACTACTCTAAATAACGATGAACGTTCCATAGACTTTATAGTGACAAGACAAAAGTACTGAAGTACGACAGTAAAGAGATAAAAATACGAAGGAAAAATAAATGTCTTCACTAGAGCTAAAACGTGAAAATCACTTTGATACTTCAAAAAAGGAATTCGTTTGACAAAAGTCATTTTTCTTTTTTAGGCGAAAGTCGTTTCACTACTTTGTAAGACACAGTGGTCACACGTACCGTACCAGTGTTACCCGACCATCTGGACCCTGAACGACCCGTGGTACGTTCGGTGTCGGTAGAGATCAGTCGTTCGGTTGCAAGCGGACCTGTTCAGGTTTCTCGTCTACTGTGCCCTACCTCCGACCTCATTGTCTCCGTTTGAGTGGGAGACGACTGGAGTACTAGGAAACTTCTCCGGTCGGAGTGTAGAGTGTATGGATTAGTGGAGCCTTTTAAATTACGACTGGGGAAGATCCCTATTCGTACGAGTACGAAATCAATAATTGACAAATTATAAAAATAACTTTTATAAATAAAATTATGACTAGATTTTCCCACTTATAAAAATTTCCATAACGGGGTGACGACTAAAGACTAGACTTACGACGGTTCTTGTTCTTTCCTCTCTTATGTTAACTTCTTCGATAGTCTCAGTTATTTGTAACATAAGTTAGCAAGAAACTAAACTTGGAACGGGAATAGTAACTCCGACGGTGAAGAGAGTAAAAAGCTCTTTGACGTACAACCTTCTTTTGTTCTCTTCCCTGGTTATCGACCGGACTCTTTGATCCCACAAATGACGGATCTCCTTGGTGTTCAAGTGTCCCCGGACTGACCTGATTCTTTACTGTCGAGTCGTATCTCTTCCTTTTTTTTTTTTTCTTTTGGGCTGTCGTCGTCGTTTCGTTTTTGTTTTGTAAAATTCTCTAGACCGGTCGCGTTTAAGGACAGGGAGGGAGGAGAAGGTGAGAGGGGCGTCGGTATCGTTAGGACAGAGGGGATCTTTTGGACTCCCTGTCGAGTGTACGTGAGGACCTCAGGGCACGTGCGCGGGGCACGTGCGCAGGGCATGTATAGTGGCGCCTGGGAGAGCGGGGTCGTCTTTCGTCTGGTGCACACTCCGCCCCGACCTCTTACCTCATTCTTTTTCTCGCGAGTCGACCGACCGGGACCGCGGACTGCCTTTGTTCGCCTCCGTCCCTCCTTTTGTATGACAAGGGACGTTAGACTAGTGGAGGCACGCTCGGAGGCCCAATGTGTGGGCCCCTGCGACTCCGGATCTCCGCTTCGACTAATGTGGCCCGTCCTTTTGGCTCGCACCACCTGACAAGGACCCGTCTAATCTTTGTGTAACAACCTCTTCGCCCCGGTCCGCTGGGCCTCACACGTCCCGTCCCCCGGACCTTCGACCCACACCCCGGTCCCGGTCGTCCCGCCCTCACCTCCCCCGTCTTCCGGACGTACCTCGCGAGACAATCACTCGACTCTAAGGTCGAGGGTCCCACCGGGGACCGTCGACGGGTCCGGCCGGAGTGTCACTCTTTAGACCTTGTTCCTTCTGCGACCCTGTTTTTCCCCAGAGACCGGTCTCCCCGGTGTCCGAAATACTCTGGAAAAAGTCAAGACTCCCCCGTGACTCGTTGGACCCGCACTGCGACCTCCGTCTAACGGTCTGCCTGCCTCGAATGAATCCTCCTGTCGCTCACAAAGAACCCGTGAATGGTCCTTGACTTGGACCCAGAGTCCAGTCTCGGTGGACTCGGTTGTGCCTTATATAATTTCCCCGTGACCCGATGCGAGAAAAATGTATAAAACACTTCAAACCCTAGTGTCATACCTTAAGAGTGACTTAACCTTTTACCCTCCCTTTACCGTAAAAAAGGGGGGTCCACTGGTCGTGGAATCTCAACAGGTCTTAGTGTGGTCACGTCAATAAACTTTATCATGGATCTCCGGTACGACCCCTAAAACAGTGATCCTTTAGTCATCTCGTACCGGGGGGAAAATCGAAGGTCGAATCCGTTCCTGTCAGTTCTCACTCTTCTGGTTCCACACAAAAGTGTGGCCGGGGACCCCCGCGGTGGGGACCCTGACGACCTGGGAGTCGGAGAGTTTAGGAATTCAGAAGGAAACGAGTGTCGACGACGACGACGACGATTCAGCGAAGTCAGCACAGGCTGAGACACGCTGGGGTATCTGACGTCGGGGATCCGAGGAGACAGGGACCCTAAGAGGTCCGTTCTTATGACCTCACCCAACGGTAAAGGAAGAGGTTACGTACTTTCACTTTTCACTTCCACTTCAGCGAGTCAACACGGACTGAGAATCGCTGGGGTACCTGACGTCGGATGGTCCGAGGAGGCACGAGTGTCGACTCGGGAACGGTTTCAAGAGATGAGATAGCGGTGGACCACCGGGACTACCGATTAGGAGGCGCATGAACCGACCTTTAAGGGCCAAATGTCGTTGATTTACTTACAGGACGACGTCAGGGACCCCAGAGTTTCTCTACCTGTGCTGAATCGCTGACTTGTTGTTGTTTACTTACATTGGACCGAGTCGAAACTCCGGGTGGCCAGGAAAGCGAGACGGTAAATCTAGTCGCAATAATAGTGAGAAAGGAGCAAAGGTATTAGAGATCCAAGAGACGGTAAAGTAGAGTGATTCCGTGGAGGTCACAATAAAAGTACCCTTGGGTTTAGTCCCTACGATGACGACGACGACGATTCAGCGAAGTCAGCACAGGCTGAGACACGCTGGGGTATCTGCCGTCGGGTGGTCCGAGGGGTTAGGGACCCTAAGAGGTCCGTTCTTGTGACCTCACCCAACGGTAAAGGAAGAGGTTACGTACTTTCACTTTTCACTTTCACTTCAGCGAGTCAGCACAGGCTGAGATTCCCTCGGGTACTTGACGTCGGATGGTCCGAGGAGGCAGGTACCCTAAAAGGTCCGTCCTCATGACCTCACCCCACGGTAACGGAAAAGACTAGAACGAAGATAAGAATCTTAAAACGATTACCTGGTTTCAAAGTAAACTTATAAAAAGTCAAAAGATCCCTTAGGAAGAGAGGGAGAGGAAAGTGTCCAAACCCTGTACCTGTTATAGAGACTCACAAACCAAAGTGAGACACACCTACCATGTTACGACATAGGGTGGACTTAACAGGGATGGTGGTAATGAGTTAGTCGACTCTGACCCCTGTCATCGAGACAGGTCAGGGTCCCACCGAGGGACGGGTGGACCTTCGGGACTCTTACGTCCACTTTCTGGAACGAGACCAAAACTGGTCCTCCGAGTCAGACCACAGACTTAGACTAGGTACTTCGGACTGGTTCGTACCACCCTTTTAGTCGGAACACCCGTTGACTGAACCTCCGATTCGAACTCAATCTTCCCTCAAACAGGTCTCGCCGTTGGTGTCCACGTCAGACGTCCCAATTACGGGTAACGTTTTGTCCTTCTGTCGGTTCCAGCTTTGGCCTCTCCGTCCCAGTCCGGTTCCTACATCCCCTCTCTTCCGGTCTACTCTACATCCTCCTCTAACAGTTCCTCGGAGCGTCTCCGAGAATAGTCTCCGGACGACGTACCACGTCCCCTTCCCCAAAGTCCCTCGTTTTACCTTTAAACGTCGTGACCGGGTCTAGGTGTCCCGACTCGTGTGGGAGGTCTACAGACCAATGGTAAGGAAGTTCCTCTAGGAAACATTTACCTTGGGGACAATCGGTGGGACCACTAAGTTACGGGTAGTGCCTATATCTTGTGTCCATAGAGACCCCGGATACAGTGTGACTACATCATCCAACTAGTTAACCCGGAAGTAAATGTATCTCGAAGTAAGTTTACAACTAAAAAAAAATTTTTTTCTTAGTAAATAAGTAAAAGTAAGTCGACAGATGACTACACGGTCCATGTCACGACTCACTACCCTATCTTCTGTTTAGTCCATGTCAGAACTGACATCATTGAATGTCTAACTCCTCTCTTTGTGTATGTATCCCTTAGTACCGTAGCAGTAGAGGACTATCAAAGTGTTATTGGGACACTTCATGGGTCCCGACCGTAGTGATACTAGTGAATCGTCTTCACCGACTGAAAAGTTCTGAGTCAAAAAGACACGTTACCATGAAACCTTTGTAATCTCGGTTACTGTAGCCAGTTGAGGAATCGTAACACGGACCGTATCTCATTACAAAGAACACAGAGGACATAACCGTCCGTCCAAGAAATGGTGATCGTGGTGGACGACGACGACGACGACGACGACGATTCAGTGTAGTCAGCACAGGCTGAGACACACTGGGGTATCTGCCGTCGGGTGGTCCGAGGGGGTAGGGACCCTAAGAGGTCCGTTGTTGTGACCTCACCCAACGGTAAAGGAAGAGGTTACGTACTTTCACTTTTTACTTTCACTTCAGCGAGCCAGCACAGGCTGAGAAGCTCTGGGGCACCTGACGTCGGGTGGTTCGAGGAGGTAGGTACCCTAAAAGGTCCGTTCTCATGACCTCACCCCACGGTAACGGAAGAGGTTCGTGGTGGACCCTTCGGGTTAACGGAGTACTTTTACCTTCACAAACAACGAATCAACACAGGTTGAGAAACACTGGGGTACCTGACATCGGGTCGTCCGAGAAGACAGGTACCCTAAGAGGTCCGTTCTTATGGACTCACCCAACGGTAAGGGAAGAGGTCCCATAGAAGGATTAGGTCCCAAGTTTGCACCCAGAGGACGTAACGTCCGTCTCTAAGAAATGATATACTCGGTGCTCCTTTCGGGGTCAACGGAGTATTTACAATCGAATCACTACTAACACCATTTAAACTTCAAGTCTTCCCACTAGATGATTACTACCTCCTCCATATCTGAATTGTGGACCTAGAAGACTAAGTTTTAAGTTACATAAAGTTAATGAGACATGATGGACCACTCTACAATAGAATCTCTATCAACGTCATCGACCCATCAATTTACGAAAGCTAGTGAAAAGATGATATCTCAGCTACCGTTTTTCGATACTAAATCCTCCTTCTCTCCGTTTACCGACAACCGATAGACTCATAAACAGTGTCGATACTGAGAAGGACACATGACCTGAACGTGGACTTAGTTTCTAGTGTACGTCGTAAGTAAATATCCCTACTTTCCGTCGACACTTAAGTCGGATGTCTTCCTCCTAAGAGGAACCAGGTCCGATTGACTCCACCCACATTCAAACTTACTCTTTAAACCGTCTACTCACCCCTGTGTGTGGGGATCTCCAAGAGTAAGTCATTTAGGGGAAGTTCTTTAGAACACAGAAATTCTGAGACTACTACTTGTCCAAACCCTTCCTGACCTGATCGATGGGGAGTCCCCAGAGACAACAAGGGACCGAACCGACGAGCGTCTATCCTTCCCAGATTAATCAAATTTTGTACCGATCCTTACTTTCCGTTGACTTAGTGTCTCCTACTTTAAATCGTCCTTCGGTACTTGAGTTTCTTTACTGAACTTAAGATCGGGACCTTTCCCGTACCGGTTAGACTCGGGAGGTTACCACCTCGGGAGGAACCGGACGAGTGTTGACGGTCGTTTTCTGGTCAAGAGTACTATTTTATTCGGGGTTTCATCCAAATATAGACAGAAGATTCAAGAGGCGATCCAGACCCACCTCGACTACATCCATTGAGAGGTATCTTTCAGTCGTTCTAGTTGGTACTGGCCTGAGTAGCTCTCTGGTCTGTAGAGGTCTAACCGAGTAAAGACTGTAAGACGAAGTCCTAGGGAATAAACGAACGGAACAGGAAAGTCGGTCTAGAAAACAGGTTGCCACTCCGTCACGTACCTATTGTCGTGTATCTAAGGGATGCCAATTCGTCCCTTTGTCCATCCGGGTCCGGTCCGGGACTCTACTGGAGTGGGTGAGACCCAGTATCAGAGAACTATTCATTCGTTGTCGACACCCACCATAGGGGTAGAGTCTCCTAAGAGGTCCGAGACGAAGGACTTGAGTCGCGACAAAAGGGACCTAGAGGAAGGACTTAAGAGGAACGGATCCAGGAGACAAAACTACTACTGAGAGACTTTCTAAGAGGGACCTAACTTAAGACGAAAGGGAAACTCGGGAAGGGGAGAGGAGTATAGGACGTAGGCAGACACTCTAAGGGCCTCGGGGTCGTGGTGACCGAAAGTCCTGTATCGTGAGGACAGACACAGGACGAGGATACCAAGGAGGAACAGACCTCGCCTCCTGTTCCTAACCCAAGGTTTCGGACTCCCCTTTACCCCACAAAGACAGGGTCCGTCGTGTCCGGGACTCCAGGTTCTCCTTATTGTTGTTGTTCTTTTTGTCACTCTTTGTCCGTTCCTTCCTTGACTCGGTCTAACGGAGGGACGTCCGGACTCACGAAATCTGATTGAATTTCCCGGTCCGTGTTCCTTTTAACTACCAAGAGTCGGGACGAACGGGTAATCTTACTGAGCCTCTCGAAGATTTCTTTTTGTGGTTACAGATCTAGGATAGTGTCTCGTTAATGTCTTAGAGACCCCTATCAGGACTGTACACACACGAAATTTGGAAGGGTCTTCCCAAACTACACATCGGTCCCAACTTTTAAGGCCTCTACTACTGTCTGAGTCTAGGGAAACGGACCAGAAGTCACAAGATAGGAGACAGAAAGGGTCGTCACGTACCCGTCCAGGAGGGTCTTCGTCGAACTACCCTATCTCTCTCTCGGTCCCGAAAACTCTCTACGTACTTGAGTCTAGAACACGTCTAGTAGTCGATCAACACTAGAAACCGTCCAGAATTGTAAAGATTTCAACCAAATCTCCGTCTCCTTGGTCTCTAGTTTAACGACTGTAGGCAACCTAGTAACTTTTTCGTTCTCTTAAGGTTTTTTTGAAGATGAAGACGAAATAACTGATACGGTTTCGGAAACTGTCACACCTAGTGTTGTTTGACACCTTTTAAGACTTTCTCTACCCTTATGGTCTAGTGTAATAGACGGAAGACTCTTTAGACATACGGCCAGTTCTTCGTTGTCAATCTTGGTCTGTACCTTGTTACCTGACCAAGGTTTAACCCTTTCCTCATACAGTTCCGACATATAACAGTGGGACGAACAAATTGAATATACAACTCATGTAGTACGGTTTACGGTCCGACCTACTTCGTGTTCGACCTTAGTTCTAACGACCCTCTTTATAGTTATTGGAGTCTACACGTCTACTGTGGTGGGAATACCGTCTTTCACTTCTCCTTGATGTATTGGAGAACCACTTTCACTTTCTCCTCTCACTTTTTCGACCGAATTTTGAGTCGTAAGTTTTTTGCTTCTAGTACCGTAGACCAGGGTAGTAAAGTGCCATTTATCTACCCCTGTGTTACCTTTGTCACTCTCTGAAAAAAAAAAACCGAGGTTTTAGTGACGTCTACCACTGACGTCGGTACTTTAATTTTCTACGAACGAGGAACCTTCTTCTCGATACTGGTTGGATCTGTCGTATAATTTTCCGTCTCTATAATTAAACGGCTGTTTCCACGTAAACCAGTTTCGATACCAAAAAGGTCATCAGTACATAGCTACACTCTCAACCTGGTATTTCTTTCGACTCGTGCTTTCTTAACTACGAAAACTCGACATCACAACCTCTTCTGAGAACTCTCAGGGAACCTGACGTTCTAGTTTGGTCAGTTAGGGTTTCCTTTAGTCAGGACTGACTACGACTTCGACTTCGAGGTTATGAAACCGGTGGACTACACTTCTTGACTGAGTAACCTTTTCTGGGACTACGACCCTTACTGACTTCTGTCCTACTCTTCCCCTGCTGTCTCCCACTCTACCAACCTACCGTAGTAGCTGAGTTATCTGTACTCAAACTCGTTCGAGACCCTCAAACACTACCTGTCCCTTCGGTCCACACGATGTCAGGTACCCCAGCGTTTCTTAGCCAGTACTGACGTACTGACTTGACTTGACTTGTAAAGATTCCCGAAGGGTCCTCCACGAGTACCATTTCTTGGGTAGACGGTTAGGTCCTCTACGTCCTCTACACCCAAGTTAGGGATCCAGTCCTTCTAAGGGACCTCCTCCCATACCGTTGGGTGAGGTCATAAGAACGGACCTCTTAGGGGTTCCTGTCTCCTCGGACCGTCCGACGTCAGGTATCCTAGTGTTTCTCTGTGTTGAATCACCGATTCGTGTCCTGTACCTTACATCTCCATGGAAATTACACAATATCTTCTATAAATCTTTATGTGATGGGAAAAGGGTTTCGGTTTAGTTGAGACTCAGAAGTTGTTACCAAGATCAAAGATAGTTATGCAATTAAGTTTGTTAGGTCTATATATCTTGACAGTGTATTTTGGTATCAGAGAAAGACCTTAGTGAAGACGTCAAAGGAGTAGTTTCCGTAAGCATACCCGTCGTTTGAGTATGACTATCGAAAACCTACCGAACTTAAGGAAGACAGTGAAAACGAATGATTGTGTAACTGGTTATCCTTAGTCGAACTTTTTGTCATATCGCCCTTGAAGATTACATTTTTGAGGTTCATTTCCGCAGTTTTATGTTGGAGACCACTGTCCAGTCGAAAACTACAACAAGTCCGAATGTTATGACTTAGACTCTACTATATTGATCGTGTATACGGTTCCTGTCGTTAATCAGTATAGTACACGGTTGAGACTAGATAGGTATTGTCGAAAGATCTCGTGAGACGATTTTCTTCAGGTCTTCGGGTCAGACCCGACTCACTCTTTCTTAAGTCACTAACTAACCACTACAGACGGTACCCGGTCTGTCGTATCATCAATGGTCGTACCCATAACATCAATCTTTAAACTCAAGACAGAGACGGTGAATAAACGTCCCACTGGAGCCCGCTCAATGGACTAGTGAAAGTCCGAACAAAGAGCAGTTATTTTACGTCGATCTAATACCATTGACGAAGGTCCTAATAAACTGCGAACCAACTCATTAAGTACAGTTTACGAATCGTTGTATAGAC
The DNA here is from genome assembly GCA_006410555.1 of Capra ibex. Classification (NCBI taxonomy): domain Eukaryota; kingdom Metazoa; phylum Chordata; class Mammalia; order Artiodactyla; family Bovidae; genus Capra; species Capra ibex. The sequence continues at coordinate 2,170,140 of SJYO01010634.1, read as the reverse complement.
CGTGTCTAATGATTTATTTATAATCGACAATCATCGGATTTATAATGTCGGTTTCCTACCCCACTTCGTTGAACACGAACCGTATAGACGGAAAGATTCTGTGGAAAATTTCCCTAAACGTCTTCAACAACCTTGAAGAAACATCCTATGATCGTTCTCCTAAAGTCAACTACAACCATATCTATACTATCCATGTAAAAAAAGGAGGGATTCATAATTCACCCCCGAAGGGACCACCGAGTCTACTATTTCTTAGACAGGTGTTACGTCCTCTGGACCCAAGCTAGGGACCCAGTCCTTCTAGGGGACCTCTTTCCTCACAGATGGTTGAGGTCATAAGAACGGACCCTTTGGGGTACCTGTCTCCTCGACAGTCCGACGATAGGTATCCCAGTGTTTCTCGGTCTGTTGATGACTCGTTGATTACGAAACCCTAATAGATCATCGTGTCTGGGAATGACATCCATATATGTTTAGCCTAGACTGGAAGATTAACCTAAGATTAACAAACATCCTGTTTTGTTTTATAGTTGTACCGAATGTGGACGGACTAAAAGGTCGGGGACGAAGAGAGGCCATGTAGAGGACTCGAGGTCGACATGACTCGGTGATCAAAGGTTTTAGACAACATAGTCTACTAGTGTCGACACTAAAAGTCGTCGCGGATGAGGTTGAAGTCTCCCTCCGACATTACAAAATTATAATTAGTCGTAATAGACTGTCGGTTGAATATGACTGGTACTTCCAGAGGGAAACGAATAAAGAGAACCAATCAAAATAAAATCATTTCTCTTAGGGAATAAGTTTCTTCTACATAATACAGTGTCTTTAGTTCGTTCACAATAAATAAATAACTGTTACTGAAGAACTTAAAAATTAAGTAAATAAAAACCGACGCACCCAGGATCGCCGTCGTACGTCTGAGAAGTGACGACGTGCACCCTAGAAAGGAACGTCGTACTTCCGAGAAGTAACACCGTGCACCCGAGGTCTCACGTGTGCGAGTCATTAACACCGCACGACCGAATCAACGGGGTAGCGTACACCCTAGAATTAAGGGACTGGTCCCTAGCTTAAGTGTAAGGGATACAACCTCTACCTAAGGATTCGTGACCTGGTGGTTCCTTCAGGGACTATGACTAAAGAACTCCGGATTTACGGGAAGGTCGGAAAAAAGGTTCGGTCCAACTGACAACGTCCTTATGGACCGAGTCTCGTCGTGGGTGAGAGTGAGGTCGACCCGAAACCCAGTGGTTTAGGTACAAACGTCACTTGGACCCTACGGACTTTAATTTTACATAGGAGTACAGACCACGAGAGATTCCGTAGTAGTCCAACTAGGGGGTCCTCGGACGTCCAGACGTGTGCTACGACCGGACCATCACCGAAAACTCCTTCCGAAGTATTCGAACTCTTCATCCCCACAGTAAGTACAATGACGTCAATCTTACCGAAACCCCCGACAATTGGTCTTCCCTTTTTGACGGTTTCAAGTATAGAGGTGACTCAATCTTAAATCAGTAAGTCGACGAGACAAGAGACTATTAGAGGAACACCTTAAATTTGAAGTACCTTGTTCTAGACACGATAACGTGACATCGAGGTCTCCCCAAGACGTCACAGTGGTCTCTTTCCTTCGCTCTAACACCGGGTCTGCTCTTCCTCGTGCACCCCACCCCCTCCCCCTGTCGAGGATCCTGTCTTGTTAGGTCCAGGTCGATTTATTTTCAGAGGTTCTCAGAATTTGACAGGTTGCCAGTCGACTCTTGTTTTCCTCGTTTTGTTTTAACCCAATTTGAAGTTCCAATTGGTCCACTTTTCTTTCGTGTATGTATTCTGTTAGAAAATTCAGTTGACCGTTCAAAATGTCCTTGATCCATCACCAACCCTTTGTAATATGGTTCCGGTTCCCACCCCGATTTCAGTCCGTGGCACCACCCAATGACCCCTCCGGTGAAGAGACCGGACTACCCTCTGGTTCTCGACTTCCCGCCACCGTTGACACGTTAACCGAAGTGTTAGGTTTAACAAAAGATTTTATAGGGGGGCAAAGAAAGGTTGAAGCACACTTTAATGTGGATCCATACCGTTGTTTGTGGTCCTAACGTCATGATCTCGTTGGAGTCTCCAGGATTGACACTGAAAGAGATGAAAACCTGTCGTATTCGATCTCTTCGACTCTCTCAATTGGTTCCGGTATATAGTCACTCGTCGTCTAAGTGTTCTCGGGTCGCGTTGGTACGGACTTGAGGTCCGGACCAAGTGACGAAAATGATCATGCGTCAGACTAAGGACTACAGACCGGAGACCCTCAAGAATAAAAGGTTGTCGTAGTACAAAATACACACGAAAACAACCTTTAACATAAATATCGATTATCGTCGTCATAATCTTTGAGAAGACCACCATTCTTGACGGAGTGAGTTAAAATAAAACGTCCAACCTGTGACTGATATCCTCTAATTTTACTCAAAAGGTAAAAGAAAAAACTAATTTCCCCTAAGGATTACGTTAGAATAAAGGACTTCGACGGTGACCCCCCACCACCCGTCGTGAGTCCTATAAATATGTTACCGTTGTTCTTTTACCAAAAGAGTATGAGTTTTAGTTCTTCAAAGGACTTCTCGAGTCCTCGATTTTGACCGGGTATACCTCTTCGTCACTACGACATTTTGTCTCATCTAAACACTCGATTTTCCTATGTGAGACCCCTGAAGGGACCACCAGGTCACCAATTCTTATACGAAACGTCACGTCCCCTGTACCCAAACTAGGGACCTGTCCCTTGATTCTAGGGTGTACACGGCACCCCGTTGATTCGGGTATATGGTGTTGATCTCTCACAAGTGACCTTACTCTAAAGTGTACTACGTTGATTCTGGGTCACGTCGGTTTATTCATTATTTATTTATTTGTTTTCGAATTACTGAAAAAAAAAAAAAAATTCATATCTGAGGAACTTCTAGGACCTTCTCCTCAGTCACTCTCTTCTGAACCACACCTTCTACCCTGTACACAATCAGAACCCTACCTTACCCTGTCTAAATACTTACCCCTTGAGATACGGTCCCCTCCTTTACGGTTCTCAGCCCTATCTCTGTTTCTTTATTCGTCTTGTAGAAGTACTTCTCAGTTGACCCGACCCTACCTTCTCCTATACCCCACCGTCCTTTCCTCCGACCTATAATATCACGGATTATTGGGTTGTTCTCCTAACATTCACACGGTGGTGCCCTTTACCCCTCGGTATCTCTCAGACTCGTTTCTTCACTGTACTTACTTCAAGATCCTCTACTAGCCGAACAGACCGTAACGTTCTGTTCAACCTCCTGTGAATCTGATCTTAATCCTTTTGATCGGTAATGTTGATAAAACCCTGAAGGGACCACCGGGTCTGTCATTTCGAAGACAGATGTTACACCCTCTGGGCCGAAGTTAGGGACCCACCCCTTCTAGGGGACCTCTTCCTTTACCGTTGGGTGAGGTCATAAGAACGGACCTTTTAGGGTACCTGTCTCCTCGGACCACCCGATGCCAGGTATCCCAGCGTTTCTCAGCCTGTACTGACTCGCTGAAGTGAAAGTGTTGATATAACATTCTATACTCATTCTTTACAGTTCTTGGTCCCACATGGTCAAGTTTACCTTTCCTTCGATGTTCACACCATCTGTAAACTTTCCTTTTATAACTGGTGTACGGTAGACGAGTATAACCGGATTCATCAGGAACAAGTAAGGAGTTTCACAATTTTGTAGTCTATCGAAACGACTACTTTATAACACAGTACATTTACAGATATATAGTCATAAACATCCAAAGAGTACTAAATGAATTAAAAGGTTTATAAATTAACGAAGTCTATTCCCAATTTTGTAATCTACGTGAAGCATCCCACCTTAATAAGTCTTATCAAAGACCAAAAGTTTTTTGTAGAGTTTTTTGGAAACTTTAGAAAGTTATGAGACTTAAAGTGTTGTCTACCACACAATAAGTCTGAGAAAGTCTAATGTTCTTTCTTAGTATGGATTTAACATTTACTACTTCCAAACTCCAACCGTAAATGTCCCTTCATTCCTTCTCCCGGTTCACGAGTCGTCAAGGTATTAGTAACACCGAGGGTGTATGACCAGGTTCTGAAAGTGTCACCCTACGTGTCGTCCAGATCTAACTTAGATCCCTTCGTTATTTAGTCAGACCGTATTAAGTCCTATAACATCACCGAGAACACTGGACAGAAGAGACACTCGTAGAGAAAACGAGGGGTTCTCGTAGTACAGTTGGTAGTAGTGATAGGTTTGCACCTCGACAAAACGTAGTCTCAGTAGGGTGTGACCTACCGGGAACTGGCCCCGAGGTAAGGACGGCATTAGTCGATGTTATCCCATCGATAGAGAATAGTGTTTACTGTATGGTATCGGTAAGTCCGTCTTTCTTTTCGGACCCCAGTGAAAGGAGTCGTCCCCAGGTATTGTCTGGGAGTTTCGAGGGGTAGATAAATCTACTCCATCTGTTACTATGTCTACACACAAACCTCCGTTTTCCTCTTTAAGAGAGAAATAGTCTCTCAGTATATTGTCGGAAGACTTAAAGATTTGAATCTTTCTGTTGAAAGTTTACCTTTCCCAAACATATATAAAGTTTATTAGTGATTGAAGAGAAATGTAGTTTTTAAAGAGAGGAAAAAGTGACTACTCTGTCCTTTATGTCAGTCTGTATCGTGTAACCTCTTACACTCCTAAAAGGTATAAAATAACACATAAAATAACCTTTACTCTATAGTCTCTTCCAACCGACGACAAAAAGGGGACCTCAGGTCTTAAACAGATTAGATGAAACGGGGTCCAATAATAGTTACTAATCGTTCACTGATCGACCACTCATGGATGAAATAAGTGATCGAGACTCTACTGTATAGTACTAAAGTAGAGTCCATGATGAATAACCTCACCAAGGACCTTGCAAGTCTCAACTCTTCCTAAAATCCAAAACCAAGGACCTTACAAGTCCCAACTCTTCGTAGGATCCAAAACTAGACAAAAGTTTTCCTTTCTTTCGGTTGTGACTAATCACTGTTACTCATCTCCTCCCTCCTTTTCCTTGCATCCGTACTATAAGTGGTAATATGGTAGTAGTGTGGAAATGCAATAAGAGTTATTACACGGTCAAGAACTGGGTGTAGGGTCAAACGACGAGGACTTTGAACCACTAAAGTGGCTACGGACTAAAAAAAAACGAAGAAGTCAAGATGAGGTTACAAACAATAGTTGTTCCGGAAGGACTTTAAAGAGAGAGGGAAAAGTAAGGAGATCTGTATTGGAACTAGGTCAACCGAAACTTCCGAAAGTTTCGACAAAAGTAATTCTATCCTCACTATATCAAAACCTCTATGGTTAATCCACGGGTCTTTCACAGGTGTGACTGTCTGGGAACCCCTAGATTCTAGATCAAAAGGGAATCGGAGGATCAGATTTTTGAGTCAACACAGTCCTGGGGTCTAACCTGGGTCTCCCTTTACCAAATATACTTAGTCAGTATCCTCTGACTGTCTATTCGTTAATATCCCTTCGTTACATAACCGGAATATCTTTTAACATTTCAAGATACTAGACACGTAAACAAGGACCACCCTTTAGAGGTACTTTCAGTCCTGTGCTAGTCTTCCCCCAAACCACTTGTACTTTCGTTCAAGCCCGTGATCGACACCCCAGATTTTCCCTGCTTCGGTGTCGCCGGGTGGAGGAGCAGCCCCCCGGAGTAGTGGTGAAGGGGTCCTGCCAGAGCCATTCACGACGGCACGCGGTGGGAAAGGACCAGAAGTACAACACCGACTCGGAAACGGTTGTACGAGACATTGTCATAGTTACAGAAATTGATGACAGATTCAACGAGGTAAGTTAAGCAGGGTCTGTTGGACGGAAAATTTATGTCTCCTAACTAAAACGATCACCTGGGGAGATTCAAATCCCCCACAAGGAGTGAAAGTAGTGGATGATCGGGTAAGGGATCGATAAATCCTCGAAATGGCAGAGGTCTAAAGATTGCTTAAGAAAACGGATTTTCTGAAAAGTAATAGGTGTTGTGGAGTGTAAACTACTCGGGCTCAACTGTTTCGGGAAGGTGTCCGTCACAGAGAGTCTCAGGAGTAGACGAACCCGTCTTCCATTTCGCACCCAAACGTGTAGTCCCTCTCCTCCGATTGTCTTTTGAGGTCGTTCAAGGACGTCCCGGGGGTGGGGTCGCGGTCCAACCCCTGGTCGCTCCGACTGAACCCCGCCCGGGTACAAAAGAGACGACGAGTGGTAGAGGACGAGAAAAAGGATAATTTTTTTTCGAGTATTTGCAAGGGTTAGAGACGGAAACCCCCATCTCACTTCAAGGATTCCTACCCAAAAGTCCGGGGGTGAGACGTAGACCACAAACTGAAGGACGAGGAGCGAGGGGGTCTGAAAAGAAAGACGGGTCAGTACACCCGGGACAAGGGGAAAGGTGAACGGGGGTGCGAGGTCGTGGACGAAACCGACGACGACTCGTCTCTCTTTTGTTCAAGTCTCTCACGAAGACCCAGGAGATCCGCACGGGAAGGGGTTCAATGGGCCCCATAGTCAAACCGTCCAGTGGAAGACGACCGTGACCCGAGGCCCTAGACCTCCCCCATTCCGACCCCCTCCCTCGTGCCCGACTCTTTCCCCTTAAAAGTTACGTACAAACTAAGAGCAGGCGTAAGTCCAGAGGAGTAATTTCGGTGTCTGCGCCGCGCCTCCTGGACGAGAAGTAAAGTCTCAACCGTAGCGGACTTCGGGGTAATCGCCATTATGCGTGGTCGCCCTAGGTCCCTCTCCTTCTTCCGACTTTCCTGATCTCAAAGACCGGGTTAAAAATTTCTTTTCTTCTCTTACTCTCTGGGTATTTTGAGTCTTCGTGAGAAAAGGGGACCCGAGTAAGTGTACCTTTACGTTCAGGCGACTACCGCCTGTCCCGTCACTACCGCGTCCTCGTCCCCAGGGGCACTGGGAGGTCGAGGACGCGCCGGCGGGGTGCGCGGTCGCCCTGAGGGAAGGACTCGGTGGTCACGGTTTACCTTTCTGAAATTGCAGTGTAGAAACCCGTGAACCGTCCTTTGTGGTACTTACAAGGTTAATAATTTGATTATTCGTGAGTTCTGGGGTTTGTCGGGAAGCACCACGTGTATGTGGGGTCACAACCCACGACCCTTTTGAGGAGTAGTTCGTGTTCCGAGAAACCAACGACACGACTGCTATACCTCGTCTTTTTCCTGTCGTCAGTACTGTAACCGTCACCGACAGATTCCAAGGAGGCTCCAGACGCCACAAGACCTAGACTCCGAGTCCGGACCACTCCCAGTCCCAAGTACACCCCTTTCCTTCGACACCTAGGACAAGGAACTTTGAATTCCTGCGTCTATGATTGTATTCTAGATACAAAACGTCGGACTAGAGAACGACTGTCTACATCTCTCGTCGTGTCGGAAACAACGTCAGTGGCGACGAAGAATTGGAGATTCTTACGCCGGAAGTCGTGTCGTGACGCCTACCCTCTTTTCGGTCAGAACTAAGGTCACCGGGTTGGGGTTTGAACCAATGACCTAAGAGTCGGGTAGAAGTATCGGTGAGTCCCTCCGTATGTTCCATCACAAATAGACGGGTAAAAACAACAAGTCAGAGAGTCAGAACAGTCTGAGAAGCACTGGGGAACCTGACGTCGTGTGGTCCGAAGGGACAGGAAGTGGTAGAGGACCTCGAACGAGTTTGAGTCACTCCTTTAACTTAGAGACACACGTTTACTAGACAAATACTAGACGTCCTACTTCTGAGTTTGGGTCTGGAAGAGACGTTGAAGTCATAAAAGTCATAAAAAAGGTCCTTAGATGAAAGATCTTTCTAGAGTTCGATTGGACACTTTACTCCTACCCCTTCTCAGGGTAGTCTAAACCCTGACACTTAGTGAGACAAACTTCTGTTTAGAGTACTGTACCTGAAGGACTTCTAGGTGGTTAACGGTCTGAGAAATTCTCCGGACTCGACTGAGAACAAAGTTCCTCGTCGGATTGTAATTATAGTAGTTCTTTCTAGATAACACGGGAAGTCAAATGCTTCAACTGAAGGACATGAATTGAAGTGCAAGCAAGACGAAAGACCGACCGAAGATCCAAAGTGTAAGGAGAACAGTTCGTGAACAAGAAGGAAGATACTGACGACTAGAAAAGGAAAAGACGGGAACCCAAATAACGGGACAAAGGACGGAAGAAGTGACACGATCAACTCCTACGGAAAACAGTCTCTGATCTTTTAAACACAGGTAACCTCCTTTCTTTTATCTTTTTCGGGAAGTTACTTTGACGTTTGCACCCTGTTGTTCGACGTTTGTGTGTAGGCCTGTAGAATTCGTAGTGGCTAATACACAGACCTCACGTGTATAGGTAGTATACGATATCTCACTCCAGTCGGAAGGTCTCAAGACGAATCCCTTGTCTCCCCAAACTTTCTCTAACAGAGTAATAAGTTCACTCTCTACTAAAGGGGTTGTACTGTGTTGATCAGTCACCGTTTTATTTCCAAGTACATATAGACGAACTAAGAGAGGGGGGCGGGTACGGACGGGGCATTAAACATCTTGACTCCCTAACCTTCCTTAGAGGTAGTGGAAAAATCTTCTCTTTTATTGAGTATACTCGGATGTTACGAAAGAATACCAAAAAGACATTCAAGATTCCCACCCTATTTTTCTAGAACGGTTCTCCATTCTTGACTCCCTCACTAAAAAAATAAAAACGGTCACTACCTAGAATCAACATCGTGAACCCTGAATCAAGGGACTGGTCCCTAACTTGGGTCAGGGGGACGTAATCCTTGAGTTTCAGAATCGGTGACCAGATGGTCCCTCCAGGACTCCCTTCCTAGAATTTCTTTCTCTAGTTAGAATTTCTTTCTCTAGTTGGACAGGAGAAAATCTGAGAACCTGAAAGGTAGGTAGGGAAATTCCTTACTCATCCTTCAACCTTTACACTAATATAATAGGAGTTACGCATCCGTGAACGAGTGGTCCTCGTTTCTTAACCTTTGCCCCAAAAAGGTCCACTCTACGGAGTCCACCTTCGAAAAAACGTTAGAATTTAAACTTAGGATCTAATGTTTTGTACAACAACAAGTTAGTAAGTCAGTACAGACTGAGAAAATCTGGGGTACCTGACGTTGTGTGGTCCGAAGTGTTTGGTGAAGGTATTTCGTGAAGAGATATTTCTTTTCGAATGACACTTAGGAACACAGAAACAAGTGTAGGCATCGAATTTCCTGAACGGATGAAAACAAAAGGGACTGTCACTGGAATAAAAGACTAATTTCAGAATGAAATATAACACTTAATAGAATATGTCTTTTATAATATTTCCACATTTTTGGTTTCACGTAAATTAGTTACACGAATCGATTTGTATCTATACTTTTTCTTGTTTTTATGTACTTTGGTTCTGACAAGGGTAATTACAAAAAGTACCTCTTAAAAATTTTTTACAATAATTCAAATAATTGTAAAAATCTATATAAACCAATGTAAAAAATGAAAATAAAATAAAATCTATAAATTAAGAAAGTACACCTGGTTTTCAGAGATAACTAAACAATGTTATAACGAAGACAAAGTACAAAAACCAAAAAACAAGAGTTCCAAACACCTTAGAATCGAGGAGGTGGTCCCTAGTTTGGATGTGGCGGACGTAACCTTCCGTTTCAGAATTGGTGACCTGATGGTCCCTTTAGACTGCTAATGAAAGAAAAATTTCATTGAGAAAACATAATATTTTGAGTCATTTACAATAAACATCTTATAAATCTTTTACGTCTATCCGTTTTTGGTATTTTAAAAATTTACATATTAGAGTGAAGAATTTCTATTGGTCACAATGAAATAAAATCTGGATGTGTGTATGATACATTCGTGTACATGTGTATACACGTGTGTGTGTGGTGACCTAATGTGACATGTTTGTCGGATATTAAAAAGAGTAAATTATAAGGTTATTTATAAGTGGATGTTGTAATAAAGGTACTCGCTAAAGATAGGGGAAAATACAGCAAGTCAACGAGTCAACACAGACTGAGAAGCGTTGGGGTACCTGACGTCGTGTGGTCCGAAGGGACAGGATGTGACAGAGGGTCTCAAACAAGTTTGAGTACAGGTAACTCAACCACTACGGTAGGTTGGTAGAGTAGGAGACGACACGGGGAAGAGAACGGGAGTCAGAAAGGGTTAGTAGAGTATAACGAACCGATAAAATTTCGATGTCATTTATAAAAACCTTACTTAGTTAGTGAGGTCTCCAGAGAGTTTAATACTTCGTCACAAAAGGATTTTACAAAATGAGGATTGTGTAGGTACAAGTCATCATCTCTTTCATATTTTTGACGATTTTCAAACGTTTAGTATTACGAGTCTTACTAAATCTCCAATATTATTCAGTCTAACGATCTTTAAGTTGAATTTAGTGTTTACCGTTGTGTTAGGTGTTTCATCATAGAGAGAAGAAAGAAAAAAAGAAAAACCGGTGTGGGACACTAAACACCCTAGAATCAAGGGGTCGGTCCCTAATTTGGACTAAGGAGTCGTCGATTTCCGAACTTCAGGATTGGTAACCTGTCGGTCCCTTAAGGGTCATCATAGAGAAGTCCATGAAAAAAAAATGTGTTAAGAAATTTTTTAAAAAATAACTTTATGTCAACTAAATGTTACTGTCGTACAATCAAAGTACGCATGTCATTCCACTAAGGATATATTTCTATACCCGAAGGGACCACCGATTCTCCCATTTCTTAGACGGACGTTACCCCCTCTGGACCCAAGATAGGGACCCAACTTTTTTAGGGGACCTCTTCCCTTGTCCGATGGGTAAGGTCATAAGACCGGACCTCTTAAGGTACTCCATATCAGGTACCCCAGTATTTCTCAGCCTTTGCTGATTCACTGAAAGTATATATATAAGACAGGATAAGAAAAAATATAAGAGAAGGAATATCCAGTAATGGATATCTATAACTCATCTCAAGGGACCCAATGTATCATACAGGAGTAACCAATAGACAAAATATGTATCTACACACATATAAAAGTAGTGGTTCGAGAAGCCGTTGCACCATAACGTTCTTCCTTTCCCGAAAGGATCCTGACCACGGTGTAGTGTGCGTTAGTCGTGGTAGTATAGGGGAATTGAGGGGTTCCCCGAGAAGAACGCAAATAAACATGGAAGATACAACTGGAAGTGATCTCTTATTTTTACTCTCTCTCCACTCCTCAACGTGTACTAAATAGGACCCAAGACACTGGGTGTAGAAGGTAGGACGGGAGTAAGTAGTACCGACCAGGGTCACGTAACAATTATTCATCTCTCTCCTCCCGACCACTTCTGTGCTCTCTCTTCTAAAGTCGTGTTAGGGACCTTCTGACCACACCCGACAGGACGTGTATGCAGTCGTCTCTGTGTAAGGGAAACAATGGGCTCTGGTCTAATTGCGACAACCAAAGACACAGTAAGTAGTCAAAGTTGTAGTACTCGTATTATTGAAGGAGTTGACTGTGTGTAGTATCGGGTTCAGGGTGTTTCGAAAGAAATCGCACACTCCGTTACTATTAAGTGATGATCATTGCATGTGGTACCTACCGGTGTTCCAAATATCTTTTCCAGGAGTTTAAAGAATAAGATTCGTAGACTGAAATTCTTTTGTTTGTGGAGGGGAGGGGGCGTTTGAATTGAGTAGTTAAAGAGTAGGGTTAAATTTACATATGTAAATATTTTTTACCGATGAAGGTGTAATCGATCGAACCCGATGAAACCTCGTTAAAACCAAAAGATGATGTTGGAGAAAGGAAGAATTCTACGGAACGATTTACTAGGACAAAATCTACGGACTAAAACCGACGACCACTCTTCATGGTTCACTACCTGAGTCGTAGAGAGAGAAGATGGACGTCCAGACCTGTCGCCGGAAGGAGGTGAGGCACTGGAAGAACCTATACCGCGGACGTAAGGTAAGTTTCGTGTCCCGACCGAGGTTCCTGCCCTCAGGAAACGTTTCGTGACAAAGGGTTTCAATAACTACGGAAACAAGATTCTATTTCATTCGGACACGAGGTAGGGGAGACGGTTCGAAAACGAATAGTGATCCCTTCTGTTTATAGTAACCTTACAAAGTCACACGATAATTGGTTTAAGGTTACGTTAGGGTTAGTGAACTAATTCACAAAACTCCTGAGTGATCAGGACCGTAACTGTTCAGGAACATCCTCTAGTTGTTACAGTCACCTTTATTTATAATCGAACGGGAAAGTGTAACTTGTACAGTTCGACTGGATGTTCCTACATTCGTGGGGTTCCCGACGTTAAAGACAAACAAGAAGAGATTATATAGGGGCTTATGTGGACCTTACGATGGTCTTGTCGTGGGACTTTATCACGGACGCTGTATCAACCACGAATTATTACTGAATTTTTTTTAATACAATTTCAAAGAAATACCACTTTTTAGACAAGAACTAGAAGTATGTTTACGTTAGTGAATCATACTCGAGAAAATGCACACAGTCTCAAAATTTAAGTTGTAGAAATCTCTAAATAGGTACAAACGTATATAATCATCAAACAAGGGAAAACACCGACATATCATAAGGTACGTATTTATAAGGTGTTACATAAATAGGTAAGAAAACAACTACCTATAAACCAACAAAGGCCAAACCCCTACGACACTGATTTCAAAGGTATTTGTAAGAACTTGCAGAAGAACACCTACATATAACAATAAAGAGAACCCATTTATAAGTCCCTACTTTACGTCTTAATGTTCCATCCCCATTGAATTCTAACACGGTTCTACCATCATTTATAAATAATTTAGGAAACTTTGTATAGGTCAATTCAACAGAAAGGTTAAACTTTATAGGAAAGGGAAAGAGTTAGTTGATAGTATTTTTAACGAAAAAGTTCCAAAACGACGTATTCCCGAAGAGACTAATAACGTTATACAGAAGTCATTCCACTCACAAAGCAACAACAAATGAACGATTCAGTACAGACTGAGACACTGGAGTACCTGACATCGGACGGTTCGAGGAGACAGGTACCCTAAAGGGCCCATTCTTATGATTTCGCCCAACGGTAAAGGATGAGGTCCCCTAGAAGGGATAAGTCCCTAGTTTGGGAACAGAGGACAGAGAGGACGTAACCACCCACCTGAGAAATGGTGACTCGGTGGTCCTTCAGGTTCAAATTACGATTGGGTTCTAATTTTAATTATCTATAAATAACATATTATATGTGATCAAAGGAATATAAAATAACAAAAGACTCCGATGTCTCTACCTTTAGTGGGGAACCGGGGTCCTTCGAGTGTCAGATTAGTTCTTCTGTCTGTCGACACTACCCCTGTCACTCCGTATGTGCGCCACGATTCCCCGATTCTTCTCGTTTGTGTATTGAGTTAGACTCTCTAGAAAGACCTTGACCTTCGGAGTTGACCTAGGTTATCAAACATATTTTCTCTTCTCTCGTAAGATTCGTTTCTTTTGACGTCTATATTTTTCTCTACTTCCCCTCGTACGAAGTAAACCCCCATCTACCCAGGGGTATCGACCTCGTGACCCAAACTTACACTCAACCCCTCCGTGATTCCTCTGCTTCCGTCGACCCCTTGTTGATTCTGGACCTGTGTCTTCTGGAACCTGTAGGACACTTCCGTAGATCTGAAATGGACGTTGAGTCACCCCTTGGTGACTTACCAGAATCCGTCCCTACTGTAATATCCTAATTACCGTAGTGGATGAAAAGGTGTCTTTCACTAAATTGAAAATAAGGTGATGAACAAAGCTAAACAGAGGACGACAACACTAAACAGGCACACAGAGGAGAGGTAGACCGGACGTTCTATTAGGAATACTTGTAAAAACCCTAGAGGTACTGAGGTTTCGCGAAGAGTCGACCGTGCAGGGACCACCGAGTCTACCATTTCTTAGACGGACGTTACGTCTTATGCACCCAAGCTAGGGACCTCTTCCCTAACCGTTGGGTGAGGTCATAAGAACGAACCTCTTAGGGTACCTATCTCCTCGGACCACCGGACGACAGGTACCTCAGTGTTTCTCAACCTGTACTGACTCGTTGATTCGTGCGTGTATGTCATCCGTATTCCCGAAACACCCATAAACTAGTCACCCGAACTCGGTACTCGAGGATCTTCGATGGGCGTGGGAACCCCCGACGATCTGACTCCAAATTCTTCCTACAAGTAAAAGGAACCCCATATTTAGGGTAACTTTACTTGGACTCTCTTTTCAAGATTTAAGACTGTACCTTCCTCCCCTTCCTTCTGGTGTGTTTTAAATTCTTAGGAGTGCACAAGGACAGTATTGGAATAGCCGGAGGGTGGCCCTTAGGGTGACTCCATAAAACCCCGACAAGACGCCGTTTTTGGACCAACGAAAAGACTTCGTAAGACCTTAAAGGTAGGTCACTTGTCTACCGTAACAAAAGTATGTTTCTCGTTTTCTTAGAGTACATGAGTTTGTGACCCTCGAACTTTTTTATGTGTCTCTGACCCATCATTAATGTTACCCCTTTCTTGTACTATACAGTTGTCTGTCGATCGGAGGTGTTTCGTTCGTAGGTCAACCAAGGAGCCGACCATAACACCGGAGACGTCCGTCACAGTCCCGACGCCCACACTCATGTGACTACACCACGATTGTGGCGGAGAACGGTCCGATACCCGAGTGGATGGTTGTCGACTTGACGAGAGCTATATATTTATTTCAAGGATAGTACACGAGCCACGACTCTTAGGTCGTCACTTTTCTGTGTCAGAGACTAGTGTCCTCGACAGTCGTACCTCCACTCTTGTGTGACTACTTTCTAGACGTGTCTTTAACTCTTGTTCTTCATCTTTGGAAATAGGGTCCGACCTCTCTAGTCCTCTCCAAGGACCCCCTCCGCTGTACACTTGAGTCAGAATGCTCGACTGACCCTTCATACCCCCAGGGTCCTCACTTCACCTAAGTCCCTGTCGTATATTCGTCATGACGGAGAAACCTATCCCATCCCTCACCGTATTTTACTCCGATCTCTACGTTGGACCCTTTGTCTTTATAGACTTAAGTCCCTTTATAGACTCGTTTTGTAATGTGTTCAAGTACGTTTAATGAACGTATTGGTCCACGTGGAATAGTCCTTCGGACGAACATTCCAACTCTCGGACCCTTATAAACCATTGTTTTGAGATTACGGTTCTAGTTGTCCAGAGTGTCCCTTCTTCGTCAGTAAATAGGTAAATTAGTTCTGTGTACATCGCTCGTTCATGTTTCATCGTCCATGATCTTCAGGTACTACTCATCATATAAGGACTGTTTTACTGGTCGTGAACAATAAGACGGGTTCCACTCCTGAGGTCTCTATCAACGGGTTATTTAGGAGAACCCGCTTAGTCTCTTCACTCGTCTGTTCATACTATAGTTTCCTAATGTTAATTCTCTCTCGTCCTTTAAGTAGGACTTTTACGGACGTACTCAGGTCTCTTCATTTTATGCATTTACTTCTCTGGAGGTCGACTTCCTGTCGGCTCCCGGAGTGCCCCTACTACCGGTCGTCTCACACACGAATAAGTGTTCCCCTATCAACGATGAGTGGAGGTCCATTTAATCTTAGTTTTCTTCGACCTTTAAACACCAAAAAATT
This sequence comes from Capra ibex, assembly GCA_006410555.1. Taxonomy (NCBI): domain Eukaryota; kingdom Metazoa; phylum Chordata; class Mammalia; order Artiodactyla; family Bovidae; genus Capra; species Capra ibex. Next base: position 2,154,410 of record SJYO01010634.1, on the reverse strand, counting down.
TAGGTCACTTTGTAATGACACGTTTAACCAACAAGGGTGTGCGAGTCCTAAGGTCGTATTAGTCGGAACATGGATGTACCTCCACTACCGTATCTCTCTGTCTGGGACCAATGGTTCTATACTTCGAACCTATGGACGGAAAGACCTCCTTGTATAGTACCTTGTGTCTCTGGACGCACTAGTCTCACCTTCTGGTATCGGGAGTCACAGTCCGCGAGGGTCCCTGGGGTCCCAGTGCACGTGCACCGCTCGCGGACTGAAGTCCAGTTAGAGGCCGGAAGAATGGGTCCTCGGTGGCCGACGTCACGTCGAGGAGGGGGTCTCTCCTGGACACATCGGGAACGATTAAACGACCGGTACCCCTAGACAAACCCCGACAAACAAAATGTCTTCCTTTGTCTTCTAACGTCACACAGTCTTAAGACGAGGAGGAGGACGCGACGGCGGAGGGGGTGGTGTAATTTTTGACGACTTGTTTGTCTCTTTAGTCTCTACTAATATACGACGACCTTTGGGCGTACGAAGGCGGACCGGTGTAGGGGGACGGTTCGACAATACATTCGGTAGTCCTGACCTTGGTTCGCCTCAACGGTAACTGTCGGGCAGGTACGGGACGTAGTGGGTGTCGAAAGACGTCTAGGGCAGAGTGGACCGCCCTTGGACGGGACCCCTTCCCTCCCGGTCCCGTGTCCGACGAACAAAAATGTAAACAAAACCCTAAAGGGAGAGAGGGAAGGGTCGGTTAAGTCTCCATACCCACCCAGTCCTAATCCTCAAATGAAACCGATCGAAGGGTCACTGATTGTGCAAAATATGACCGTTTGAGGTAGACTGTTAGACCCCCTCAACTCACAAAAAGTGGGAGACTTCACTTATTCAGTAAAACCTACAAATCTCTGGTCTCAACTTGTTCATTGAGGACCTCGGGCCCCACTGGAGATCCGGTCTGGTGTGACGAGACTACTGGTTATGAATAAAGATAAATCCCTAAGACCCGTACAAAGGGTCAGGATTTGGTGGATTTACCTGAATCTTCTCGAAAAGGAAACTACACAGTTACTAAACTCATTTACTCGATTTAAGAGTCCGAAGAAAAAAAAAAGGAAGACGTGGTGTCCCAATCCTTATGAATTACCGAGGATGTCGTTCACGTGATTCCCAAAATAATACTGAAAGACCGGTCCAATATTAATACAGACTTCACTCGGGGGTAGATAAATGTCAACTGTTATATATAAGTCCTATATATACCGGTGTAGAATATCGACTAGGTCTATGGAGAAGGGCATAGATACGTTGTGACCCTAAGGTAAGGAGAGGGAAAAAGTCGGAATTGACTGGAATGGGGTGTACTCTCCAAATGTAGAGTTCATCTTCCAGGACTTACGACCTCAGTCTATTTTGGACACAACCTCTGTGACGAACCAGTAAGTCTCAGAGACACTCGAACACGATATCGGAGTTGAAACGATTCAGGGACCTAGACGACCAAGGGAAATTAAAAGGATGTAGTGAAATCTTTCTACGTCCGAAGGTCCCAGTCAGGACCGAAACCTCTTACTGACTGGTACAGGTGGAGAGTGGACAGGGTAGTGCCACCCACTCGTCCAGGTCGTGCCACTTGGGAAGTAGCCGACTACTCTGACGGGATCCTGACTCCTCGACCTGACTTTGGAATCCGAGTCAGGGGTGAGGACCGGGAGTAGAAGAAAGGATAATTGGAACCTCCCTCGCGGAGGTTTCGGTTCCCCGACCCCACCAACCAGTTGAGAGAGATTGAGAACCACTGAATCCACGGTCGAGAATATCGACTATGTCTATGGAGGAGGGTCCTTCTACCGGTCGTTTAAGAATACGGAACCTGTCCGTAAAATTTTTTTCGAGTGTGGTTTCTTCTTTAACGGGAAAGATCTAGAGTCAAGTATCCTCCCGATCAGCCATTCGGGGACTTAGGATTATTCTCTTTCCTAAATACGTCCCCCGCCCCAACCCATGATGTATTTACAATACCGTCCCTCTCTCTCGGTTGAATTATATGACTCTTGATTAAAATAATTCACTTTGATAAAACGTGTCTCACTGTCGTCAGTTGACGGGAGGGTAACAGACTTACATTTATCCCCTTGGTTTAAGTCTAGGATTGGAAGAATGTCCCTTCGAAACGAAGGGTGAGACGAAATTCTGCTGGAAACCGACCTTTTGTTTTACACCCAGACTTAAGTCATTTCGAACTCAAGAAACCAAACTGAGTTGAGAACGTCAAGTCTCTTTTGTTTTTAGGAATAAAGGTCTTAGGTCATCGGAGAAATTAACTCAAGTAGGTCGGAGACTACCAAAAGACCTATTATTAATTTGAGTACAACTGGTCGGAGGAATGTAACAATAGAATTTTTTTCTCTCTTCACCACACCAAACCTACCCCGACACCCTTCGTTCGGAAAGACTTGTAGAAAGAAGGAGACAGGTCTGAGACCGAAAGACGGACCGACGTATTTGTAGTAGTCCTTCGGAGGGAGGAGTCTGGGAAGTCTAGAGGTGGACCTCTTTCCCCATTCCCAATATTCTTTAACTCATTAGAATTGACTCTTTCGACCAAAGAAGTATTTTGTACGAGAGGAATTAGACCGACCCCGTCCCATCTACTGTCCCTTCTCGTCGGGTCACTTTCATAACTCGGACGCAGTTGGTACGGGGGATCTACCCGTGTTAATCTTACCTCACAAATCGTGGTCCCTACCTCTTCCGTTACCGTGGGGTGAGGTCATGAGAACGGACCTTTTAGGGTACCTACCTCCTCGGACCACCCGACGTCAGGTATCCCATCGATACTCAACCTGGGTTGACTCGCTGAAGTGAAAGTGGAAAATGAAAGTACGTGACCTCTTCCTTTGCCGTTGGGTGAGGTCACAAGAACGGACCTCTTAGGGTCCCTGCCCCCTCGGACTATCCGACGACAGACACCCCAACGTGTCTCAACCTGCGCTGACTTCGCTGAATCGTCGTCGTCGTCGTTCGTCGTGGTTCCTTGTGAAGTACACGGACGGTCAAACTTAAGTGCTCTAGGTCAAACTTAAGTGCCCTAGTCAAGAAACCTTCTGAAGAGAAGTTGGGGTCCGTCAAACTGATTACGTTATCGAGAATTCTGTACCTATCTCCCCGGACCCATCGTTGTAAGTCAAGGTTACTGAGGTTAAGGATTTCTATGTCTATTACTTCATTTTGTCGTACACTGTATAAAATAAATCAGTTTTACGAAACAGATGTTTTATTTCTCGTTACCCTTAGTGACTTTATATATATATATATTTACATATATATTTATTGATATTTATTTATTTATGTATTTATTTATTTATATATATTCACAATCAGTGAGTCAGCACAGGTCGACAAACACTCAGGTACCTGACGTCGGAAGGTCCGAGGAGACAGGTACCTTAAGAGGTCAGTTCTTGTGACCTCACCCAAAGGTAAGGGAAGAGCCCCTAAAAGGGTTGGGTCCCTAACTTGGATCCAGAGGACGTAACGGTCGTCTAAGAGATGGTAGACTCGGTGGTCCCTTCGAGGGGATGTGTGTGTGTGTGTGTGTGTGTATCTAAATCTCTATGTATTTGTGAGGTCACATGTTAAAACCTTGAAGACGATATTTTAAATTAGTAATTATTAATGACACGCAAGGACCACCGAGTCTACCATTTCTTAGACGGACGTTACGTCTTCTTGACCCAAGCTAGGGACTCAACCCTTAAAGGGGACCCGTTCCTTTACCGTTGGGTGAGGTCAAAAGAACGGACCTCTTAGGGTCACTTGTCTCCTCGACCGTCCGGTGTCAGACACCCCAGTGCTTCTTAGCCTGTGCTGACTCGTTGATTCGTGTTAAGATTAGACCCGGTTCTAGAATCGTTTAGTTAACAAAGACCTACACAGATTCTTATCTCCAGAAAACCTTATACATACACCGAAACCTCTTACTCCAAAAATTTTTGTTTGACATAAAAAATATTATCAAAATCTGAACGTCTTTTTAACGTTTCTATCATGTCACAAGAGTACATGGAGAGTGGATCAAACGGGATACTTATTGTAGAGTGTACTCGTACCGTGTAAATAATGTTAATTACTCAACTATACTATGTGACAATAATTGATTTCAAGTATGAAATTTCTTACTCTCAAAATGTCTTATAACGGTAACTTTAAGAAATCTCCATAGATTGAGGCCAAAAGCGTAGTGTCTCTCAAGAAAAGACTGGAGGATAGAGAGGGGTAACACCCGAAGGGACCACTGGGTCACTAATTCTTAGAGGGGGTAGTGAAGAATCTTATAAGTGACTAACAAACGACGAAACGACTACATACCAGGCCGGTGAGTTCTACCGACAAGAGAACAAGAGACGCAAAGGACAGACTAGTCACGGACGAAGTGGATATGGGACACGTACACTGGGTGGAAGGATATATGAACAGGGTTTGGGGTCGATCACTAACAAGAATAAATTCCCCACCACTCCCCGTACGGGGAGATGGCTAAAGGGACCATTGGTTATTCGTGCGGACCACAGTTAAGGAGATATTGACCATTAGAGGGCAAGAACGGGAGGAAAGGTCCTCGCTTCTGACAGTAGAACAGGACGGGGAGTAACGAGGTCCTGAAACGAAGTCTCCGTATTCAAGGGAGTAGGTAATTTGGTGACTACAGAGACAACGACTGAGACCCGATAAAGAAGTAAGAACTTCGACCCGTTCGTGTCCCAAACATCCGGACACCTTCCGTCGGGTTGTCGATAGAAAATAGACGTTTCCCTTTTTTTTTTTTTTCAAAAGACCAAATTCTTGAACTGATAGGTGATCCTTCTTTGAGAGTATGTGGAACAAAGTTCAACAAGAGGAGTTTTCATAAAATTTTATCGTCACCTCACTTAACCCTTTCTCATCTCTAAAACCTTAGTTTGTCTACGTTAGGGTCCAGACGGTGAAAATTCGATAATGAAAAAGTTCGGAGTAAAAAAAAATTAGACTTTTTACCTTTATTATTGTCATAGTGTTTATGTCTCTTGTATAATCACCAAACAATGATCACCCCTCTTCCCTCACCCTCCCCTTTCGATCCCTATCCTACAATTCTCCATGTTTGATGATACATATTTCATTTATTCGATATTCCTATATGACATATCGTATCCCTTGTGTCGGTTATAAAATATTGATGTCTCCCTTATATTAGAAATTTTAACACTTAGTGATAAAACATGTGGACTTTGAATATATTAGAATGTTTAGTTGATGTAAAGTTTTTTACTTACTCTATATTTTACTTATTTTTATATATTATACACAAGTGAAGTCAAGTCAGTGAGTCAGTACAGGTCGAGAAACGTTGAGGTACTTGGCGTCGTGTGGTCCGGAGGGACAAGTAGGGGTTGACGGTCTCAGGTGGGTTTGAGTACAGGCAACTCAGCCACTACGGTAGGTTGGTTGAGTAGGAGACACCAGAGGAAGAGGAGGACGGGAGTTAGAAAGGGTCGTAGTCCCAGAAAAGTTTACTCAGTCGAGAAACGTAGTCCACCGGTCTCATAATCTCAAAGTCCAAGTTGTAGTCAGGAAGGTTACTTGTGCGTCCTGACTAGAGGAAATCCTACCTGACCAACCTAGAGGAACGTCAGGTTCCCTGAGAGTTCTCAGAAGTGGTTGTGGTGTCAAGTTTTCGTAGTTAAGAAGCCACGAGTCGAAAGAAATATCAGGCTGAAAGTGTAGGTATGTAATGGTGACCTTTTTGGTATTATACACATTGACTCTGTATTTTTTCTTTATTATTATTATCATAGAAGGTGTGACTAAACGAGACTCTTGACTTATTTTTATAAAGTTTCGTGAATCATGTCTCGGTCCGTGTGCTATTATCGGGTCATTAGTATCGATAGTCATTTGAATTTTCCACTCCGGGAAACCTTTCCGTTGACACCAGTTATCTGATCAGTTACTCATTAGATCTAGTTAAACCAGTTTTTATCGAAAAGTTGTTACTAGATAAAGTTACTAGTCATCTCCCTTCTATTTATCAATATCTTCATATTTGATTTAACGGACTTCTTAAGAAAAGTTTAACCTTTCTTTTTCCGGTAATTTCCCTGACGACTACACTTTTGTATACTCTGTAATGGGTCACAGAAAGAGACGAAATGGTAAGGTGAGCTTCCTAATTTGATAGTCATTTACGAATCCCGTCGGTTGTAGGGGTCGCTTTCATAAGGGGCCCCTCTTTACTACAGAGTCCCGATTAACCCTTATAATATCTCGAGACCGGTATTACGTAGAGACCGAGGATGACCGGTGTAGGGTAGAGTGGTGTAAGGTCCAGGGGTCGGTACACCTTTGATCACGTCACGTAGTTTGTACGCACGAGAGGACGGAAGGGACGAGAACGTGCGAACCGAGGAAAACGGACCGATGTGGAGGGGTGGGGAAGTGGACCGACTGTATAAGACGTTTTGAGTCGAGTCCATAACGGAGGAGACCTTTTAGAGGGGGGTGACGACGATAACACCAATGGTCTCCGAAGGTCAGAACATCGTAAATTGGGTGAAGGAGTAGAAACAGAGGGTGAGACAACAAATTCACGGTATTCATTGAGGTCCCATCGTACCATGGACTCTGTCTTCACGAGGTTTGTACAACCGATGTCGGAGAAGAGACCATTAGATGTTCGGATACCCGATACTAAGAAGAGAGTCTAAGATTTCACCTTCATCAATCCCCTCCGGGTACCTAAACCGTCTTCGACATCAAAATATAGACTTCGTGTTTACTTTTTTGAACTTTCCATTGAGAAATTTCTTATAGTAATTTGAGTGACATTCTAATGTAGTATCGTCTAGTAAACACGTTACCAAAGGTTCGGGTTCATGTACTATGTGATAACCAGAGACACTTGAAAAGGGTTCAGTTACTCCTAAGAAAAGTTTTTTAACGGTGGTACTCCGACGGGTCAGGACACATACAGGACTCTGTTCCCCCACTAAATGTCAGGTATAGGAGGTCCAGAGGGACCTGCCTACAGACCAGATGGAGAAGGGGTGGAAGGATATTTACCACTGGTAAGACTAAACATGTCGACTTCTTAGTTTTCGTTTCATGAAAGAATTTCCAGAGTATCAATGGTTCAAAATTTTAATCCTAGGTCCAGGTAGACAGACTAAGGTCTCGTAAATTCACGCTAGAAGAAATCAACCACGGACGAGTACAGTACCCGAATCACGGGTCTTTTTATCTCGGATGAGTATACCCCGACTCGACTGTTTGAGTTCAGATACAGTGGTATGAACATGGGGTCTGGTCTGACGTGATCACGGGAACTTAGTAAGACCTTCACAACGTGTGGAGGACTGAGAGAAAAGGAGAAGAAATAGGACACTCAGGAGACCATGACCCATCCTTCTGTTGGAAGGTCCCATCTATTTTTTCCTGGAAGTGTAGAGTATGATAATATAAAGGAATGGGGTATCATCCTAGGTGAGATAATACCCTAATGTCACCTTAAGGATCAACATCCCTCTCACGGTACCCAGGTTAGTAAGATGTTATCTAAGGTTTTAGGGAAATTTGTCAATTGAACCTGTTCTCGAACATGTTTCTATTCGTCCAGAAACCACCCCAAACCCTGAAAAGAAATTATATTTTCTAATAAACAATATTAAAACTGCGGAAGGACCGTACTTCAAATCGGGATAAACTTTATGATCTCCTGTGTGTATTGAAAATTCAATTTAAAAACCGTAAAAACACCAAATATTCAGTTTCGTCGTTTCAAGGATGTCATGTCTAAGAGTACGTTTCCCCGGGACCCGGGTCGACGATTTATAAAAGACTTACACTGTAGTCTGTTTCCGGACCTCGTTACCGGTAGCACAGGAGTCCGATCTCATAGACTCTTGTCCACTCGACCGACCGACACACCTCCTTCTACGTCGGATAAAACATGAGTCTCTTCTATAACAATAAAGACACAGTCTCATTAGTAGAAGTGGATGTTGTAAGAAAGGGACGTTTCCCTCGACTACCTCTCCATTTTATACTCACTAAACGTTTACTGTTGGATATCTCGCTACTACTTTGTCTGTCTTCGTCTTCCGGTTGGGTATGTATGGGCGACCGAAGACGGAAAAACCGGGTGGCAAAACCAAAAACGGAAGATGGAAAACCCTCGAAGGGACTATCGAGTCAACCATTTCTTAGAAGGACGTTACGTCCTCTGGACCCAAACTAGGTACCCAACCCTTCTAGGGGACCTCTTCCCTCTCCAATGGGGGAGGTCATAGGACCGGACCTCTTAAGGTACCTGAATATGTCAGGTGTCCCAGTGTTTCTCAGCCTGTGTCACCTCACTGAACGTGAGAAGTGAAAGTTCAGTCGAAACGGTAAAGGAACGACCCTCTAATAAGACACCAAAACCGTGTTCTGTTGCTGGACCCTCTCTTCCGTTTCTGATACCTATACCAACGGAAAAGAGGCGCTTCGGTCGATCGCGGAACAAAAAAACACTCGGACGGTGACACCCTTTTAACGCTCTCACATTTCAAAGGAAGAAACAGGACTCGCGTGAAGTAAATGGTCGCTCGGTTCGACCCTTGTCTCGGCGGAGAGTGTCCGGAGCACTTACTGAGGTAAAAGAGTCCCGTCGAGACGGACGGGTAACAGACTGACAGTACGGGAGAACAGATCCACAAGGGACGTCCGGCCGACAATACATTGCAGACACGTCCCTTGTAGCGCACTCTCGCTCTCCTAGTCTCTCTCTCTTTTTTGGGTCTCCCATTGGTTCTGGTTTTACAGAAGGACTCTTCCCCCTTTTTTTTTTCTACTTTTCTGACAAACAGTCAACAAAAGGATCCGAAGAGACGGACTCACTATGTGAAACCAACGACTGTATGTTTCGGGACGCCGACTAAGTTCACTCGCGAAGACTAATAGAATATGCATTCTGCCTTACACGACGTGGGAGTCCGGGTACGGTCCCGTCGACGGTGGGTCCAGGAGGACATTCTGACACCGTACTTTGGGACGGGGGAGAGAGAGTACCACCTTCCTTTCCGGGATGGGGGAAGAATGAGTGGTGAAAGATGTGGAGGAAGAGAATGATGTAGTAACGGGTCACTCGGAGAGTCAGGACGAATCTCCTAGTAGGCGGGGAAATCTGAAAGGAGACTGTTGAAGGTCCACCGGAACCGAGAGAAAGTCTCAAGGCACACCTGTCCATGGTAGTAAATTACCAGTGTCACCCCTGGGGATAAGGTGATAAGGGGGGTAAAGGTAGTGGACCTACGGTTCAGGACACGGATTTACCATGGGTAGCAGAGAAGCCTAGAGTGATGGTTGTCCCACCACTGTAAGTCCTTCCACCTTACCCCACCGAGGTAGAAAGAGACGGAGGGGGTCGTAAGGAGAGTTCGAACAAGCTGTCTTGTGGTCGGGACTTCGGTGTCCCTCTCTGAAAGACCGTTTATTTTGTCCTAACGTACCGATCCTATAAGATATCTGAGAGATGTGAAAAAACGTATCTCAAATGGGACGTATGAGACAGGAGGAGAACGTGTCTCCTTCACGTACGTAGTATTTTGGGACTTTACAAACGTCATTTCTTTGCATGGATGTTTGGATCTTTACAGACGATATTGTAAAGGGTTTAAATGAACTGACAATCAGATATTCGAGTCCTCCTGTCCCTGAAAAGGACATAAAGAGTACCAACTTAAACATCAAGTGTCGGGAAGACACCCAGAAGTTATTTACAGAAAATTTAACATCTTTTAATGAACTGGGAAAAAAGGTTCAGTATAGGTACTTATAGAATCTTGAGATTGTGTGGGACCTTATACGACACCACTTACGACCAGATACGATAAGTGACTAAGATAATTAATGTTTCTTTTCTCCTCTTTTTCACGTCCATCTGGGTTCTAGTTCTGAAAGACCAGGAGTGGTTTCTTATCCGAAGTCCTCCGAAGAGCCAGGTGTCGGGAAAGTAGCGTAGGCCGAGTGGGTGTTCGGTAAGATCTCCCTCCCACGACATACGGGGGTACAGACGTCTAGTGGACCAGGTGAGACTGAACAGGACGGCGGGACAAAGTAAGTGGGACCAAGACACTTGGAAACCGAAACCATTGACGGAGAGCCATCCAAAAGGACTGAGAGGAGGAACAATATTTTCAAGTAATTTTGTTTTATTTTGAAAAAGAGATAGAAGGACAGACCCCGAAACTTCAGACTTTTTAGATCTAAACTTAGGTAGAAGACGGTAAATGACCTACACTCCAAAAATCTTTACAGAACATAGATAATCTTGGACAAGAGGAGATATTCACTCCTATTATCGTGGGTAATATATCTCGACAGGACTCTTCGTTTACGCGTATATTCCGGAGTCGTGTCAGGACCATAAATCGGTCACGGTCCGTGTACCGACGGTGACAAGTGAACGAGAGGGGAGAATGGACGACGGAGTCAAACCCGTGTGAGTACTAAGGTCCACTCGGAGATGAAAGGGAGATAACCAAACCTGGGTCGACCGTCCTTGAGACCAGGTCTATAGGAGACAGACACCCCTACAGAGAGGAGAGAAGGGGAGACAGGGGAGTAACGACGACGGAAGTCGTCGGGGAATCTGAGTGAGTGGGGAAGTAGTGAAGAGTACAGAAACGATCGTCTGTATCAGTAAGTAATCATGTCACAAAGTATCAAGTGTTTTAAGATTATGTAGTAGAGTGAATCAGAAGTTACTGGGGAGAAGTCCGACTCAATAGAAAGATGTCTACTCTTTTTTTCACTGAGTCACTGACTAAACTCCAAAGTGTCGTTGGTTTACAACCTCCGATCTAGACTTGTGACCAGACGGAAGTCTACGTCTCGAGAGGGAGGGACGGAGTAAGTCGACGGTGGACCCATTGAGACTTCGTGTTACTCCCATCCCCCGTCTTCGGATAAGGGGGTCGGGGGTGTCCTTGAGTAGTAATTGTAAAAACCTAGGTGGTCAACGTACAGGGTCTAAGACCCTGGGTTCTCAAGAGTCGACGGGGAAAGGTCCCGTCACCACGTACCTTACGGATACAGGTGCAGGTCATCGTCGTTTGTTTCTAAAAGTCACTTTGTGCGTTTTCTTTTAAGACTAATTGGATGAACTCTAAGGTCATACTCATTACAATAATGTAATAGTTACTTATTTTACGAAGTGTAGAAAATTCTCTCGAACAAACAAATCAGGAACGAAACAACTCATACGTATGATGTGGGGGTGAGGGAGGTCGGGTTGTGTGTCTCCGTAGAAGTACTACGATTTCATTTCTTTACTTGTTTACCACCAGAAGGAAAAATCCGACCAGAAATATAGTGTAGGATTTTGATTCGTAGACTTTGGATCACTGTTTAGGAACTAGTAGAACCCTAGATCTTACGGACACAGTGACATTCAGTTCCAGGACACTTCCTTGTTTTGTACAGTCCTTGTCCTCCGTAAGTTCTCCGTACCCGTAGGAGACGGTCGTGGTACCTGTCAGGGGGTAGAAAGAGGACTATCACCGTTAATTCTTCTTTCTCTGTCCAGAAGAGAGAGACATCCTTCTTAGTACCTGATCCTTTTATTCCGAGACACAAGAAGAGATCCCGTCGCTTGTGATAACCCCTTAACCCTAACATTGCGTACTGTGTCTCTTTCTTTACCACCAGAGTGTCGGGGACTAACCTCCATGGTCCTTATCGGATAGTGGACAAAGAGACGGAAGACCAGGTGAAATTAAGGAGACAGAAAGAGGGTCGGAGGTTTCCCGGGACTTTTTCATAGAGGTCACAATAAAAGTGTTTCTTCAGAGTTGTGTTTTTGAAATTTTGGGAGATTGAATAGTAAGGTGAGACGGTAGATTCCGGTGTAGATCTTAGAGTTTAAAGGTAGAAATGTCTTTTCCGTAGTTTAGTCTCAGAGACTTGAGACCACTACTTCGTACAAGGTGGGAATATAAAGACGTACTGGTTGGTTAGATTTTGGATCACTGATTCTTGTTGTTGTAAATAAAACGAGTATTTAGACGTTAAACCCTTTCTGTACTTCCATTGAAGACCAAGGGAGGGGTGTGGGGGGGGTAGGGGGCTGGGTATCCTAACCTCGACCTTAGGAACCTTCCGAGTGAATGAGTGTAGAGACAATGAACCCACTCTTCAACGTTTTGATCTCCGACTTTCTCGAACCTAAACAACCCGTAGAGAAAGACAGAGCCACACTATCGAGGTGTACCGGAAAGGTCGTACGTCAAAGTCCCGCTCACCTAAGTGTCCAACTTAGTTACAAGGGTTTCACATCTGACGGAAGATATCGGATTAGAGTCTTCAATAAGTAACAGTGAAGACAATGTAGTACGAATAGATCCCACAGTGTCCTGGGTAGGTCCAAACCTCCTCTCCTCTATTCGGAAGACTACCCCCCACCCCCTCGCCTTACTGTTCCAGGACCTTATCGTACATTCAACTCTTTATGTCGACGTCGGTAAAAACCTTTCTAATTGGGTGGTATACCTCATTCAGTCACTTCCCTTGTGACCTGACTTCCCGATGATCAAAGACTTGACGGTTTGTGGCACTGTTATACGAAAAGGTGACGGAAAGTTTCTTCGACATTCTCTTATTTCGTTATTTCGCGGCGTGTCCGGTTCAGACAACATCTTCCGTAGGTAAGGGAAATACAGGAAAAATGGAGAAGTTTGGTGACCACTATCCATAACTTCGGCCGTGGTGGTAATGACAGTCAGTCTTTTAGTTTCTTTCGATCCTAAAAAATGTAGTGTCCGTCCTTCCAACTCTCACTCGGGTCCGAACTACCGTCCTACTCCTCTTACTTTAATTTATAACAAGAACATTGATCTTATTGGTTTACCCTCAAGGAGTAAAAACAACTTCCTTCAAAATGAGACTCCTTAGTCCCCAAAGGTCCTGTATCTATATTCCTTAACCAATCGTGCACCTTACTTACTTCTGTATTTTGTTTCATCCAGGGTTAGGATGATCTTCATTCCATTATTTAATCATTTCCATTACATAATTCTGTATTCCCCGAAGAATCCACCGTGTCACCATATTTCTTAGGTGGTCGGTTCGGTTTCCGAGACCAAGCTAGGAACCCAACCCTTCTAGGGGACCTCTTCCTTTACTGTTGGTGAGGTCATAGAACGGACCCTTTAGGGTACCTGTCTCCTCGGACCGTCCGATGTCAGGTACCCCAGTGTTTCTCAGTCTGTGCTGATTCACTGACGAGTCGTCGTCGGTGTCGTCGTAATACTATATTTCGAGATACGACACCTCAATTTTTTTTTTACCCAGAGACTTTGATTGTGTTGTAACATTTAGTTGATATGAGGTTATTTTTAAATTTTTTTTTACTCAGAGAAAAGTACTTTTTCTTCCTACTTTTTTTTAGGTTTTTTTACACTCTCGAGACTTTTCTCTTTTACTCTAAAGAGAGAGTCATACGGGTAGGTCGATATATTTTTATTTTGGTCGAAAAGTGTATTATTTTATTTCTAATTATTCCATCTGTCAGTTGTTTCTGGGTCGCATACCGTGTTCCTTGATATGAGTTATAATACATCGTGGATATTCCCTTTTCTTAAAAAGTCTAACTTTTCCGTAATGTCAATAGTGAAAGTGATTAGGTATTATTTGATCTTCCCCGAGGAAATTTATATTATAACACGACACACGACACGAATCAACGAGTCAGTACAGACTGAGAAACACTGGGGTATTTGACAACGGTTGGTCCGAGGAGACAGCTACTTTAAGAGGTCCGTTCTTGTGACCTCACTCATCGGTAAAGGAGGAGGTCCCCTAGGAGGGTTGGGTCCCTAGTTTGGGTCCAGAGAGTGTAACGGTCGTCTAAGAAATGGTAGACTCGGTGGTCCCTTCGGGTTCTTATGACCTAACCCATTGGACAGGGAAGAGGTCTACTCGAAGGACTGGGTCCTTAGTTTGGTCCTAGAGGACGTAACGTCCACCTAAGAAATGGTCGACTCGATGGACTCTTCTGGTTTATATTATAATTACAAATAATCATCATTATGTTTGATTCTCCTTTTTTTACTTCGTTTTTTGTTGTATTGTTTAGTGGAGAACTTTACTGGTTCTATGAACCTGCTATACGCAAGATGAAAGTTAAGTGGCATTTCTAACAAAAGGGTAATTTAAGAAGTTTGACCTCTTACTCCTGAACCTCCAATTCAAGTCAAGTCAAGTCATCGAGTCAGTACAGGCTGAGAAACGCTGGGGTACTTGGTGTCGTGAGGTCCGGAGGGACAGGTAGTGGTTGAGGACCTCAGGTGGGTTTGGGTACAGGTAACTCAACCACTACGGTAGGTTGGTAGAGTAAGAGACAACAGGGGAAGAGGAGGACGGGAGTTAGAAAGGGTCGTAGCCCCAGAAAAGGTTATTCAGTCGAGAAGTGTAGTACGCCGGTTTCATAACCTCAAAGTCGAAGTTGTAGTCAGGAAAGTTACTTGAGGGTCCTGACCAGAGGAAATCCTACCTAACCAACCTAGAGGAACGTCAAGTTCCCTGACAGTTCTCCGAAGAGGTTGCGGTGTCAAGTTTTCGTAGTTAAGAAGTCACGAGTCGAAAGAAATATCAGGTTGAGAGTGTAGGTATGTACTGGTGACCTTTTTGGTATCGGAACTGATCTACCTGGAAACAACTGTTTCATTACAGAGACGGAAAATTATACGTCAGATCCAACCAGTATTGAAAGGAAGGTTCCTCATTCACAGAAAATTAAAGTACCTCCAATAATTACCGAATAATTCACGATGATGACTCGACCTCGGGGAAGATCAAACAATATCTAATCACTCTCACTATTTACATTACGGAAAAGTTAGACTTTTTAAGAAAAGGGAATATCCGCGATGTATTACAACTCATGTCAAGGAACACGGTATGTCACCCAGAAACAACTGATAGATAGAATACGTATCCTCACACCTATACAATGCCACGAACTAAACATAATGACTTAATAAATACTTGTAGTCATAAGATACCGTGTACAAATCAGTGTTGGTCAGAATGCTTGTTACCTAAAATTATAAAATTTTATTTATATAAAGGTCAAATTGTCAATTTTTTTCTTACGTCGTGTTACAAACTAGTGAGACACCTTCTTCCAGGTCCACCCGTCGTTTCTCTCGGGTACAATTTCGTTAGTCTCACCTCTACAGGTCCTCTTCCTGTTTATACTCCTTATAAATTCAATATTTGAGTAATTCCAACCATTAAACCCCATCCTATTTTATTCCTTACCGTTGATCCTATGATCATGTCCGTCGAACCTTCTTCGTCACCGTGGTTAACCCCGTCATTTGTTTTACTTCCTCTTCGTTAATTTTTCCCCTCTTCTCTACGACTTAAAAGAAGTCCCGTGGTTCTTCGACCTAACTGTTAACCACCTAGGTAGACCGTCGGGTGGAAGACCATCGGGTGGTAGACTATCGGGAAATCTCGGGATCTCGGAGGACCTTTCGTCGATCTGGTCAAAACTTGAACTTCTTAAGAGTACTTTACAATTCCTCGACTCTAACCTCTAAGACTTAAATATCCGGAAAACAGGAGTTTGATAAATTTTTGAAATGGAACTTTTCCTTTGAACCTTTCTCTTCTACTAGACATTATATGACCTACCTTCAAGACATTTAACTCCTCAGATCACCAGGTATATCTCTCATGGAAGTAATTGTTAACATCTAAAGTGGTGTAATGGATAAGGAAGAAAAAAATAATAATAATAAAAAATTACACCTGGTAAAAATTTCAGAAATCACTTAAACAATGTTATAACGAAGACAAGAAAAAAAAAAGGATTTTTTTATAAATAACTTCATCATATATTCAATGTCCACATGTTATATCACTCAGTGTTAAAAAAAAACCGGAGTGACAAGTAACCCTCGAGTCTTAGAATTGGTGACCTGGTGGTCCCTTCAGGGTCACTCAGTATTAAAAATTTCCGATATGAGGNACCTTGTTGTCTAACCAAGGTTTATCCTTTTCCTCATGCAGTTCCGACATATAATAGTGGGACGAATAAATTGAAGATACGTCTCATGTAGTACTCTTTGCGACCTGACCTTCTTTGTGTTCGACCTTAGGTCTACCGGCCCTCTTTATAGTTAGTGGATTCTATACGTCTACTGTAGTGGGAATACCGTCTTTCACTTCTCCTCGGTTTTTCGGAGAACTACTTTCACTTTCTCCTCTCACTTTTTCACCCGAATTTCGAGTTGTAAGTCTTTTGCTTCTAGTACCGTAGACCAGGGTAGTGAAGTACCCTTTATCTACCCCTTTGTCATCTTTGTCACAGTCTGCAATAAAAAACCCCGAGGTTTTAGTGACGTCTACCACTGACGTCGGTACTTTAATTTTCTGCGAATGAGGAACCTTCTTTTCAATACTGGTTGGATCTATCGTATAAGCTTTCGTCTTCGTAATCAAACGGCTGATTCCAGACAGATCAGTTCCGATACCAAAGAGGACACCAGTACATACCTACACTCTCAACCTGACTTCTTTCGACTCGCGGCTTCTTAACTACGAAAACTTGACACCATAACCTCTTCTGAGAACTCTCAGGGAACCTGCCGTTCCTGTAGGTTGGTCAGGTAAGACTTCCTCTAGTTGAGACCCTAAAGAAACCTTCCTTATTGAGACCCTAAAGAAACCTTCCTTACTACGATTTCGACTTCGAGGTCATGAAACCGGTGGAGTACGCTTCTTAACTGAGTAACCTTTTCTGAAACTACGACCCTCCCTAACCCCCGTCCTCCTCTTCCCCTGCTGTCTCCTACTCTACCGACCTACCGTAGTACCTGAGCTACCTGCACTCAGACTCACTTGAGTCCCTCTACCACTACTTGTCCCTCCGGACTACACGACACTAAGTACCCCAGTGTTTCTCAGCCTGTGCTGACTCGTTGACTTGACTTGACTTTCCTATCAAATTACATTAACCACTTATCCAATCGGATAGGTTCAGACTTTTACCGTTTGATCTATAAACCCTGGTTAAAAGGATAACTCCTATTGGCCTTTTCGGATTTTTTTTGACTCTCGATTGTTCTCTCACTTCTTAATGACCCGGTCAAACCTCCGGGTCTCATCCGGGCCCAGACGAAATCGAATTCTCGTAAACCATCGAGGACTCCCCAACCTCTCTTCGATTCACCGACTTAATTGTCTTGTCTAACGGCAGGTCCCCACTTTGTAGAGGTATCGTTTAGAACAATGAAAGTCAACTTTAGGACTTCTTCATTCCTTCTTAAACATCTGTTCGGGAGGGTCCACGAAGTGTAATCTTAATAGGGTCAACAGCCCGTCTTCGTTTACATTTAGGAGAAAAGTTCTTTCTCGTTTCCAGACGATTATCAAAACATGTGTGTTAATCGACTTGTAGAAACAAAACATGTGAGAAACGATCACTCAACATCAAGTGTTATTTTCCCGAAATATGTGTAAGGATGAGTAAAGTGTGTTATATATACGATTCGTGGATCGGAGTACTGACCGTGTATCATCTCTTTACTCTAACGAAGGACAGGGGGTAAGGAAAAAAAGAAAGATCGTCTCTTTTCTCCTTTTACACTTACAAGGGTTTGTAGAGTGAAGGGTTCATGTCCGTGGGAGTAAGAGAAAGTAAGAGAATGTTGTTGAAGTAGGGGTACCGTTGACGTTAGTCTCCAACCCGGACACTTCTTTTCCTCCCTACACCCGTTCCGTCGGACTTGAACTAATGGAGGAACGTACTCTCCTGTAGGAGCGATTACTGACTTAACGACCTCAGGATTCGACTTTCACGGGTAATTGCCTATTATACCAGCAAACAAGATATAAAAGA
The DNA here is from genome assembly GCA_006410555.1 of Capra ibex. NCBI lineage: Eukaryota > Metazoa > Chordata > Mammalia > Artiodactyla > Bovidae > Capra > Capra ibex. The sequence goes on along the minus strand of SJYO01010634.1, from coordinate 2,136,496 downwards.
AAAGGGAAGGTTTTGTGGTTTCGTTTTGGAAACAAATTTCCGAATGGAAACGACGTCCAACGTCAATTAGGATATTAGTGACTTACTTATCGATAGTTCGGTCTGTAAGAAACACACGGTCTCTTCGTTCTCCGGACAACACCTCCGTAAAGACGTCCCTCTAACGCTACGGACCCCTCCGACCCAACTCCCCCGCCCACGTCGACCGGCACCCGACGTCTCTTGTTGATCAACGAATAGACAAGTGGACGAGGGTGAGCCGGCCGGACAGAGTCGGACGTGGGCGACCTGACCCACGAACGTAGATGGGCGAAAGTACGGAGTCGAACAATCCTTGTCGGTAAACTGTACAAATACTGTGTTCTTTTCCGATTACTATGAACCCTTGTTGTTACTTTGAGATCGTCTACTTTTTAGTCTGTAGACTTTTAGTTTCTCCACGGTACCTGGTGAATATCTACTGTGGAATGGAAGGAAGTTCGGAGTAGGGTGGTGGGGATGGGGGTTGGTTAAGTGAACTTTTCATGGTCAGAATCCTTCTCTAATTTTTTCTCTCTCTCTAAAGGTCCGGACCTCCACTCGTTGTTCAAGTTTCCCGGTTTGTGACTTTAGTGTTTCCCTCCGAATAAAAATCGACTACAACTTTAAGAAAGATCACTGGAGTTTCTTTTAAGACGGAAATCGTCTCTAAACAAGACGTTCCTCCTAGTCTAACCTTAAGAGACGTCTGGTCCTTCCACCACCCCCAGTCCCCTTTCCCCAGTCCTCTCCTGTAAACCTGAAGTAAAGACGCCTTAAGCCGTTCTCCGTAAGAAGACCGTCTTCACTCGAGGCGACTTCTGATCTAATCATTCATTAATTGAGTCGTTTATAAATGACTCCTGGATCTAATAGGGACACGACACGATCCGCGTCCTCAGTGAGACCGGTTGGTCTCTCTGACACAGTGAGGGGGGTACCTCATACGCCTCCGTTCCCGTTGCACCAAGGTTTTTTGTCCAAGGTTCACCCAATCTATGGATATTGTGTACCCGGAACGTCCCACTAGTCGGAATTTTCTCTTTCCTTTTGGTCGACCTCTTAAAAGTTCGGTCTTATTGGTGGTTGAGGAATTAAGGTGTAGACGTGTTCAGACCGTCCTCCCGTTCCACACTCCTTCTCCCACCGTATCCTCCGACAGTATCTACTGAACGTTTGTGTTTCTGGGGTGGACTTTTACCTACCAGTTCTACCCGGACCCCGTTCCCCTTGAGCCCCTACATCAACCCCTCTAACTAGTAGATGTATTTATCACAGTTCTTGATCTCTTTAATTGACCCCCGGTCTTGTCACGACAGAACGTTTGTCGTTTTTGACAGTCTCCTTGTGGTGGCTATGAAGAGACTCGTAGAAGAAGGTCCCTCGGGTATTGATCTCCCTCGTCCTTTGCCCTAACTGTCCACCATCTGACTGATGGGTCTCCAGTTGATTCTTCCTGTGTGACAGTCAGACGAGCACCCACCCTTCGACCTCCATGCTACAGGGTAGAAAGATCCCTTTGATACTCTAAGTGGGTCTCTACCAAACCAGCAGGAGACTAAAGGTCTTACTTGACCATACCTCCGTCGTCTTTCTAGACTGCCCCCTCTTGAAAGATCCGAAAAAAAATTTTAATTAAAAATAACCTCATATCAACGAAAGGTTATAACGCAATCAAAGATGACATGTCGTTTCACTTAGTCGACACACCTATGTATACATACACACGTACGAGTCAACGAAGTCAGAATCGACTGAGAAACGGTGGGACGCCTGACATCGGGTGGTCTGAGGAGACAGGTACCTTATGAGGTCCGTTCTTATAACCTCAGCCAACGGTAAAGGAAGAGGTGTTTTAGCAGGACTGGGTCCCTAGTGTAAGTTCAGTCAGAACTCAGAGGACGTAACCGTCCACCTAAGAAATGGGTGACTCGGTGGACCCTTCGGGTACATATGTATATATTGGGGAAAAAACCTCTTGAAAGATCAGAACTAAAACGAGACCTAAGGAGACGTACTGGGAACCGTTCGAAGGAAGGAATTGTTAAAGGAACAAACGTTTCGTAGTTTTTGTGAGTAATGTCGTTAAGGTTAGATAATGGAAGTAGTACGAGTGACGGTTTTAATTCATCACATTATGGTTGTATAGGAGACATTAGGAAGGGATACTGTGGTACAGACAACAAATGTTTCACAAAGGTCGGTTTAATCTCGTCCCTCCTAACCTGGAATTGCAGGTCTCTCTCCTCCTACATCGATATAGGAAGATGTCCTACTTCAGTACCGGGGACGTATCAATGACGTCAACCGGGACCCTGTGGTACCTGGGGCGGTTGAACCTCTCGACTCGTTTCGTCTCGTAGGGAGTCGGAAGTCTCCACCGTCCTGGCATTACGTGTCTACACGGGATCAGTGTCTGACGGTACACCACTCTAAAATGAGAAGTCTATACCTCAGAAAGGAGGTATAAACATCCTGGTACCTCCTGACCCTGAGTAGTGAAAAAAAAGAGAGAGGGAGTCATAGGTCTTGATTACGAGCCACAAAAAATTTAAGAACAACTATCTTGTTTAAGTCGTCTGTAGATGGTTTTCAAATAACTTACCTAGGACACCGTCCGGGACTCGATGTTGTTTCTCTACAACAAAAACAGTTCCTGGTTCGGTGAGAGACCCATCCACGAATGTCAATGTTCTAACAAAAGTTGTCGAATTTTTTTTATTGGGTAGTCTAAACGTAAAGAGGGATCTCATCGTCGGAGGGTCAAAACTCTCCCGGTCAAGGGGTCCCAGGTGTCACCCAACCCCGGTCAGGAATAGGTTCACTCGGTTCTGGAGGCGACTCACTGTCCGGTCTTCGTTCGGCGATTACGTTCAAAATCATCAACGATTCAGAGGGTTTAAGTGAGGTTCCTACTCCTTCCCAAGAGTCGGACTCGAAATGATCAAATGACACTCAACTCAACAAAAGACTCTAGGAACCTCACCCTACCCCCTCCCATCACCACACCACCCTCCCTGTCCCACAATCCTTTCGTCCGCCTCTCTCAGTTCGTCAACCCCTCGTAAAGTCTCACTGTGGTCTTAGCCGTTTACAGCAGAATCGACCAACATTTCCCCTGTCGTCGTGAATGTTCGAAAAGGGAAAACTATTCTACTTACCTTGTCTTTTGGACTCACGACAATAGAATAGTACAGAAGAATCCTTTGTTTGGATCTTTACAAGGGACAACCGGTCGGACCACGAATCGGGTGTGAGTCTTGGGTCTGGACGTCTGTGGACCGTCTTGGTTCGTCCGAGTTATGTCTCTCTTTTTCCGTCCGGAAGTCCCTGTTCCCTGACACAGGAGACTTGGAAATAGTTACAGGACTTTCGACTCCGATGAGGTTCGAGAACGATACGACTGGGTGTCTGAAGGACCTTTGGAGTAGAGGACTGACTTGTTCCGGCCGTCTCTCCCAGACACCTGGATAGGACTGAGGGTGAGGTGGGTCCAGGGTCCTGGTTTCACCAGGACGTACAGTACCCCAGTAGACCAGAAACGGTACTAGGAAGAGAGGGGGTGTGACTACTGGAGGACGATCTGGGGCACTCTTAAGTCTGGACGGGGTTCGGACGTACCTAGCACCGTAACCGTGTGCCGGCTAAGAGAGGTGGGGTTTACGTCCCTCTGTCTCGAGACGGGCACACCACCAGTCCCGAGGGACCTGGTCTGACCGAAACCTCTCTCGGACACCCCGACCCGACGTCCCTCGGCGAGGGCAAGAGGGGTATTTCGGTTCCCCATCTAATCTTTAAAGAGGGAGCTGGAGAGACGTCGGGGTCTCCCACTGGTAGAGTGAATAAGAGTAGGTGTTAGATGGACGATGTTACCGTCGGTGTGAAGAAGGTTCGCGAAAGGACCCCGGCGAATCGCCGTTCACTCTGCGTTCTTACAGGGAAGTCACTGTTCCGTCGAGACAACTGTGTGGTCGAGACTCGGTCTCGAGTCTCAGTGTCTCAGAGTCTCAACCTTCTCCGACCTGTCGATCGGTGTGAACGGGGAGTGTCCCCACTCAATGGTGACGTTGTGGTTCTGGGTTCTCGGTCGATAACAAAAAAAATTAGAGGGTTAAATTTTTTAGGATAAAGAGGAAAGAATCACGGCATGCTAGAGTCAACGATATCAGTCAGGAGTATTCTATACCATAGTCTATGACCATACACTAGGTGGTGACAGGACCCGTATGTTTCCACTAATTCTTTCTCATCGATATGTTTTGTCCCTCGGGTCGGACCACGAAGCACTACTGGATCTCCCCATCCTACCCCCCTCCCCTCCGAGTTCTCTTCCCCTCTATACATATGAATGTCCACTAAGTACAACAAAACGCCGTCTTTGGTTGTGTTGTAACATTTCGTTAAAAGGTGGGTAATTTTTTCTCTTTGTTTTCTCATTGGTCCATCCGTGTATTCATGTTCCAGGACTCACGACACACCGGTGTACGGTTCACGACGTCCTTCTCAAGAACTCTACGGACTGCGGACTCGGCCGCCGAAGTCTCTTACTTACCCTAAATGGTCCACCTGTTTATCCTTCCCTCCCCCGTAAACTCCGTCTTTTTGGTCGTGACTGAGTAAATAAAGGGGAAAGTAAGTAAGTTGAGTATAGATGACTCGTGGACGAGCCACCGTTCATTCGAGATTCATTCTGCTCACTATTTTCTTTGTAACGGGAGTCCATCGAATGTCGGATCAAATCCGATGTCCATTCTTTTTTCTGTGGCTACTGTATCACTCAATTCCGTTCTTGTATCCCCCTTTTATCCACTAAACTCTCCGGTACCCTCCCGTACTTTACTCTCTTTCGTCCTTCGCTCTTGGTGGAACCATTCGGGTCCCTTGTCCACCGGTCTCACCGTTCGGGTGACTTTATTATCTCCCTATACATCGACGCCTCTGTCTCACTCTTACGCCTTCCAGGATCCAAATCAAGGCGTCCACTACCCTGTTTCTCGAGACTCCTACAATTTGATCACTCACTACAGTAGGATACATGTAAGTTCCCTTTGGTGAGACCCTCTCCACATCTCTCGGTCGTCCCTTCCGCGTCCCCAAAAACGCCTAGGACGAAAAGAGGAGAGATACGTCGGATGACACAGTTAAAGGGAGAGTTTCACACTACGGTCTTACCTTGTTTTATGACATCCACAAACATCCACTGACTGGTCGTCTCTGTAGTACTCTATTCATTAATAACATTTATGATGGGGAGACAATTGACGACGGATCCTACTGTTATTCAAAACCATTGTAACGAGACGACGAAGTCAAGTCAAGTCAACGAGTCAGTACAGACTGAGAAACGCTGGGGTACTTGACGTCGTACGGTCGGAGGGACAGATAGTGGTTGAGGTCCTCAGGTTGGTTTGGGTACAGGTAACACAGGCACTACGGTAGGTTGGTAGAGTAGGAGACAGTAGGGGAAGAGGAGGACGGGAGTTAGAAAGAGTCGTAGTCCCAGAAAAGTTTACTTAGACGAGAAGTGTAGTCCACCGGTTTCATAACCTCAAAGTCAAAGTTGAAGTCAGGAAGGTTACTTGTGGGTCCTGACCAGAGGAAATCCTACCTGATCAACCTAGAAGAACGTCAGGTTCCCTGAAAGTTCTCAGAAGAGGTTGTGGTGTCAAGTTTTCGTAGTTAAAAAACCGTGAGTCGAAAGAAATATCAGGTTGAGAGTGTAGGTACCTGTACTGGTGACCTTTTTGGTATCGGAACTGATCTACCTGGAAACAACTGTTTCATTACGGAGACGAAAACTTATACGATAGATCCAACCAGTATCGAAAAGAAGGTTCCTCGTTCGTAGAAAATTAAAGTACCGACGTCAGTGGTAGACGTCACTAAAACCTCGGGTCTTTTTATTTCAGACTGTGACAAAGGTGACAAAGGGGTAGATAAACGGTACTTCACTACCCTGGCCTACGGTACTAGAATCAAAAGACTTACAACTCGAAATTCGGTTGAAAAAGTGAGAGAAGAAAGTGAAAGTAGTTCTCCAAGAAGTCAAGAAGAAGTGAAAGACGGTATTTCCTCCAATAACTATAAAGAAGACCGTTAGAACTAACGTTGAACACGAAGAAGGTCGGGTCGCAAAGAGTGTTACATGAGACACATATTCAATTTATTCGTCCCACTGTTATATGTCGGAACTGTATGAGGAAAAGGATAAACCTTGGTCAGACAACAAGGTACGGGTCAAGATTGACAGCGAAGGACTGGACATATGTCCAAAGAGTTTTCCGTCCAGTACACCAGACCATAAAGGTAGAGAAATTCTTAAAAGGTGTCAAATAACACTAGGTATATCGGTTTCCGAAACCGTATCAGTTATTTCGTCTTTATCTACAAAAAGACCTTGAGAGAACGAAAAAGTTACTAGGTCGCCTACAACCGTCAAACGTACATCTCGAATAATGGTTGTAATTTAAAACCTAGTGAAAGAATAAATGATACTGGGTTGTGACCAGGGAGTAAACTATGACTCTATAAGTCGAGGACGATGGTTTTACGTCCTTAAGGGTAAGTAGAATCAATCTACAATAAAACATTTGAGACAGGTAAGTAGATCGGGTTGTCTTAATAAACCCTAGGATACACAAGATAGTTATATAAGAATAGAACGGATCGAAATGTCGTAGAAAACCCGACTGACCCGGGTTTCGGAACTGTGACTAAAGAAAAAAGGGGAGAGTAGGAGTAAGTTACATAATTGTTTTAAGTTACCAAAGACATATCTTAAACTGATGGAGAATCTGGTGTAGAGTCGTGGAGGAAACCGACGGTCGGACTAAGTCGGTAGTACTGGCGTGTCCAATAATGTTCTTGGACCATTGCACAGAGGAACAAAGGTGACTTCGAGGGAAGTCAAGGTATTGAGGTATTTCCCTCGAAACGTTTAGTCTCGTGCAGTGAGAGATCCAGTCACCGACACATTAATGGTAGGGACCAGGAATACTCCCGGACGTTTTAGGACGGGGTGGGTCGGAGGACGACAAAGAGACCGGGGTGGGAGATAGTAAGAGGAGGTTTCAAGGAAGTGACGTCGGTGTGACCTACGGGATGATCCGAAAAACGTGAACGACAAGGTAGAGATCTCTCCCTGCACGGAGACCCAAAATGATTTTCAAGAAGGACACAGGTTCTAGAACGGACTGAGAGGAGAAATTGTAACTTTGGAAGAGGGAGATTGTAGGACATAGAACGTGGTGAAAGAGAGGTGTGGTGGATAGTCGTTGGTTGTACAATATATAAATGAATGATAATAAAAAACTTTCACTTCACTTTCTGTGAGTCAGAACAGACTGAGAAACGCTGGGGTACCTCACGTGTCAGGTACCTTAAGAGGTCCGGTCTCATGACCTGACCACTCGGATAGGGAAGAGGTCGCCTAGAAGGACTGAGTCGTTAGCTTGACCTTAGAGGAAGTAACGTCTGTTTAAGAAATGGTCGACTCGACGGTCCCTTCGGGAAAATAATAAAAAATAATAAATAAATAAACCCAGATTCAACATCGTACACTGTAGAAATCGACGTCGTACACCCTAGAATCAGGAGACTGGTCCCTAACTTGGGTCCGGGGGACGAAACCCTCACACCTCAGAATGGGTGACCGGATAACCCCGTCCGGGATAAATGAATAAAATTTTTTAAAAGAGAGGACGATCTAAATGGTGTGGTTTCTTCCGTAGCTAAAGACAAACAAAACAAGTGACGAGATTAGGGTTCCGGGCTGTGTTATCCTTACATTGTAAACAACTTAAATATACCGGTCTTTAAAACGGACCGCGACTGTCGTGACTCTTTTAAGTGAAGAAAGTAAAAGCTTTGACCTTGCATAGACGAGTAGAGACAGAAGATCTGAAAAGAGACTAACGACACCCAACAAAGGATCGTCTGCAAAGTGTCCTCTAGTCGATGTCTCGTCGTCGTTGTCGTCGATTCAAAAACTCGTGACTTACCCATGGCCCGACTCAGGACTCTTATTTGTCTTAGAATAGGAAATTAGGAAGCCGTCAGGACACTTCGTCCATAATAACCAAGTGGGGTACATTTTCACCTTTTTGATTCTGTGTCTAACTAATCCATTAAAGAGGTCTCAGTATATCGATCGGTCACTGTCTCGGTTCTAAGTTTGGGTCCGTCAGATTGAGGTTCCAGACACGAGAAGTAATAAGAAGACCTCGATGTCGTTAGGGAAGAACTTTATAAGAGTCTTAAACCCCTACATGAACCGAGTCCTGTCCAATACAGTCAATTGAACTCCTACGTGTGCGAAGTAACAAACTCCTACGGTCACAGAAGACGAGAAAAACTAGAACTTTAGTAAGTGAAACTGTTTCTTCAACCTTCGTGTTATCTACCTATCCTCACAAAAAGACAGTAAGTCATTGTCGGGTAGTGACAGGGGATCCCTGTCTGGATTCAGAGGACACAAACAGACGAGTTTGTTACGGAATTTTTCGAAACGATTGTAAAAAGTCTATCGGGTGTAAGGGCCGTACTGACAGTGTCGAGGTATGGTCAGAAAATATGAATTACAACAAAAACCAGTTGTCGGTGAGAAGGTGGAAAATAAGTACAAGAAAAAATTCTGATCCGAGTAGGCCCGCAAAGGACCCATCGGTGCAGACGGAAAGATAAAGAACCGGGTACAAATAATTCTACTGGGAAAATCTCGGGGGGACGAGAAGAAAGTAAAGTCCTCATTAACCCTAGAGTAGCCATCTTGGAGTACCGTCTTGAGGGCAGGACTAAGGCGACCTCAGCACGAGAGATAAGTGTCACACCTCAACCACGACCCTCCCGGAGAGGTCGACCCCGATGGAAAGGGTCGGGGTGAAGTCTGTCCCCTGGGTCAAGAACTCGAGAACGGTCACCGTCCTTCCGTCTGTACTAGTGGTGGTGACCGTCCCGACTGGGTCTTTCCGAGGAGGGACCGAGAAGTGCCGGAAGAAGGGGTGAACTTCGACCTACAGAGGTCAGATCGACTGAAGCCTTCGGTGTACAATTTACTCGTCACGGAGACGGCCGGTCCCACGACTCCCTAGGGAAAGGGGTAGTCTAAAACACTCTTATGTTTGATTAGCACAATTTGGTGACTCTAAACTCCTAAACATCATGTTATCGACCTTAGTAGAATTGATTTTGGCAATAGACACAAAGAGGTACTCGGAAACTCCGGAAGAGAGATATGTTAGACCTTTTCACGTCACTCGGACATCGCACCCAAAGAGAGGAGTCCGCAGTGTTCGAAGCGTCCCTTTACCCACGTAAGAGGGGGTGCTAGGGGAACGACGGTGCCGTGTTCGATGAGAAGAGGTAGCAGCACTTCAGGTTCGGTGTCCCTGAAGAAGGACAAAAAAGGAGTAGCACAAAAGGTGGTAGACCCTCTTTTGTGACCTCCGTCGAGAGATTTGTCAACCAAACCCATTCCCCGGTGGACCTAGGATAATTCTTTCTGTCCGCGTATTCTTCAGAAACTCCCAAGTCCCTCTTCCGTCGTAAACCAAGAAGGGTAGTCCTTCGGACCTTATTCGAAGTCCGGTACATTCTTTTAAGTGGGAGTCGGGACTTTCGGTTCGGTTCCAGTTGTTCGTCTGTGAACAGGTGGGAGGCACACACCCTCGACACCGGGGGTTCCCCGAACTACACAAGAAGTACCTCGGAAGTACGACGTCCCTGTCGGTTCACAGGGGTCGTGTCTACCCACCCACTCGAGCCTCGTCCGGAATCCCTCTTGTGTGTTGGTCCGACCTGAGGAATCCGTCTCTTTGCTCAAGGGTTCTTCCGGACCAGGTCCGCGGGACCAGGGAGGACCCGTATTCCTCCGGGGGACCCCCCTCGAAGTCTCGTGGGTTGAGTCGTTCTCCACGGTGGCTCTAGGGTTCAAGTGTCTTGGTGGACCGACAAACCGAGTTAACAAACACGAAACAAAAGATACACTTTACCCTTATTCCGTTGACTAAACGGGGTAAACCTTCTTTATACTTCATAACTTTTAGTGGCAATACTTGTTGTCATTATCTGTGAATCCCTTGTAAATGATAATTGGTGATAAGATTCGTGAAATGTGTTTCATTGAGTCAAGTGGGGTTTTGTTTACGACCCTCCGTCACAATGATCTCGGACCAAAACGTCTACTCCCTAGACTCCGGATCTCTACTCCGTGTAGACCAGACTGTAGTGTGCCCGTCAACACCGACACGAACCCTAAACTTGTGTCCGTCAAGTCGAGCACTCAGGCACAAGGACTGGTTGTACAGTCCGGAGGACACTTGTGACGGCCAGGGACAGGTACCTCCTGCTCCCGTGTACCTCCTTTCCCAGGTGCGGTTTCGCGACGAATATGGAACGAGGGAGAGAAGGACGGAACAGAGGTACGACTTCCCTCTCCTATTCACCGTGGTAAGGTCCAAGTTTACTTTGTTCAATTCTACCTTCTTTTTTTTGCTCTAGGTTACGTGTAGGTCATTCAAGTTCATTCAGAGTTCGTCTGACTCTTTCGTCCTCTCCGTTGTAACCTCTCTGTCTCTTAAAAAGTCCGAATTACTTTCTTTAGTTAGGATTCTAGTTTCTTAGTGTGATTGAGGGTTTAGTCTGTTTAGAAGTTTTTAGATATGTAACTGTGATACAAATCCTTCGACTACTTGTCGTTTATCCCTCTTTTTTAACTTTGGTTGGTCTCTCTTTCCTTTCTATTAACCTGAAAGTCTGTCTAAAGAGTCGTTACGTTCTGAGATCTTTTATTCTTTTATAAAAGGTTCGCGACTCTCTTTTATAGTTTGGTGTTAAGATATAAGGAAATTTGATAGGTTTTTATGTATAAACTATAATTTTTGTTTTGTTTACTTACTTCTTTCGTTTCCGTCGTCAAAAACACATCCCCGTTCTGTGACTTAATCCTTAGTCTTCTGGTGAATCAAGACACTAGAATCCGTTCTGTAACTCTGGCAGTCAAAGACTAAATATCTTCCTTTTACACGGGGACCGTCCCGACAATTCTCAAGATTGTACTTTTCCGGATAATAGAGTACGGGTCGTAAATCGTCGTGGACCTACTCAATCGACTCTAGTTTAGGTCCTAAGTCAAGGTCCTTCTGCCCGTGATACCCCGTCCGTCCCCCGACACTCGTCACGGACGACGTGATTACAACGAAGTTCCCGTCCACAGGTGTCTTCAGTAGTGTGAACCCTATGACGTACGAAGTCAGAGGCTCTTGTTTTTAGAGTAATAGGGACTCGTCTGACGTCGTACTCCTGTCTCGTCTACCGGTCCGTCTATGCAGAAGGACCCATCTCGACCGAGAGTGGATGACCCTGACTTTCCATGTCTCGGTCGGATCTTCGGGTAGAGAGTCGTCCACTTAACCTCGTTCGACCCGACGACGTTTGCGTACCAGGACCCACTCACTCATTGACACCGACGTTCTGACTAAGGGGGTCTTTCGACAAGAGTAGGGGATGGGCGGACGTAGAGACTCGTGAGGGATAAGTTTGGTCGTACCTTTGGCTGTTCCAACCTGACACAAACCCAAACTCATTAATAACAATGAAAACGACGAACGACAACCCTATTCCCTAATTTGTTACCCGAAAACCCGATCTGTCTATTCTACCTCGAGATCCACCCGCAACCCCGAGAAGTTCCCTAAAAGTAATTAGGTACGAGGGTACAGTCAACCCGAGACTAGGATCCCCACTGAAATAGAGGTCAGTCCGGTGGTAGACACAGTACCTGACAGTGTCAAGAGTCTCAAGGTTGAGATAACTATACTAAGTACGTTTTGTGTGGGTACAAGATGAAAGACTCGGATCTTCCGGACTAGTAATCCTCATAAACGAGGTGTCCACGACACACACGTCGGTTCTGGTGTCCCGAATCTCTCCTCCACACACACATACTGTCTGCATCTTCAAAGTCTGTGCAGTGGGTCACGAGTACATTCGTTTACAAACCTTGATCTATCTTGTCCTTTGGCATACACAGACGACACTGACCGGACCCACCAAAGGACAAGGAAATGTGCTTACTCAGGTAAGGACTCGGTCTCCACCTGGAACGGAAGTCACCCCGAGTTCTGTGGTGCACGTTCTACGTCTAAGTCCTAGGTCGTAGACGTCTCGGTCACCCGAAGAGACTCCCCTAGACCCGAGGACCGTCCTCGCCCCTCTATATAAAGAAAACATGTACAGGGTCCAGGAATTCACTGGTTCTCCGGAACCAATCGTACTACCTAAACTGTGAGGTAGGAGACACTGAAGTTTTTCCTTTCGCTCCCTCTCCACCTCTCCTATGTCATGCGACCCGTCAAACCCAATTTGTACTCTTCGGTCAAGTTGTAAAAAGGACTCTCAAAGAGTTCGGAGATAGTGTGCCCTACACAAGAGAGAGGAAGTGGGTAGTCACGTAGAATCTTTACAACAAAAACACACACGCCCCGAACGGCCCCGACGTCCCCGGGGTCCCTCGGTGTCCATCCGAGACCCCATCTATGAACCCCCCCCCCGCCTCACTCTTCTCCTGGGTAGTGACCTCGAGGACAGGGTCCTACACGTCCCTTCCCCGCCCAGTTATGCGACGTGTTTGTCGACGGAATACGGTACTACCCGCCGTTGTCGGGGCCCGCGTCCACACCCCTTCGTGTGTGAAGTAGATCGTCCGTAGACGATCCGAGAACCGTACTGGTCCGAGACACAATCTTAAGTTTTGTTTCACTCTGGACCTATGTGACGGGTCCTCCGTCCCAGTTTACACCCCCTCACCGTGGTGTGTCTACCGTCTGTCTTAGTCCGACTAAATGGGTGGACTCCCACCCAGACGAGAACGTTCGAATCGTTGAGTCTCCTGCGTTGGAGGTCGGTATCGTAGGGAGGGGAGTGAAAGTCTCGTCGTGGGTTTAGTCGTGGGGCTAGAGCCGTCAAGTCCCCGAGACAGTAATCTCTGTGAAGTCGTGGTGTCCCCGAGGTACCTTGACTTCCCAAGTAAGTAATGGAGCTCTCTACAGGCGACTCACCAGTGGTCCCCACTCGTGACGTGTGTGACAAGTCTCAGTCCCTTGGGTCCCGAGAGGTTACCCCTCCTGTCTGGGTATTTGTTTAGGGTACAGAATTTTACTTCTGCGTTTAGTCTCTGTACCTTCGTCTCTTCCCTCTACACTAACCCTCCTCGGTCCTCCCTTCTCGACGTCGAACAAATGGTTGTCCGTACCCAGTCGCATTACCCGACTTGTGAGTCGAAGGTAGTCTAAGTGAGTCGTGGTAAGACTAGTAATGGAGACGGGAAGGACCAAGAATGGGGTACTTTCCCGTAGCCTTCTACGACTGCAGTCTTCACCGTTCAGTCCTGTGGAGTCCGACCCAAGGTTCTACGAAAAGGACGGAGAGGGGTAGGGTCACAGAGACACGTCGGAGTAAGACGACGGGGTCCCTGGACGGACTGGGAACACCTGACGTTCATTACAGGGTCGAAATGAGACGGGACTCCCCCTGACAGGGGATCCCGTTGCTTCCACTAACAAAAGGAGACACCAACGGGAGGAGGAATGGACCCACTGAGTAGCTCCACCGTCCGGTCGGACCCCGAGTCTCCACCCCACGTGGGTCTAGATGTCCGACAGTGTTCCCTCTTCGGACGAGGGTGTACCTGTATTGAACAGACAAAAAGATTCGAGTCGGTACTGGACTATTTCCTATGTCACTCCGGACGTTCCTCCTTCTTTCCTTCAGTCCCTATATCTGTAAAAAACCGGTCTCGAGGTAGTCTATCCTCTCTTTGTCGGGTAGGAGACTCCCCTTGCGTTCCGTGCGAGACAGGAACCCACGACAAAAGGGTTTGTCCCAACTCCGACCCACTTGGTACCGCCCCCACCCCACGACCAACACTGTGCCCGGAGGTCGCGACGTGCGTCAGGTACTGTGGATGTGGGCGAGAGTCCCCGGGTACCCCACCGGTTCTCCCCCTCAGGGACGACCTGAGGGAAAGAAACAGAATGCGTTTGAACCTTCTTACCAATCGCGCCCATTATGTAAGTCCCACCTCGCGTCTCCACCTTGTGTTCCAAAATGGGTACGGTGCCCGGGGGGAAGAGGTGGGACGGACGACAGGGGAGGTTTGTGGGTTAGGGGTGATTCGTTTCTGTTCGATCAGTGACTTCTCCTCTTCGGGAGTTTCAGAGTGTCGTACATGGGACCCCCGTCCTCTCCTCTTCCACTCCTCCAGGAACTCCCACGCCTTCAGGGGTTTCTTCCCGAAAGGTGGAGAGTCCGACCAGGAGGAAACTAAAGTCCTACACCGAAACGGTCCGACCACAGTTGGTACCGGTGTGGTATTCGGGTTTCTGACCCAAACCCCCACGACACGGACGAGACTGTCGTCCAGTCGGAGGTCGGGAGAGAGACCAGACCCCAAACTACAGGGAGAGATCCACACTTGACCCAGGTCCCTCCTTCGGTCCCGGGGGCTGAGGTACGTAGGAGTGAGGACCCATCGAGGTATGTGAGGCCGTTCAACAGGACCCCTACTTGGTCCTCGTAGTTGTTCTGAAGGACAACTGGCACTAACCGGGTACCGGTCGTGCCTGGGAAAGGAGGGTGGGTCTTATAGGGTCCTAACTGAACTTCTTTCAAGACTATGGGACGACCACTGAAAAATGGATTAGGGAGGAAGTCCCGAGTCTAGGTAAGGGTGGAGGACGTACTTCGGAAGGAACAGTTGCCGTTGAACGGCGGTAGAAGAGGACGGGGAAGACGTAAACGTTCTCAAGCGTGGTGTAGAGAAGGGGCCCGAAAGAAGTGGTGAAGGACACGAGGAGCAGAACAGTCCAGGAAGAGTCTGGGACGAGATCCCCAACCCTACCGGGTACCCTACGGACAAGGACCAAAGGTTGTGTTAACCCTTCTACATGTGTTTACCGGTAAAGTGAACCGCGGTATTCCCTCTCAGTCTCTTACACGAGGTCACCCACCTCGTCCTTCTGTCTGGTGTCCCTCCGACCTGCCCCCGGAGTGTTCGTCGTAGACTCTCACTGAAAGTCTTTGTGTATCATAAACAAAAGAAAAAGAAAAATTAAAAACCGTGTGTGGCGTCCCGTACACTCTAGAATCAAGGGTTAGTCCCTAGCTTGGGTCCAGAGGACGGGACCGTCGCACCTTAGAATTGGTAACCTGGTGGTCCCTGCAGGAACTTCGTGTATCCTAAACCCACCGTCCCCGGTCAGATCCTCCTTTGTCCCTCTCGGTCCTTCCGTACCTCCGTCCTTCACCACCTGCCGTTACACCCCGTGGTAGTCTCACCCAGAGGTGGTCCGGTCGAGAAAGTCCAACCGACTAACTGTGGACTCGAGGGGAGGAGCTCTCGAAGGGGTGTGACCGTCGAAACACGGGTCCCGGTAGACCCTCGTCACTGAACGTCCCCACTCCCCACGGTCCTTATCGACGTCCTCCTTCACCTCCGTTGTCACGCCAGAGGACGACACTTGTGGGTTTCAGTCATGGGGCGGGAGGGGTCGGGTCTTAAAGGTACGTTGTACCCGGGGACTAGTTATGGTCCTACGGGAGGTACCCGGAGTCGAAGGACCCTACACGACCTTTATTGGCGGATGGGCTCTCCGCTACCTCGACCGGCGATTTGACAAACAAAGACGTCTGAACAGTTGTTCGGGACGTCTCCCCAATTGCAAATCGACCACCACTCTCCCGACCCAAGAGACCGACGTCGGACTCGGTTCCGTCCACCTTCTTGTTCCACTCACCGTCCCTCTCGTGTTCACCCTCGTGTTCACCCTCGTGTTCGCCCTCGTGTTCACCCTCGTGTTCCGACACGGCTCCCGTGACGAGTAGGAAGTGGTCGTCGGTCGAGGACCTGTATAGACGAGTCAGAAGGGACTACTTCAAGCACGGAACCCGTCTCACCACCCGCCATTCGACTCGACCTAGAAAGATTGACTATCAGTTAAAACACTGACTTCCCGACCGGATACCTTAGTTTAGTCCGTTTATTCTTGCACCAGACGACTACCGTTTTAGTGGACCCCAAAGGGTCCCTTGGAGGTACTTAATACTAAATCACCAAAACCCACTGTGGGCACGAAAAAAAAAAAAAATTTGTTCGTACGTTCTGGACATCTAGATTCTTTCACACTTTATTCCGACCTAGGCGTCTACCAATGTCTAGGATGACGTACATTTCGACGACCGTAGGACTGGAACAGACACGGAGTTTAGTGGGACTCTGACCGGATCTCTTCCGGGGGACCCCCGACGGAGGGTGTCGTTCTACAGAACATCGAATTAGACCCCTTTCCTCAGGGAGTAGCCTCCCCGTTCCGACGGTGGACGACCAGGTAAGATCTTTACAGAGGATCAGAGTCTATGGACCACATTTATCTCCACCCCTTCGGTCTCCTACACCCGTACGGGAGGGAAAGGACAAGACGGAAACTTACAGGACAAGACTCTCGATCGCAGGGAGTTAGAACGTGGAGAAGACCACGGAGGGTAGATTCGGGTAGAAGAGACCCGTTGGTGGTCAGTTATCCGTCTAAGACACCTGGGTGGAAGAACGGTCCTTAAGGCAAGTCAGATCATGGATGAACTATGCTCGGTCAACGTCCGACCGGTCTGCCCGTTTATTACGTCTCTCAAACTCTTCACTCCTACTAAGTACTTATACGCGGTAAATATAGACTCCACTGTAGACTCGACTCTCATTCACCCTCTGTCCGTCCACCTTTTGTCCTCTCCTCTAAGTTCCGTTGTCCCGATCGTTCGATCCGATAAACTTATATCTTTGACTTAACAGAATAAAAATTAGGTGAAGAACCGACGGGGGTTTTCCTACCTTACGATCGTAAAGAGGAGTTAAAGAGTTGTTTAAGTTTCTAATACTCTGTCCCTTTGTTCAAAAAGTCAATGATTCTAATCTGAACCTCAAAATCCCCGGAGGTCCAAACCACACTTTCCTGTTCTCTCTCCGGACCCAAACTCCCTTCTTCGACATATTGGTCTCGTTCGTCCTCCGTCTCTTTCGAAGAGGAGAGACGTCTCAAGAAGACCAGGCTACACTATTCCCGAGGGTCGTTGGTGGGGGTTGGACCGGGACGTCGTGGGGTCCCTGAGTAGTCCGGGGTCTCCCTTCGCCGGTTCCGAGATCCTACAAGACGGGAGGGTCGGAACGTTTCTTGAGAGTCCAGGGCTCTTACCGTCACTTCGTAGGGACTTAGACGTCTGGACACTCCGGGTCGACAGAGATACCATTGGACATCTCTGTTTACAGGTTCCTAGTCTAGGTAACCAGGATACTCCCTGAGAACCTGGAACAGTATCTAGTCTTTATCTCTCTATACGTAAGTTTGGTGTCACTCTTTTGTTTCCTTGAGTCACAAGGACGTGTGGTCCCAGACATCGTCTACGATGACTATTATCCATTCTTCTTCCAGTTCTGTGTCGTGACCTTAGTTTACCTCTTCCGCCTGGAAAACTTCTCGACCAATTATTTCGGCAGACCCACCACCCACCCTCCGGTCGACAGGTCCTGCAAGACACCGAGGCACCAACGTCTTAGGGTCAGTTTACAAAAAGGGGTCCTGTCGTGAACCGGAACAAAACACGGGGTCTTCCGACCCCAGTAGACCGAGGGCGTACGGTCGAGACTTGAACAGGACCCCATTTTGTGTCACACCCGGTGCAAACTAGTACAAGACAAAGACGAGTATTAGGAACTCGTTTTCTTAGTATATGGAAGATTTCTGTTTTGTTAGTGGGAATCGTGCAGGGTGTCCGGGCGTCGTAGTCGGGGAGAGTGGAAGAGAGTGAGTCGGTAACCTTCCCCAGGGTCGAGGGGTGAAGAGAGTCATCGGAGGGTGGGAGAGAGTCGACTGAGGACGAGTCGGAAATCCGGAGACAAAGCAGTAAAAGCCTTAGGGGTGGTGGTGGTGGTGGTGGTACCGACTCAACATACGGAGGTACACGAAACCTAAACCGGGTAGCACCGAGAGTCGTTTGAGTGTGGTGGACGAGTGAAGGACTATACACAGTCCTCCGACCTAAGGAACTGGTGTCTTTCACACAAACACTTTATGACCATGGTCGTGAGTGTGAGACTAAATTCTTCCCACAAGTCGTTCCAAAGAATCTCCTTTATTATGAGTTGTACTCTAGATTTCCTAACCCCATCCCAGTCTCCACACTAAAATTCGGATACGGTTCCGGGACTCCAACGTTTCTCGAACCGTACAAACTCTTTGTAAGGTTTCTGAGACCGACCTCACGTCTCTACCTCACTCGTCCACCAGATTGGTGGTGGCTATCTTTGTGATAAAGGATGGAAGTGGAGAAAAAGGGAGAAACGAGAGAAGACCTCGTCAAGGTACGTCGGATGAGTTCCCCACTCAATAAAAAGGAAAGATGTAGGGAGGATGGTTACCCATCACGTCCACAGAAGAAGTAGAGAAGAACGGTAAAGTGTGGTAAGAACATTCTTAAAGAACCGAAACTTCTAGTTTAGTAGTCGGATGTCGTGGGTGGTGGGGAGGAACCGTATCAGAGAGTGTTTGGGGTCCGGTGAAAGAAAGTAAGTAAGAAACCCTTCCCCCACCCTCCACCGACGTGATCTGGAACGACGGACACCCGAAGAGAACGACACCTCGTATCTGAGATCTCTCGCACCCGAGTCATCGACGTCGTACGTTCACATCAACGGGACACTTTACACCCTAGAATCAAGGGGTTGGTCCCTAGTTTGGGTACAGGGGACGTAACCGAACCGAACCGAACCGAGGGATTGGTGACCTGATGGTCTCTTCAAGGAGAAAGTAAGACATACATCTAGAATCGTGAACCGAGTGACAGTGAGAATGGTTGCGGTAGTACAGGATTAAAGACCCTGATGTCGAGGTGGATAGACCGGAGACCCAAGGGACTCGAGGAAAGGAGGTTAGTAGAGCAGGAGGTAGGATAAGTCAAGTCAAGTCAAGTCAACGAGTCAGTACAGACTGAGAAACACTGGGGTACCTGACGTCGTGCGGACCGAGGAGACAGGTAGTGGTTGAGGATCTCGAACGAGTTTGAGTACAGGTAGCTCAGCCACTACGGTAGGTTCGTAGAGTAGGAGACAGCAGGGGAAGAGGAAGACGGAAGTCAGAAAGAGTCGGAGTCCCAGAAAAGGTTACTCAGTCAAGAAACGTAGTCCACCGGTTTCATAACCTCGAAGTCGAAATCGTAGTCAGGAAGGTTACTTATAAGTCCTAACTAAAGGAAATCCTAACTGTCCAACTTAGAGAAACGACAGGTTCCCTGAGAGGTCTCAGAAGAGGTTGTGGTATCAAGTTTTCGCAGTTAAGAAGTCGTGAGTCGAAAGAAATACCAGGTTTAGAGCATAGGTATGTACTGATGACCTTTTTGGCATCGAAACTACTCTGCCTGGAAACAGGCGTTTCATTATAGAGACGAAAAGTTATACGACAGATCCAACCATATCGAAAAGAAGGTTCCTCGTTCGCAGAAAATTAAAGTACCGACGTCAGTGGTAGACGTCACTAACGTTCTTTTATTTCAGAGACAAAGGTAACAAAGGGGTAGACAAACGGTACTTCACTACCCTGACCTACGGTACTAGAATCAAAAGACTTACAACTCAAAATTCGGATGAAAAAGTGAGAGGAAAAAGTGAAAGTAGTCCTCGGAGAAATCAAGAAGAAACGAAAGACGGTGTTCCCACCTTTACGGTGAAGACTCGGATGATGTAAGACACGGGTGTGTCGACGGGTACCGACCTTCTTTCGTGTGGTGGAAGGGTTAGTCAGATTGAAATCAAGAACTGGCGGTTGGAGTTCACCCGATATTTACGACGGACCGTTAGTACCGGGGTAGGTGAAAGGACGAGAGGATCAATTTGTAAAGGCTGGAGAGAGAGAAGTCCGGAGGGTGTGGAGGAAGGGGTGGAAGGCAGAGTCGGTTACTGGACGGAGGATAATGTTACTCTTTTTGTCGGGGCCTTTCTCGTGAAAGAGTTCGAGGCGGAGAGGGGTGTGGGTACGTAGACTCAGGGACAGGAATTCGAAGGAGGACAAGAACCCCTACTTGACACGTCTCCGGTTGTAGACGTTCACAGGACCTAGGTTAGGGGAGAAAGAAAGAGTTCCTGTAGAGGGCTCCTTAAAGGAGGTGAGGATGGGGTAGTTAAAGAGGAAGAGATTACCCAGTGAAGGAAGTCGTACGTTTGTATGAGAAGGGTACCAGGTCGAGGGAGAATTTCCTTTTGAGGAACTTCCTCGACAGATACGAGTGACTGATGTTAAGGAAAGGAAAGAATTCAGATGAGGTTAGTCGAAGATTACACGTACACCGATTTAGTTTACCCGCAAAGAGTAACAAATCAGAGATTCAGTACAGGTCCAGAAACGATGGGGTACATGACGTAGTACGGTCCGAAGAGACAGGAAATGGTAGAGGGACTCTAACGAGTTTAAGTACACGTAGCTCAACCGTTGCGGTAGGTTGGTAAAGTAGGAGACGGCGGAGGAAGACGAGGACGGGAGTTAAAAAGGGTCATAGTCCCAGAAAAGGTTTTCCCACCGAGAAATGTAGTCCACTGGTTTCATAACCTCGAAGTCGTCTCCAGGAAAGTTACCAGTAAAGAATCACTAGTAAAATTGAACTCGAAAGTCGTGGTAAACCATATTGTCTAGTGAAGGATGAGAACCTTGGTAAAGAAGGGAACTAGAGGTTTTATCGTGTAGGAAGACTAAAGGAAAGTTTAAAAACAAGAGAAGAAAAGACTTGAGAAAACGACTTTCACAGAAGAAAAGAGAGAGTAGAGGGTGTGACTAATTGCGATTTAGACAAGTTCCAAGGAGAAGACAAATGATACATGTGAGAGAACCACTGAGTCTTTTACTACACCGAAATTTACGTCAAGTATGTAACCATTGAGAATTTGACAGGTAAGATGGTTCTGGCGGTAGAACTGTAGGTCGTCGGATATGGGTTAGATTACGGTTATAAGTTAATGGAGAAGTTACAAAGGCGAACCTTTGTTTGGTTTTGAGTTAGAAGAGGAGATTTTGGACAAAGGGTGTAAGAAAGAATTGAGTCAATTCCCGTTGAGATAAGAAGGTCAACGAACCTGGTTTTTAGAATTCTCAACAGGGACTGAGAACAGACAGGAAGTGAAGGTGTAGGTCAGACATTAGTTTAGTACAATCGAGATTGAAGTTTTATGTGGGGTTTCAACTGGTAAAGAGTGGTAAACACCGGTAAGGTCAGGTTTACTGGTAGTACAGGGTGGGTCTACTGACGGTTCGGAGAATAGAATAGAAGGATTCAGATGGTAACGAGGGTAGTCGAAGGACGTAGACCTCTGGTTCACTCCTCTTCTATCTTTCTGAGTCGGAGACCTGGTCCTCGAAACAAACACACGACTAAAAATTAATATTTAAGTTAAAGAAATTTTCCATGTAGCGATAACTGTAATGGATAAATAAGGACCCATTCGAAACCGTCATACAAAGAAAGTTCCTTCAAAAAGACAAGATTCAACAGTTTAGATAACCCTACTGCAACAGGTATTGTAGGGGAAGACTAAGAAAATTGTGGACATCTTAGACGTTTACACAATAGAGAGAGTAAGAGTTATAATGGTTAACCATAAAAGGGAGAGAAAATAAAAAAACCGGACCATTCGGACTGATCTCCTAATAGTTAAAATAACTCGGAGATTTCTTAGTCGAAATCCAAAGTAACCAGAAGAAACTATTGTTTCTGAACCACCGAATCTGGACATATGTCGGTGTATTGTCTCTTCGGACCTCCCAATGTCAGACACCCAGAGTTTCTCAACCTGTGATGGATCGTTGATTTGTTGTCGTCGTTTTCCTCGGTCTGATCGATTCCCTTCCTATCTTCCTTTCCTCTAGTCCCTTCAGCGTTCCCCGGTCGGCACGTGCCCGGAATTTCTGGTGCACTGCCTGACCGAAGTAAACCTCATTTTACCCTTGAGAAGACTCCCGACACCCTTTTATTCCGCAATAGTCAAATAATTAATCTGTTTATAAATCATGGGGGATACACGGTTAACGACAAAATCTGAAATCCCAAAATAGTCACTTGTCTTGTCTGTGTTTAAGGTCGGTGTTGTTTGAACACTGTCACTTTCAGAAACAATATTTACTTCTTTCCAGAGTTCATTACTACAGTCAAAGGTGGGAGTCTTTGCTTGTTTTCTTCTAGTCTCATTTGGACTGAATCCATCTTATATCCTTTATTATTTCTAGTCTCGTCTTTATTTATTTTATCCTTTCTTTATGTTATCCCTTTTTTTTAGGTTACTTTGGATTTCGACTAAGAAGCTCTCCGAGTTATTTTAACTATTAGGAGATCAGTCTGAATAGTCCATTCTGGAAGATAAGACTTACGTTCAAATTAAAATAAAAGTAGACACGTTCCTATATAGAACAGAGTAACAATAAAAGTTTACATTACTGTACTTTGACGTTTCATACGGACATATACAAATATTAGTGAAAGTTAAAAAGACACAAAACTAGAGGTAGGAGACGGGTATAGGAAATGGATCTAAACAGGGTCCAAAAGTGTCAGAAAAGTCTCTTGTCCGTCCGTGTGACGACCCGATCCTCCCTCCTGGTCAGGAGTCGAGTGGGACCGGGTCTTTTAGGTGTGCATCTTATCGAAGTGTAGGGTCCTCGGGATTTCCCTTGAGGAAAGTTCTTAGAACCGAAGTGTAAGACCCGGTCTCGTAAGACTTCTGTCCAGGAGAGGTCAATACAAGTCCCGTCGGCGACTTTTACCCTTCCCTTCCACACAAAAATACCTTTGGAGTTTGCGGAGAGAAGTAGAGGACACTTACTGGAGACACAGGTCCGTCGGCTCGATCTGTCGACACTCCTTTCCACATACACTAGCCACCCCCGAAACCTTTCTTTTCCGGGGAAAATGGGACCGGTCGTGACATCCACCACCCCGGGTGTTTCCGGGGTCCGTCCTCGAGGGATCGACGTCCGTCTTCAGTCTTAGGACCACCGTTACGAGTTCACTCGGTCTCCCCCTCGGTCTCTCGACCCTTCGGCTAGGAATCCGTCTCTTTCCCGTCTCGTTTCGGTTCCTTACACTACACTTTACGGACTACCATCACACCGGGCCAGGGAGGGGAAGAAATGAACCGTTTAGGTTCAAATAGAAAGTTCTGTAGAACTTTTTTCCCGTAGAGAAAACCTTTCTGGAGGGACTTCAGGTCCGTTCCGGCTAAAGAGGAAAAGACTGATGGGTATCGTACGGAGTCTCAGTGCACCCCCGAACAACTTTACACCTAAGATCCCAGGAGTCTGTGGACTTCTTGGAGACCCCACACCGGGACCTTAGTGGTATAAACTGGTCTAGGGACAAAAAGAATACGTCTCGTTCTGACTACGGTTCGTACAAAAAGTTTACAAGACTGGTCCTTAGTTTCGTTTGGGTTGATTGTTTATGTCAAAAGTAATGTTGAGGTATGTATACAGACATATATTTTCATTTTTTTTTTATCATGAACGTTAATTTGAAAACAATACACATTCTGTGAGACTAGGTAAGATGAGACAAGTTTGTTCTCACAGCCAATACTAAGTGCTTTCACTAAAGAACAGGATAAGGGTTTAACTCAGGATGTCAAACTTTTGAGGTCGGTCTCAACACGGGTTGTGTACAAACTACTTACTTATTCACTTTCTACCTTATGAATTTACGTAGGAACACAGAGTTGTCGACCTTTCGTCGTCCGACGTACTCTAGTAAAGATTGTAGAGAAGTAAATTTTAAGACTCAGGACTACGGGAAAAAAAAAAAAAAAGGTCAAAAGTCTAAAGATCATTAGAAATCAATTTTGTCAGAGGTCACTACCTTAAATCTCCGAAGACAAAGTCAAAGAAGTAGTTAATGTCTATGCGTCACAGAAGATTGGAGGGGTCTGGTCGGTCTTCCTGGTCGTCTCCGTCGTCCATTCAGATATCTTGTCCTCTGACGGTCCTCAACACAAACACCACAAGAAAGAAACAGAAGATACACCAGGGTTCCGGCTCACTTACTCCTTCTTAGGCGTCGGACCTTCCCCCACGGTAAGAGTCCCGGTTCCTCTAGAAGACAACACAGTCTTCTGACTCACTCACAAACTGGAAGTGGTACTTGAAGTCTCTAAGGGTAGGACAACGAACATCGAATAGGAGGCCTCCACCCCTGGTTCCCGAAGTCACCAGTAGACCCTCCCATTGATGTCGTGTTACACCCGGAGTTCCTCGATTCTCCCCGCACCAGACGAACCTCGAGAGGGTTCCCCGAGACCACTGGTGAGATCTAGATCGAGTATGTATCCCCTCCGGAACCCGGACGAGTCCTCTCCCAAGACTACCTCTGATCTCCACCTCAAGAGACGACAAACCCGACGTCATCTCCGCTCATGGAGAGAGGACTTTAGTAAGTATATAATGATAACTAGTAATCCCGAAGGGACCACCGAGTCTCCCATTTCTTAGACGGACGTTACGCCCTCTGGACCCAAGTTAGGGACCCAGCCCTTCTAGGGGACCTCTTCCCTTACCGTTAGGTGAGGTCATAAGAACGGACCTTTTAGGGTACCTGTCTCCTTGGACCACGTGACGTCAGGTACCCTAGAGTTTCTGAGGCCGTGCTGACTCGTTGAGTGTGTGTGTGTGTGTGACCGATAATACCTAACTCACGAACGGATAGTGAACGTGACACGTTTCATGTAGTGGAGTGAATTTGGGGTATTGTTGCGACCTTCCATTTGTGATAGTAATTGGTATTAAATGTCTAGTTCTTTGACTCCGGGTCTTTCCAATTCATTGAACGGGTGTCAGTGTGTCGTTCATCCCCTTTGTCCTACCAACCTCAATAGTGGTGCAAGACTGTAGGACAGATCTTGTGTTTGGAGGGTAAGGACCGTAGCTAACGGTGCACACAGTTCACATTATGTGTTACTTTTCGGGACTATAGTCACGAGACCCTCATAGTGACCGGAACTCTTCTAGACGATCCGACCGGAGACTCACCCGAAACCCTGTTCCTCTGGTCTCATCCTTTCTCTTCTACCACGAGAAGGTCACCGTCTCATTGTTTCCTGTTCGGAAGACCTTCCTGCCCGTCTCCCCTTTCTGTAGTCGTTCCAGGGTAGTCGAGATCCGATTTTTATTGTTAGATAACTTTTTGGCGATGTAACCCGATTTTTGAAGTTTTTATAACAAAGTCCTTTAAAAGTGTTGGAATATTGTTTCCAACATTAATTAAGAAAAAGGGTAAGACATCTGTCTCCCGGACTCCGAGTCCCTTCAATTCCTAGTTTGTTCAGTCCAGTAGTTTGTTTGTCTGGACCCTAAGTTTCGGTCCAGATAGGGGAGGGGGAGGACTCTAACACATGGTTCAAGGACAAGGTGAGTGTTAAACGAACGGTGTACACAAGATAATGGGTCATTTCAAACTACGGACACTCCTTTTGTTGTTTATAAACTTCAGAGAGGGTACGAACCCGGTGAATTCACCGAGGTAATTAGAAGAAGTTCCTACTGTGTCCGGAACCCGTTCTTTCGTCCGACCTACCAACTAAAGAGTGGGTCTCAAGGGTGACAACGTCTCGTCGAGTCGATCTAGTGACACGCCTGTCGATTTTCGTCTCGTTCCGTCCCGGCCACCTGGTCCCACGCCCCCTCGACGTCCCCACCCCCAAGGCCCCGGGGTAGTCACCTTGACCCGTCAAAGAGTCCCAGAGAGTCTTAGTGTCAGTCGGGGTTACAGGTCCGAGTCGGTACCAAGCACTCGAGTCGCTCTACGGTGCACAGGTCCTACCTCGCGGTCAGACAAGGTAGCAGGTGAGTACAGTGAGTCGGGTCGGCCAGGTCAGACACACCGAGTGTCCGCGGTGACTCGAGGCCGTAGAACGGACCGTCCCCGGTCCACGGGTTAGGTATGTCCGGAGAGAGGTAGAGAGAAAAGAGGGGAAGGGTCTGTCCGTTCCCCTGGGGGAAAAAAGTGGTGACGGTCAGTCCTGTAGAGTTTCCCTTACGGGCTAAAACTTCCGTCTGAACGTTTATTATTGTTTGTTTTTGTTATGGAGGGAACAGAGGCATGGATTCCCCGACCCGTCTTACTATCTCTAAGGTTTTCGAAATTTTTTTTTCCTTTTTCTCCCCCGGAAGGGCAGTCGGGAGTGCGGATCACCATGAGTCTCACTGATAACCCCTCTCAGTCATCCCCACTAACACAAACACGACAGTTTTTCCAGGAACACGGGAGTCCAGACTCGTCCGACTGGTCTCGACTCGCTCTGGACCCTAAGTAAGACTCCGACCGAGTCGAGGGACGGACGTCGAGGACTCCTACCTCTTCAAGGTGTTTGTCATTTCCACGTTTTACCCTACAGTCTCCCCCGAGTCCCCTGGAGAGTCCCACTACTGAGCCCTCTTCCCCGAGGACAATGGAGAACGACAGCACTCATAGGCCCGACGAAGAATAGGGTAAAGAGCGAGTACTTCACCGGACCGGGTGTCACGCCACCGGTATAGTCCCACAAAACTTTCGGCTCCTCCTCCGTTACACCCACTCAATTGCACTTTCAGGGTACCGGACACCCGAAAACAAGATCAGTCAACGATCCCAAAGATCTTTATTTCGTACTACTCTCTTTTCGACACAGTCGACCTGTTATTACTCAACCCGGAAATCCCCTGGGGAACAGAGGAACCCCTCGACACCGCTCCCGTTTCTTCCAGAAGAAGGAGACCCCCGCTCCCACGTGACGTCCCTGGTGTGTGTGTGTCAGTGCGTCGGAACCCACCTGCCGGACTCCCAAACGTCCTCCTTCCCTCCCACCTCGATCTGGTTCCGGTTTGTACGTCCGAGACTCCACTGGTACAGACCCGTCAAACACCAATTCTGGGACCATGGAACCTTCGCCTCGACGTGAGTCACACCAGAACCCCGGTACGTGGATCTTTCCCGTGATCCGACAGACACAGAGACGTGAGTCAGACACCTGGTCTCTCATTGTGACTGGCATCGTCCGTGAGGGGACCTTGCACCACTCCTGCCCACCTCCGTGACGAGCACCACCGGCGTTTCACAGTAGGGCTCCTTCTCGAGACACGCGACACCGCGACCCTCGCCCCTCCCTGTGTGCGTGGGGAGGGGTCGAGACCGATACTGGAGGCGACCGGGGAGACTCCTTAGATCAGTGAAAAGACGGTTTCCCTGGACTTCCCGTTGGACATACTATCCCAGCGAACCCTTTAAAACTTGTTGTCACAACCCACACCCAACCACCGTTACGGTAGTCCATTCAACGATACCCTCTATAAAATTCATAGTTGAGAAGGATAGGACGGGGGAGCGGGGAGTTGTGGTTACCAAGAGTAGGAAAAAAACCTGGTGTCGGGGAAGCCCTTTACCCAGGAAAACGGGTTTGTCGCATATAGGTGTATAGACATCGTAAGACATGAAATGAAGTCCCTACGCGCCTAATCTTCGGAACAACGTCTGAACGTCCGAGTTTCTGAATCTCCGAAGGGACGACGAGCTGAAGGGGGAGGCTCCGGTGTGGAGGTTATGAGGTTCCCCGTCTCCCTGGACGAAGAGAGGTAGCGTAGACTTCAAATGACGAGTCTTTTTACACCGTCCGCAGTGATAGTGAGAGTTCTGGGACCTGTATATTTTCCTCGGGGTACTCAGTGCACAAGGGATCTTTGTTCTTATAGTCATTATTGTTCCTCCCGTCGACTGAAAAGACCCGTGAATTGATACAAGGCCTGTGTCACGATTCGAGAAATACACGTACTAGAGTACTCCTATGACGGTACTAGGGGTAAAATGTCTATACTTTGATTCCGTGTCTCTCCAGTTCATTGAACAGGTTCCAGTGTGTCCAAAAGTCAATTCCAAATTTACGTGGTCTTGGGAGTCATATAAAAACCGGTGGACCCCTGTAGTGTAAGATAGGGGAAAAAATCACAGGACTCGTGAGTGGGATTATTTCCGTGGGATCCGAACTCACCTATGGTTAAGATCTGTATGACTCAGAGTTAGGACCCGATTAAAAGAGAGGTTTTACTTGGACGGACCCGTCGTTACGGTTTTCTACCACTCTGTCCGGACCAAACACGTACTTAATCCTTTCTTTTAGTAGAAGGACATGGGGTGCCCGTAGAAACTCGGTTTCTATTGATGTCTTGTAAGACCTTTATGGAGACGAGTTTGGTGTCACGACGTTTTCCACCCATGATCTTACCCCCTCCATCCCCATGTCTGGTTTATGGACCAGGACGGAGGGTCCTTCTTTTTTGTACGAAGGAGTACTTCGAGTGTCACGCTGGTCTCCGACTTCCTGTATAGCCCCGCCCTACCTTCTTCCCTCACGAACGAGATGACCTTCTTCCCCACTCTCACCCGTCCTCCCTGTCCCGGTAGACGTCCTCCTGACTCATTGGAAGGACTCCCGCCCTCCTTTCCTCTCTCGCTCCTTCTGATCTCCCCTCCGCCCGAGTCTCCCTCGTCGCCCTTAACCAAGTCCGACACTCTGTCCCGTCGGGGGGACCTGAAGGGTCCGACGGGAGACCCGACGTCCGTCCTTCCGACTCACAGAATGTGGTCGGGGTGGAGGGCTTCGAGAGAGGCGTCGACGACCTGACCTGTGTTTTCACACTCCCTGACTCTGTGGCAGAGACGACTAAACATGGGTCGAGACGAGGGACAACGGTTCTTCGGTGTGCCCCGTCTCTTTGGCCCAACCCCCGGAGGAACCGACAGACGTAACGGGTCCATTCACTCATAAGTACACACTCGGTCTTAACTCGGTCCAGACTTCCACCACCCGTCCCCTCTTCTTCCCTCCACCGACGGGACGACACGTGACCCATGGTAGATACGTTCCTTTCTCCCCCGACCCCGGTCCTCGACCTCGTTCGGTACTCCGGTCCAAAGACGTTGTGTAGTGTAGGTGCCCATTTAACCCACACGGCCCCGACGTGGACCTGTCGTTCACACCTCCTTTCAGGTCCCTTCCTGACGCGCGACGGGCGGAGACCCCAGTCGTGTAGACCTTTCGTCTCCCCGATCGACGTGGTACCGTAGTCCCAAGGAGAAGGTCTGTGCCTTATAAGCACAGTTGAACGGTCTTTTGGGGGTGGACTCGGGGACGGAAGGACAGCCAGAAGAACCACCAGTTCTCTCGTGGAAACCGGTGACGTCCTTCTTCGCTCGTCCCCTACACCGACTTCCGTCCCTCCTCAAAGGGTAGACCTTCCGTCGGGGGACAGTCGTCACTCAATCGTCTCTCGACCCACGGCGGGACTCCTCCGAGTGAAGACCGGGCCTCCTGCCCCTTCTCTGCACACAACACATCTTCTCCCCTGTACACGGTCTCCGTCCCACCCCTCATCCACCCTACGTCAGACACTTTGGGAAGGGTACTTGGACGTGCCGTGTAACGGGGTGTCTTTCTTTCTTAGGGTCACGACACAGGGGGTCGGGGTGGGGGGTGTGTGTGTGAGTGTGTGTGTGTGTGTGTGTGTGTGTGTGTGTGTGTCTATCGATGAGAGATTGTTGGTGACTTTTATGTAGGTTGGACCAAAGGACGGTTCTCCATACAGTCGAGTTGAGATTGTGTAATGTCCCTGTCTCGTCCTACCAGTCTCCCTCCCTCACCGGTGACCCGAAGCCCGTGTTTCCCTGTCCTCTCCGACCTGGGGTCAGTAGTGACGGGACACAGGAGGTAAGTAGACACCGAAGACACAGGTTCCTCTCTCACTCCTAAGGAGGGGAATCGACGTGGAGGTGTGTGTAAGTGTCATGGACCCGAATACTAGTCTGTTCTCGACCCTCTTCCCGTCGAACTACCGTGTCCCCGACTATTTAGTCCTGTACTGGAATGACACACTTGGAGCTCGTGGTTTGACGCTCCTCGCAGGTGGATCTGTGGCGGGTCTCCTCGCTCGGCGAGTTCATTGTCACGGCGTCAGTGACTCACGGTCCGCACACACACGTCCTCGTAGGGTGTCTGCCATGTCTTCCCCGTCATAGAGGTAAGACGTCTACTTCTCCTGGTCCGAGTCTCTACAAACAACTGTGTCCGTATGCTAAAATTGG
Source organism: Capra ibex (assembly GCA_006410555.1). Lineage (NCBI taxonomy): Eukaryota > Metazoa > Chordata > Mammalia > Artiodactyla > Bovidae > Capra > Capra ibex. The sequence continues at coordinate 2,106,301 of SJYO01010634.1, read as the reverse complement.
TAAACGAGGTGTAGACAGGTTGCTTACTTAGACAGAACGACTCTTTCCTACCTTGCGGAGGCGGGACTTCCCCTCACGTCTCGACTAGGGAGACTCTTCACCACCTTCCACCCGCCTCCTCTTCGAGTCGTCGAAAGCCTTTCATTTGTGAGTTACTGAGTATGAGGACTGGCGGGGCCCGTTGTCAGAGACGTTAGACCGGAGAGAGAGGACGGCTCCCGTTAGACCCAGTTGTCCCCGTCCCTCCTCGGGTCGGTGTTCCGGGACATCGGTTCCATGGAACCGGGTCTTTTGTGTTCCCCGAAACTACGTAGTCTTTCGTCACCGAGAGGGGGATCCTACGACACCGGTAAGAACCCGCCCCGGGCCTGAGGTCCGTCCCGGAGGTACCCTCCGGTGTAGACCCTCCGTCCTGTCGAGGAACTTCCGTCTTTGGGGTCCCGACGACGGATACTCAACATACTGGAACCCGTCCACTCATTAGAGAACTTCGGAGTCAAATACTTTACCTTTCCAATGAGATTGTCTTTGTCACAGATAGAATTTCCAACGACCCTCCTTATTTCTTTCAGTACGAACACTTCATGAGTCCTGTAACAGACCGAGTATTGTAAACGGGTCTTTTACCTTGACGATCATGATGACTAGAGACCCTAAGAGTCTTCCAAGGGAGGTCTGGTTTGAGTCGGGAACCCAATCTTTAACGAGGAGGGGGAGGGAGGGAGGGGGTCGGGGTGTCTCTGGGAGTCATCGGACGGAGAGTGAGTCCGTTGGGGACATTTTGAGTATGTTTGGTAGGAATAATCGGTTGGGGTCGTCCAGAAACACAGAAGTTCGATTTTATTTTAGTTAGTCTTTTACGTAGAGTTTCCGACGGAACAGCACGGAACGACAGTTTTGGGATTCAGGTGTGAAAAGTTCAACCCCATATCCGTGGGGACCCTATTTACCCCCATACGGTCCTTAGATACTCCGGTGTCCGATTTATATTGTGTGACCCCCTTTCAATTTTGTAAATTTGGCTTCGATTGAATTTTGTGAGAAAAGTACAATTTTATTTGTCCTGTATCTTACTCGTAAGGGTACTTACAAATTCTACTTCGTCATAAAGTCCCCATCAAGTCCGAAGTCACCCGTTGGGAAAGAGGGACCAACGAACACAAAATGGGACGGGTGGTCGTTCCCTCCGAAACGATGTTTCCGGACTCTTCGGGGTGAGTCCGTCCCTCCCCGTCGACCCAAAGAAGAACCCTTGTGGTATCACAGAAGGACTGAGTGGGGGTACGAGGGTCCTCGACCAGACACAGGAACCTTCTCCACCGGGTGTGTCGGGTCACAGACCCTCCGTCGGAGCAACGGTGATAGTTTTGTGCCACCCGAACGAGAGGACCGTCCTTGTCGTTCTCGGTCGGACCAAAAGTCGAAAGACGGACCCGGTTTCCAAATTCTCCAGGTTCTTGTTGGTCTGGAACGAAAGACGGGAGAGTAGATAAGAAGGAGTCGAGTGTCTCTTGGGTGGACCGATCGTCAACCACAAACTCAGGGTCCCACCCTGTCTCGTGTCTACGATGAGTCGTTTACGAGTGTGACCGGTAGGACTGTCGTGACAGAGGACCCCGAAGGCCGTTCCCCCTGGAAGGAATTCCCACTGACCCCTCAAATGTGGTCCCGGGTCCAGGAGGAAGTGGATACTCCCTGGTTGTCACACCGACCACGTCGAAGGTCGACGTGTGTCTGGACATCACTCTTGAGTCAGGGACGCCGGCACTTCCACCGATTCAGACAAGAAACGCTAGAAGGAAAAACGTCCAAAGGACTCGGTTCACTTCCAGACAGAACTCTTCGTCCGCATCTTGCCCGACGTGTATTACCGCGTCCCCCCGGGGGTCCTACCCACCCCTCTGAGTAGAGGGGAGACGTCGAACTGACCCCTCCGAATACTGGGGCCCTCCGACTCGGAGTTGAACCTCTCACTCCTACTCCGGGGACCTTTCCGTCCTCTGGTTCCCCGGTGACCACTGGGACTAGTCGTCCGGGCTGGGTCCCCGTCGAGGGTTCACTGGTTCCTGTTAGGACTGAACGAGACCGTCGTAGGTCGGGCGTCCTTCCTTCTCTTTAAGAGACCGAGGAAATCATGGAGTCCACACCCCTTCTTTGGGTACCGTGACGACCCCTTCTTCCGGTCACCCCTTTCTCTACACAGTTTCTAGTGGGGTTGGCCCCGGAGGGGGTCTCGTTCGTGCTGAGGGTCGCGGGAGGGGTCCCCGGAGAGAGCTTTCACCAAGTCACTCTACGTTGGAGGATCCCGGAGTAATGGACGACCACTACTTCCTCTGAGTTCCTGTTTAGACCTGCGGTGGGACCCCCAGGGTAGGTTGAAGGAACCAAGACGTTCCGTGAAGGCACGTGTCTTCCTCCCTCTGCTCAGGGGTCTGTCGAGGAGACGCCCCCCCACACAGGGGTTTCGTCCCCCGTCAACCCTGGAGAGGTGCGTTCTCTGTGTGTGTGGTCGGGTCCTCAGCCGATGGGTCCGGGCGGACCGTCGCCCCCTCCGAGACCGGTTTCGCGCCTTCCCGAGATTCCTGGGCTTGGGCCGGCCGAGGCTCCTCCCGTCCGTTCCCCTCCGCGCAGGGATGTTCACGGACGCCCCACCCTCCCGGCAGGTCTTCAACTGCCCGCGATTCGGAATGCGCACACTCGACACGCCCTTCCGCATGAGGGTGGCCCGGTGCGAGGTCGTCGTGGTCGCGGACGTGTGCCCACTCGCCGGGATGGCCACGGGGAAGACGCTGTTCTGGATGTGGACCAGGAGGCTAGTGGCGTTCGTGTAGGCGTGCGTGTGCCCGCTCTTTGGGATGGGCACGGGCCTGACGCCCTTCCGGAAGCACGCGAGGAGCCTGGACGCGTTTGTGGTCGCGTTGTACGTGTCGTTGCTGTTCGGGAAGGGCACGCGGCTCACACCGGACTGGAAGTTGTTCGGCGACAGCGACGACGCGGTGGTCGCGTGCGTGGACCCGCTCTTCGGGAAGGCGACGGGGTGGACGCTGGCCCTCAAGCGGCACCGGTCGGCCTACTACCTCGTGGTCGCGCACGTGAGGCCGCTCGCCGGGAAGGGGACGGGGTGGACGCCGTTCACGAAGTGGTTTAGGAGGTTGGACGACCTCGTAGTCTGCGACGTGTGGCCGGTCTCCGGGAAGTTCACGCGGCTGACGCCGCACCGGAAGCGCGTCGGGAGCGCGGACCGCGCGGTGGTCGCGTAGGTGTGGCCGCTCGCCGGGAAGGGAACGCGCGTCACACCGGTCCGGAAGCGCGCGAGGAGGTGGGACTTCGCCGTGGTTGTCTAGGTGAGGCCCCTCTTCCCGAAGGAGACACGGCTCACGCCGGCCCGGAAGGCGCACCGGAGCCTCGACCGGGTCGTGTAAGCCCACGTGTTGCCGCTCTCCGGGATGGTCACGCGGCTGACGCCGGTCCGGAAGTGGGCCAGGTTGGTGGAGGCTGCTGTGGCCCAGTTCGTGGTGTCGACGTTCCTTGGGTGGTGGGGGAGGAGGCTGCTACTCACTCCCGCGGGAGCCGACTGGGAGTCCCTCCCGCTTCTTCTGTGCCGGCTGGAGCGTACGCCACTGTTTTTTCTGATCGGCGGAGGACGGGAGTTTTGGTAGACGTTTATGGCTCTTTCGTACCCCCGAGTAGGAAAAGACTCTTTCCAGGAAAAGACAAATTTGCACTTATTTCTGGTCTTCGAACCAGAGGAACTCCCTTAGGAGGTTTCGTTTTTTCGTATGGACACCCCTACCCTCTCAATTGGCTTCTCGAAACACATTATTTCAAAATAATTTCAAATTTCCTCTATCTCTTTCGAAGACTGTATCCGTAGTCTTCCCCCCGTCTTTCTCATGGGGGAACGATCACAATCGTCACCTCAATATATGAGAGGTCACTTAGTTTTCTTACAGACCTCCAACATTTCTGGAGTGGTCTGGATGAGGGTATTAAATGAAAAATTCCATTGTCCTAATCGGTCCTCCAAATTAGGTCTCTGACAGGAGTCCGTCCTATGTAATAACAATATATTAGGGTTCCTTTCTTCTCCCTTTTTTCAAACAGGAAAGAAGGAGGAACTCTTAAGGTCTGGGGAGAGAGGAATCCCTGGGGATCTGAAGAATAGTTGGACGGATCCTTTACTGAGAGAGTTTTGGGGGCCGTCTACCGAGTCGGAAAGTCAAAGGATTGTCTACTGAAATGGGACCCGTTACAGAAATACTCAGCACCGAAACTTAATCTCTTCCGGAAATAGAATCTCCCCGAAGGGACCACCGAGTCTGACATTTCTTAGACGGGTGTTACGCCCTCTGGACCAAGGTAGGACCCCAGGGGTTCTAGGGGACGTCTTTCCTTACCGTTGGGTGAGGTCATAAGAACGGACCTCTTAGGGTACTTGTCTCCTCGGACCGTCCGACGTTAGGTACCCCAGAGTTTCTCAACCTGTGCTGACTCGTTGATTTTGTATGAGAAATAGAATCTCTCTCCCCACAAAGACAAGACAAAACAGTAACAATAAGTCACCGATTCAGCACAGTATGAGAAACGTAGGATACCTGACGTCGTCCGTTCCGGAGGGACAGAGAGTGATTGAGGGGCCTCAAACGGGTTCAAGTACAGGTAACTTAACCACTACGAAAGGTTAGAAGAATAGGAGACGACGGGAGAAGAGGAAAACGGAAGTCACAGAATACTAATCCCTGGTCAATAGGATCTTTAGGTGTTGTCGGAATCGTAGACCTTTTCTTCAGACGCGAGAGCGTCACCTCGAATCATGGACCTCGATTGGGGGTTCAGAATGGGTGTTTTAAGTGTACACGAAGGAGAGACCAATGGAGAGAAGAACAAAGGTGAGACCCTCGAAGTCAGTGTAAATGTCTCCTTAGACGGGTAAATATCTCTATATATGTTTTAAAGAGGTATACTCGGACGGGTACCAAGTCCCTTTGAAATTCCAAGTAAATTTGAGTGACCCTAGTACTCAAGGTTAAACTTCATTTATTTTATTTCGTGGGGAACGGGTTTACGTTTAGTCGAACACAAAGTGGTAGTAATTTTGGTCCAAACTTTTTGATAGACCGAGTGTCGACAAGAGATTGTTTCAATCTCAGTACATTTAACTTTAAATGTACTGATTGTCGGTTAGAATTTCTAATGACTGGGTAGCTAAAACCTTATCATTAATCGAGACCTGGAGTTGACCCTCCTTAGGTACTACAGTGTCTCAAGCAACTACGTACCCCCGACTATTGTGAAGACTAGAACGGTTTCAATTTCTATGAGGTGTCTTTTCCATGACATGAGGGGAAAACTCCTGTAAAAATCATATAAGGATTTTAGTAGGGGTTTCAGACGGTTTAGACTTAAAGAGAACAGGAAGTGAACTAAACCTGGGTCCTCACTGACGATTTATCAGTGAGTACGAACTGTGTACCCCCGGTTGACCTTCACTGTATACAACAGTCTGGAACAAACTGGTTCCACAGAATCTCGAGACTGACATACGGACCTCCAAAACACGCACCTAAGGGAATCCTTGTAGACGTACAGGTTTGGCGTATCAATCGACCAAGACCCAGACCATGCTCTCGGCCACTAACCCAAGGATCAGGTAGAGGTATAAATGGTCACTACACTAGAACTTAACTCGGAGACACAGACTTTACCGTTTTATCTTTACTATTATTACCCCATTGCTTTCACTTGAAGTAGGAGGATCCTCTTCCTACGTTTCCACAATCTGACCATCTCTTCAGTATTCTTGGTCGGTATTGGACCACTGAGACTTGTCTTATCTCAGATCATAAACAACAACAACAAAAGACACATTAGTCACTGTATAAACTTTTGACTCCAATGATAAAGAAAAGAAACATAAGAAAAATTCTACCAACCATCATCTCAATAAAAGAGGATTAATTTTTAAAACCAAACCGGATATTAAAGAATTCCACCAACAAGGGGTTTGGTCAAGAATCTTACCGACATATCGTTAGTGGACCCTACAAGCAATTCACATGTGTGAACGACTTAGGATCGGAACTTATAACTGTGTCCAGACATTACGTAGAATATTAGATCAATTATTTCGAAGGGAACACAAGACCACGTGTCGGTTCAACCCTGGTGATGACCATATTAATTATGTAACCACTACGAGTTTAAAAAAAATCATTTGTCTATTATCTCCTTATTCTTCACCCACTATACCTACTCTCGTACCATCTTGACCTGATTTTTATCCGTGTTTGATGATCCTGTAGAGGCCTGAACCGGTACCATCTGAGTTTGATCGTTCGTCCAAAGCTCCACAAGGTATTAAAGTAAAGACTCTACTCTACTACGTTGTCGATCCATACTGAAGGTCTACCAAAGGGAAACCCCCTCTCTCACTCAATTGTCCGGCTGATCTATCCTAACAAGAAACATGAAAACCTCGAGATATGACACAAAGATATCCTCATATATCGCATGACTTATAATATATTATATGACTTCTCTTGAAGTGATTAGAAGTCATGGATAATGGGCGCGATGGGAACACCCAGTCTGTCATTTCTTAAACGGACGATACGTCCTCTGGGTCCAAGTTAGGGACCCAGTCCTTCTTGTTTCTTCAGTGAAAAAAAAAAATTTTCTTTCAACAGGGTCAGAAAAGAGTGTAGTCGACGTCCCCAGTACAACTCATCCATAACATCCCTCTTCGTTAGGACAACGGTATCAATGTCCTGGTAAGGTACCATGTGTCATCTTCCGTCGTTATACACCTCACCTACTGTCTTTTTAGTTGGTCGATGTTCGACCGAACCGTGTGTTGGACGGGTTATCGGACGGAAGGTTTAATGTCCGTCAACTTAGGAGATAAACGTCTTCTTAGTCACGATTTTATGACCAATAAGAACGAGTCTAACGACGGGAGCTCACTACACTCGATAAAAGATAAGATCGAAAGATATATAGGGGACGTGGAGTATAGAATAAAGGGATTATAAATTAAATTTCAACCTCGTCCCGGGAGAAACACTACCTCCTTTAAATTTCGAAGAGAGATCTTATCGGGGACAACGGTGGTAAATCAAACGCTTTCAATCGAACCTATACGGATCATTTTTACAAGTAAATATTCAAAAGTTAATTATTTTTTAAGAGGACATAAATGGTCTCAGATGTCGGTTGTACTAGGAAACCTATTCTAGGAAACCTATTATTACTATTCTCAACCGTGACTGAACAATGAATCACACGGTTCTTGAGAAAACTCACAAAGAATACACAACTGATAAAGTAAAAATTTGATTTGGATAAAGGGGTAAGATAAAAGTTCTACTTCTTTAGTTCTCTGTCCTTTCAATATAACGGGTTCTATAATATCGATCTTTCATCGTATTATTACTAAACCGTAGGACCGAGGTCTCTGACACAAGACTTGGTGTCTCGATTGACGAACGAAGCATATCTCCTTACAGGACTTTAAGAACTACTGTACGAAAAAGTTTTACCTACTAGTATTTAAGTTTTCTTCTATTCCCAACTTCGCGTCGTATCGTCTCTGGTACCACACTGAGTCACTCCTTCTGGACACTTAATGAATTCTTACCCAGACCCTCCCGGAACTAACCGTCGACAATTAGTAATTCAAGAACCTTTTCGACAGTCATTCGACCGGTCTCCCTTCCTTAACCCAAATTTCCTTACTACCAAGGAACTTCTGGATGGTAATGAAGTAGAGTGACTCCTTTCTTTGTAAGACACGGGAATGACCTGTGTCTTTTTATGCGGTCGTTACTTAGAACCGTAAGTTGTAAATGAACTGTAAATTATTTGGTTTACGTACGTGTAACTTGTCGATATAATGGGGACTAGGTTTGTTTATCTGGTGGGTCCTAAAGGTTGATCGGGAATTTTTTGGAGTGAACCTTCCTTTACAACACATTTCGTAGTTAATTAACGATCTTATGAGTTCGTCTACAGTAGCGATCGGAGTTTTGATCTGGGACTTGACGTTTGAGTTACTGGGTACTTTCATAACGGCTTCTCTCTTACTGAGTTACAAAGTAGTTTGGTCCTTTCTCGTAGAAAAATTTCAACTCTCCCTTCGAGTAAAAACTATACTTAACAGGAGAAAGGTAAGACGTATATGGTACGGTCATGTTACTTATAAAAGGGTCATACCGACCTGTCAGTAAAATTTAGAAAGAGGAGGAACAAAAGAGAAGTCAGTTTAACCGAGACTCAAAGTGACAGAGTCCTCACAGTCCGTGAGCCATCTAACCAAGTCACTTACTTCCTCATAGACATTTTGTATTCGACACTAATCTTAAATTTCTCTTTGTCCTCCTTTCGTTCCTATAATAGACTATCAAGTCTACTATAGTTCCCGTTCACCCCTATTATCCAATTTACTCCTTTACAGACTTTAAAGTCTCCACCTCAGTTAATCCGAACAACTGTCCTATTATTATCGATCATAAGTGAATCACTTGTCAAAATTCCCCAGTCTGTGATGTAAGTAATAGGGTTAATTAGGAATGGTGTTAGACAATACCCCCTGGGACCTCTTTATAGAGGTACACTCTAGACTTTGTCAAAAGGACAGGTCCTTTCGTCCACTCTAATTATCTCGAATCAATAACAGACAATGACAATTCGTCTCAGTGACTTAGTGATCACAGGCCCATGGGGAAGGTTCTTTATCCAATGTATGGACACTGTTCCTCCTACATGTCTCATACACGGAAACCCAAATCTTTAGTACGAACGAAGTAAAAATTAAAGGTATTAACACCGTAAAATTCTTTATGTGAGTGTATTCACAGGGAGTTGCTCACTTAACCATTTCTTGCACACCAAATAGGTATGTTGTCTTATAATAAAGTCGATACTGTCACCTCCTTTAGGACGAAAAAAGTTGTCGTATCTACCTGTACACCTCTTGGAATACGATTCACTCAATTCAGTCTGTCTCTCTCTATTTGTTACATACTATAGGAATATGCATCTTAGATTTTTCCCTCCGGACCGCACGACGTTAAGTCAAGTCAAGTCAAGTCAGCGAGTCAGTACAGACTGAGACACGCTGGGGTACTTAGTGTCGTGCGGTCCGGAGGGACAGGTAGTGGTAAAGGGCCTCAAGTGAGTCTGGGTGTAGGTAACTCAGGTACTACGGTAGGTCGGTAGAGTAGGAGCCAGCAGGGGAAGAGGAGGACGGGGGTTAGGGAGGGTCGTAGTCTCAGAAAAGGTTATTCAGTTGAGAAGCGTACTCCCCCGGTTTCATGACCTCGAAGTCGAAATCGTAGTAAGGAAGGTTTCTTTAGGGTCCCGACTAGAGGAAGTCTTACCTGACCAACCTGGAGGAACGTCAGGTTCCCTGAGAGTTCTCAGAAGAGGTTGTGGTGTCAAGTTTTCGTAGTTTAGAAGTCGCGAGTCGGAAGAAGTGTCAGGTTGAGTGTAGGTATGTACTGGTGACCTTTTTGGTATCGGAACTGATCTGCCTGGAATCAGTCACTTCATTACAGAGACGAAAACTTATACGATAGATCCAACCAGTATTGAACCCCAGCGTTTCTCAGCTTGTGCTGACTCGTTGACTTGACTTGAATTCCCTCTTAACCTCTCTACAACCAGTTTACATGTCTGAAAGACGATATTCTACTTACTCAAGACTCTTAGATTACATTTTGTACTACTGATATCAACTGTTACGATACATCATATTAACCTTATACGACTCTCATCATAACTTACAAAAGTGGGTTTTCTTTTTATTTATACACTCCACTTCACATCAATTTCAGTGAATCAACACAGGCTGAGAAACACTGAGGTACCCGATGTGTACCTTAAGAGGTCCGGTCTTATGACCTCACCTATCGGCAAGGGAAGAGGTCCCCTAGAAGTGTTGGGTCCCTAACTTGGGTCCAGAGGGTGTGACGTCCGCCTAAGAAATGGTCGACTCGGTGGTCCGTTCGGGTACACTCCACTACAGATACAATTAATTGGTCTACTCCCCTTAGGAAAATATTACATACGTTTATAATTTAGTGGTGTTACATGTGACATTCAAAGAATATTAAAATATACAGTTAATATGGAACTATTTCGATTTCAAATTCTTTACTTACATCTTATAAAATGATTTTTTAAACGGGGGTTCAGAACCGGTAAGGAGGGAAGTTCTTCAAGTCAAGTCAAGTCAGCGAGTCAACACAGGCTGAGAAACGCTGGGGTACCTGACGTCGTGAGGTCCGGAGGGACAGGTAGTAGTTGAGGACCTCAAATGGGTTTGAGTATAGGTAATTCAACCACTACGGTAGGTTGGTAGAGTAGGAGACAGTAGGGGAAGGAAGACGGGAGTTAGAAAGGGTCGTAGTCCCAGGAAAGGTTACTCAGTCGAGAAACGTAGTCCACCGGTTTCATAACCTCAAAGTTGAAGTCGTAGCTTCATCTCCGATCACAAAGGAGGAAACACACCCACTCTGAGTCACTGAGTCAAGATCACTTATCTTATTTCGTCTTTACAATCACGTGTCAAAGACTCCGACGTAGTGTTTTCCGGGAGACTGAAGATATTGGGAGAGAGAAGAGAGAGACAGAGAGGTAGAGAGAGAGAGAGAGCTTCTCGGGCACACAGGTCCCTGTCTTGAGAAGATGATTATCGATGTAGCTACTCAATCATCCCGTAGGAGATCTGGTCAACTCTATCAAGTCTCCTGACGTCTGGACTCATGACGAACTGACTTTGGAGTCCTCTCTAGACTTCGGTCTTGGCAGATCGATTCGTCGAGGGTTTAGGGACTGAGAACCTTTGACTTTATTAGTCACGAACTCTGTAATGAAACGGTTGTTTCCAGGTAGATCAGTTCCGATACCATAAAGGACACCAGTACATACCTACACTCTCAACCTGACACTTCTTCCGACTCACGGCTTCTTAACTACGCAAACTTGACACCACAACCTCTTCTGAGAACTCTCAGGGAACCTGACGTTCCTCTAGGTTGGTCAGGTAAGACTTCCTCTAGTCGGGACCCTAAAGAAACCTTCCATACTACGACTTCGACTTTGAGGTCATGAAACCGGTGGAGTACGCTTCTCAACTGAGTGACCTTTTCTCAGACTACGACCCTCCCTAACTCCCGTCCTCCTCTTCCCCTACTGGTTCCTACTCTACCGACCTACCGTAGTACCTGAGCTGCTTGCACCCAGACTCACTTGAGACCCTCAACCACTACCTGTCCCTCCGGACCGCACGACGCTAAGTACCCCAGTGTTTCTCAACCTGTGCTGACTCGCTGACCTGACTTGACTTGACACGACAAAATTCTACGATTCAAAAGAATCCCTTTAACAGTGTTTGTTATCTAGTGTCGTTATTCAGTGTTTGTTATCTTTTGTTGAACGGGGATCACTCATTCTCCCGACAGTGATCTACAGTGGTACTCGGGACTAAAGACGGGATGCCTTTACCTGTCTCCCCAACTTTTCGTAGAGATAAAGGGTAGTGTGGAGGGGTGTCACCAGTGACAATTTCAACCGTCTTTAAATCGACCACAATGTCGACTTAGTGACTTAGTGACAAGTAGAGACGGTGTTTGAGGTGCCGGTTCACTCGACAGGATTAAGATCCCGGCTCTTTCTCCCTGGGAGACCCTTCCCCCGTCTCGTAACACGTACTAGACACCTATGATCGTGACACAGACTTCCTCTTACGACTCCTTTTTTTGGGAAAACGAATGGGAGGAAAGACCTTAGGACGTTAAGGATTAGGTACCTCTATTTACCTAGTCACGTACTAGAAGGAGTCTTACCCCCCTTTTAGACCTTAAGAGATCTCACATCTCGTGTTGGGATATTTCCTTTATAATAATCGGGGTAAAACGTTTATTCCTTCGTTTCCTCACCCTTCTAACTCGTTGTGTAAGTTCCAGTGTTTCAACCATTCGTGTCTTGGCCTTGGGTTCAGTCTAAACACCTCGACGGAACGGAGGTGGAAAGTCACCCACTCCCACACCCTTGGTTCCGAATCGGGATCCAAAGAGGGACCCGAGTGACCTATGAGTCCCAAGGAAGGTGATATTGGCGACCTAGAATACGGATGACAGAAATAAAGAGATAAGGAAAGAAATAAAAATTTTACAAAAAATAACACCATTTTCAGTGTAGCATATTTTGTATGACAAAATAGGTAAACATTGACAGGTAAAGTCACCGTACTTCACGTAAGTGTAAAAACGTGTTGAGAGCGGTAGTAGGTAGAGAGTTAAAAAAGTGAAAGGATTTATCTTTAAGAGGGTGAAGGGACGGGATCCGAAAGACATTTAGGACGGCACCCGGAAAAGGGTATAGAGAAAGAGTGAGGAGTGAAAGTTTGGGGATAGAGGTTACTTATTCCCCCAGTTACTCCTTCCCCTTAAATTATTCTACTACTACATCCATGTAAACCCTCCGTTGACTTCGAGGACAACCGTGTGGGAGTCGAGTACAAAGACCCTCCTTTCATAGGACTTTGAATGGCTATGGATTTCGGAAAGCCCGAACACCGACGTAGTAGGGGCAGACAGGAATATCAGTGTTACAACGGAGGAAAAACCTGTGGACACAAGAAGGAGAGAAATATTCCTGTGATACTACCGTAAGTCCCGGGTGTACCTATTAGGTCCTTTAGAGGGGTAGAGGTTTAGGAATTAGTGTGTACGCTTCTAGGAAAAGGGAGTCTTCGATTGTAGAAGTTCAAGGTACACCATGGAAAAAACAACAAATCAGCGATTCAGTACCGCTGTAAAAAACGGGGGTCCGAGGAGACAGGTACCATAAAGGGTCCGTCCTTATGATCTCGAACAACGGTAAAGGAAGACGTCCCATAGAAAGACTAGGTCCGTATCTTGGGTGTAAAGGACGTAATAGTCCACCTAAGAAATGGTGACTCGATGGACCCTTCGGGGCACTATAGAAAGTCAAGTCAAGTCAGCGAGTCAGCACAGGCTGAGAAACGCTGGGGTACTTAGCGTCTTGGGGTCCGGAGGGACAAGTAGTGGTAGAGGACCTCAAGTGGGTCTGAGTGTAGGTAGCTCAGGCACTACGGTAGGTCGGTAGAGTAGGAGCCAGCAGGGGAAGAGGAGGACGGGGGTTAGGGAGGGTCGTAGTCTTAGAAAAGGTTACTCAGTTGAGAAGTGTACTCCGCCGGTTTCATGACCTCAAAGTCGAAGTCGTAGTAAGGAAGGTTTCTTTAGGGTCCCAACTAGAGGAAATCTTACCTGACCAACCTAGAGGAACGTCAGGTTCCCTGAGAGTTCTCAGAAGAGGTTGTGGTGTCAAGTTTTCGTAGTTAAGAAGACGCGAGTCGGAAGAAGTGTCAGGTTGAGAGTGTAGGTATGTACTGGTGTCCTTTTTGGTATCGGAACTGATCTGCCTGGAATCAGCCGTTTCATTACAGAGACGAAAACTTATATGATGGATCCAACCAGTATTGAAGAAGGTTCCTCATTCACAGAAAATTAAAGTACCGACGTCAATGGTAGACGTCACTAAAACCTCGGGGGGTTTTATTTCAGACTGTGACAAAGGGGTAGATAAAGGGTACTTCACTACCCTGGTCTGCGGTACTAGAAGCAAAAGACTTACAACTCGAAATTCGGTTGAAAAAGTGAGAGGAGAAAGTGAGAGTAGTTCTCCGAAAAATCGAGGAGAAGTGAAAGACGGTATTCCCACCACAGTAGACGTATAGACTCCACTAACTATAAAGAGGGCCGGTAGAACTAAGGTCGAACACAAAGAAGGTCGGGTCGCAAAGAGTACTACATGAGACGTGTCTTCAATTTATTCGTCCCACTGTTATATGTCGGAACTGCATGAGGAAAAGGATAAACCTTGGTCAGACAACAAGGTACAGGTCAAGATTGACAACGAAGGACTGGACGTATGTCCAAAGAGTTCTCCGTCCAGTCCACCAGACCATAAGGGTAGAGAAAGTCTTAAAAGGTGTCAAATAACACCATAGAAATTTACCGGTAATAAGTCGAATGATGTGATTACATGTTGTTTGGAGATTACATAGTCTCCAGTCTCCAGAATGTTGATACTTGAATTGTATCAAAAAACAAAACCGACACGACCGAAAAGAAACGCCGTATACCCGAGAAACAACGTCACTTGTCTGAGTGATCAACACCCCACGTCCGCATCAAAGGACTGGTCCTTAGCTGGGATGTAGAGGACGATAACCTTCCGTCTAAGAATTGGTGAGACGGTGGTCCCTTCAAAGGTATTGATACTTGTAATTCACTATTTGTGAAAAACGTAAATTCTATCGATTTTCGAGTCGCCTGCATATGAAAAGAATAGTGAATTTGTTTCTTTAAAACCTTGATGTCTTTCGGAACCCGACGCGAAACGAAGAGTCAGTACAGTCTGAGACACTGGGGCACCTGACATCGGTCGGTCCAAGGAGACAGGGACCCCTAAGACGTCCGTTTTTATGACCGTACCCAACGGTACGGGAGGAGGTCCCCTAGAAGGGGTGGGTCCAGAGGACGAAACGTCCGTCTAAGAAAAGGGACTCGGTGGTCCCTTCGGGGGTGTCTCTTCGAAGACGACGACGACGACGACTCAGCGAAGTCAGCACAGGTTGAGACATACTGGGGTATCTGTTGTCAGGTGGTCCGAGGGGGCAGGGACCCTAAGAGGTCCCTTATTGTGCCCTCACCCAACGGTAAAGGAAGAGGTTACGTACTTTGACTTTTCACTTTCACTGCAGCGAGGCAGCACAGGCTGAGAATCGCTGGGGTGCCTGACGTCGAATCCCTAGTGAATAAAACGTCCAAGTCTTCGACGTCTAATGAGTCGAAAGTCACCGTCAGGTCTCGAGAAAAGTAAAATGGTCTCGGAGAAGAAAACAAAAACACACTTCAAACTAAAGATTAGAAATTTAAGTAATTATAAGTATTGAAATCGAGATAATTAAAGTCGCCAATACTATCTAAATTTATTTTATGAACTTTATCTATAGTCTTGTAAAAATGTAAAAGAAAAATATGATTGTAACGAACTTAAAATCTTAACGAAGATTAAGAGTTAGATATGGAAAAAGACGGAAGATTCTCGGTAAGTGTTAAGGGTAAAGGTAGCGTTACTTTACTAGATGGATTCGAAAGTTCAATAAGGTAGTGATAATAAGGAATAAAATGGTACAAAAGATGGAAGTAGTGAATTATAGATCCGTTTTTATAAAAGTTCAAATCGTGGTTTAACATACTTAAGAGGAAGGTAGTTTTAAATTTTATAGAATTTTGTGTGTGGTACACTTTCTCTAACGACGGTTATATTAGTGTATGTTTTCTTTCGTAAATAATCTCGGTATAATTCCTACTACGAAAACATTACTATGTGGTCGGGACTTCTTTTCACCCTTTCTTGATTTCTATTTTGGCCTCATTACTCAGACCTTCAGTCAGGGATTTAGAGAAAAACAAAAAGTGAACCTCCGATTAATGAAATGTTATAACACCACCAAAAACGGTATGTGACTGTACTTTGTCTGTACCCACATGTACACAGGGGGGGGTAGAGTTTTGACGGAGGGTGGAAGGAGGGGTAGGGTAGGGAGACCCAACATGGTCATGTGGTCGAAACTCACGGGACAAAGTACATAGCTTCAACCTGACCAGTAGATAAAGTGTTAGAAAGTTTCGTGAAGACTTGGAAAAGAACTTAGTCTGAGAACCTCTTAGGTTTCTTTCGATACCTAGGATAGATTTATTTTTTGGGTGTCATGATTACAAAACACAATTCTAAAGTCTCTCAGTATCTGAAACATTTCGGGTAGTCAAGCGGGTCTTAATTCTTACAGACAATTTAAGGAGAAGGTTTACACACAGGTCGTGGTTTTGGGTCCCGTAACTCTGTAAATGTTATCGTTTCCGGATGTTGTCTGAATGTTTCATTCGGAATAGTTTCTGTTAGAAAATCGTCTAAAATTTTTTCCTCTTAGTTTTCCTTCTACCGACTCCATTCAGTATGAGGTTTCCCCATTTGTCTAAAGAAACTTATGACTTTACTTAAATAATGATTATACTATTTAATCAGTACAAGAGAGTAT
Source organism: Capra ibex (assembly GCA_006410555.1). NCBI lineage: Eukaryota > Metazoa > Chordata > Mammalia > Artiodactyla > Bovidae > Capra > Capra ibex. The sequence goes on along the minus strand of SJYO01010634.1, from coordinate 2,090,169 downwards.
TTCCATTGTTAATAAGAACATTACACATTTTACCATATACATCAAACTTTTTCCATGATCAAGTGGATGGATTTCATAACAGTATCGAAAACTCTTTTTGTTATAAAAAAAACCTTTTTTTTTACGTTAATAACTGTTTCGATTTGGTTTAATAACATGAGAACCGCTCTCCCATAGAAACGTAGGGTCTGACGTACGTTTGGACAGGTCCCCAATGTTGATACCTTTTACGGTGATTCCTGATCAGGAAGTTCCTGGCGTGTCTCGTGGTTTAACACTTTTCTCGGTTCCGAAGAACTATTCCTCAGACGGTTGGTTTTTAAAGTAAATAAAGACAGTAATTTTCGTCATAATAGACGTGGGCATTTATGGATGAAGAAATAAGGACGATCTTTACCGACATCCTAAAGATTCACCCCTATTTTTTTTGTGGGTGTAAGAATCTAAATAAAATTCGGTAGTACTCCTACGTCCCAGACTCTTTTTTTTGGACCTGATTCAATTACTGATATAATCTTTTGAACGATGTAGTCGAGAAAAATTTTTAAATACTAAATAAAAAATAAAAATCGAGGGGACCCAGAAACGACGACACGTGTCCGAAAGAGATCAACACCACGAGTCCGAAGAGAGACACCACCAAAGAGGACAACGTTTCGTGTCTGGTATCTTGTGCGTCCGAGTCGTCAACACCGCGTGTCCGAGACACCGCACACCCGTGGGTCTCGTAGAAGACTGACGGTACATGGAGACGTGGGTTGAACTCCAAGGCCAGGAAACTAGAATGTATATAGGATTCGTCTAAAAGATTTGTCTATATCGAAGTAAAATCAAAAATTTGTAAGATCCCCCTCTTTTTTCTCTACAAAATAGGTATCTTAATCAATTTAAATGAGTTCCTTAATGTTTCTATAAACAAAAAGACTTGTCAATTTATCAGAAATTAAGACTTTTCCCAATCACGTTATTAACGGACTAAAATCAGTTCTCCCATGACACTCAAAGGAAATTGATGGTGAAGGTTTTATGTGCCGATATGTCTCTGTCTCCTTGATAATTATATCGTTCTCTTTTTTTAGTTTTATATGAGTTTTCGTTCTATTTTTAGGAGTACCTGGTATTGACTTATTTTTATTTTACGTCGTCGACCCCGATTTCCATATGGGAACAACCCAAGACCCAGTCTCTTAGTCGTCTTCAACCGGCCCACATACTAAAAGTTTCACATTCACTTTATTTTTACCCCAACTAAACCCTCTTGTACTCTAGTGTCGGACACTCTACCGAATACATTTTGACATCTGGATCTTATCATCTTCGTCTATGTCAGTGATTCGGTCCTATACTAGGTCTATCCCCTTTTAATTATTAGATCTCTTGTCTTTTTTTTAGTGCTACTCTTTATGATTCGTGTCCAAGAAACTTTTGTGATTCGTCTCTCTGTCGCGATCGTTCTGTCTGGTTCCCTTTTCCTTCCTCTCGTGTGTTTAAAATCTTTACTTCCTCTTCCGTTCTACTGCAGAGTCATCCTTTAAATTTTTGATCTGATCTTATCGCGACGTTTAGACTTGGATCATATTGTAATATTTGGTTGATATGAAGTCGACTTTTTTTTTAAGGTCTTCTCTTTCAGTCACCCAAACTACTCAAAACATTCTCGGTAAACTATAGTCTCTTGTATCCTTAAATACTTGGATTAAAGTTGTTTTCAGACATGTATTAACCACCAACCCTAATTTTTAAGTGTCACAACTTTTAAGACGGTCACTATATCGAAAAAGAAAAGGTCAACCAGGATAACAGTAATACTGAATCCGAAAGTCGACACATCGTTTTAATTTTGGTTGACAATATATACTTGTATTTTTGATCTGATCTTATTTATAAAGTTTTTTAAATGAACGGTATATAAATTTTTGACTTCACTTTACCTTTTAAAAGATCTTCTTACATTCAGTAGTTTTACCGGAGTTCTTTTACTTTTGAATTTTATTATTGGTGAATGTAAATTATATAATAAAGTTCAGAAAAAAAATTAAAGTTCAGAAAGAAAGGGAGTTTGATTTCTTTTCCGGAATCCGAATACACCAAAATGTAATTTAACTGATTTATACGTTTCTTATATCTTAATAAAAGATTATATTCGGTGGACTCTCTTATTTTCTTTCTTCCACTAAAAATATGGTTCTGACCTAATCCTATTATGTTTCTTTCCCTTCACACCGGTTTAGAGTGTTTTTGTTTAAGTTTTTAAGATTTATTTATAGTCTTTTAGTTTAGATCGTACTTTTGTCTTTTAGGTTTGTCGTTCTTTGGTTGTTACTTTGTTTGTGTAAAACTGACCTTTCCAAAAATAGGGAGATTTACCACAAAGGTGTATTTTTTAAAATAACTTCATTAACTGGTGTAATGAATTTGTTTTTCTTCATATCCTAGTAGAGTCTTCTACACTATCTTTTATATAAGTTATTTTAAGTGATCTTTAAGTACTATTTTCGATGTTTTATCTGTTTATGAGGAAATCCCAGGGAACTTTTGTCTCGAAGTCTGTTCCTGACTTCATAATTCATGAAATAAACCCTCCACTAAGGTCCGTTATCGTCACTCAAGTAGTCAAGTCAAGTCAAGTCAAGTCAACGTGTCAGCACAGGCTGAGAAACGTTGGGGTACTTAGTGTCGTGCGGTCCGGAGGGACAGGTAGTGGTTGAGGGTCTTAAGTGAGTCTGAGTGTAGGTAACTCAGTCACTACGGTAGGTCGGTAGAGCAGTAGACAGTAGGGGAAGAGGAGGACGGGGGTTAGGGAGGGTCATAGTCTCAGAAAAGGTTACTCAGTTGAGAAGCGTACTCCACCGGTTTCATGACCTCAAAGGCGAAATCGTAGTAAGGAAGGTTTCTTTAGGGTCCCGACTAGAGGAAGTCTTACCTGATCAACCTACAGGAACGTCAGGTTCCCTGAGAGTTCTCAGAAGAGGTTGTGGTGTGAAGTTTTCGTAGTTAAGAAGCCGCGAGTCGGAAGAAGTGTCAGGTTGAGAGTGTAGGTATGTACTGGTGTCCTTTTTCGTATCGGAACTGATCTGTCTGGAATCAGCCGTTTCATTACAGAGACGAAAACTTATATGATAGATCCAACCAGTATTGAAAAGAAGGTTCCTCATTCGCAGAAAATTAAAGTACCGACGTCAGTGGTAGACGTCACTAAAACCTCGGGGGGGGGTTTTTTCAGACTGTGAGAAAGGTGACAAAGGGGTAGATAAAGGGTACTTCACTACCCTGGTCTACGGTACTATCTCTCTTACTTTAGTCTTTCCTTCCATTTAGTTATATTTACACACAATAGTTATAGCGACAAAATTCGTTGTTCAATAGTCATGGTGACTCTGGGGATCCTCGTGTCCTCCTTAACAGGTGGTCTCCTTTCTTTCCGATCTCCGGACCCATAGGTAGACACTCGAGGGTAAGTCGTAGTTAAGTACCCACTGGAGATTGGGTCGAGAAACATTATAAGGGTGTGTTCCTGGACCACCCGAGGAGACCAAAAACTTTTCCGGATGATAAAGTCTTTTCCGGTAACTTCCTTTGATTTCTGTTCTTTTGTTTTTGTTTTTAGGTCTCTATACACCGTATACGAACTCCACTCTATGACAATCGTGCTCAGTTGTTACAAGTGATATCTACGTCGACCTGATGTCACTCGAAATAACCCATGGTTTGTACAGACGATATCAATGGGTTTGTCTTCTATGTCGGTTGTAGTATTACCACCACCACTTCGAGAAATTTCAGTCGTTGTTCTACGGAGAGTAACAATGATAAGTCGTGATAAACTCCTACACTACGATATTTAATTCTTTTTTCATTTTTTAAACTTTCTTTCTCTGTTTTGATAGAAATAAACATCCACTATTTAGACAGACGTTTTTTTTAGATTTTTTACCTGTCTATTCAGTAACCTTGAGTTGCTAATCGAATATTTTTAATTATCTAAAGGTATATGGTCGTTATTAAAAATTTTACATTGTTTTGACATATTGTAATTGTAATCGTTATTTTGCAAATACTAGAGATCCTTATTTCAGGTTATTGTATATTCGTCTTGAGTACCTCTGTTAATTTTTTACAATAACTTCTCGTATTGTATCCTTGACTGATTCATGTTCTATCTATTTTAGGTACGAATACATACCTTCCTGAGTTCTAGTATTTCCAATTTAATGTACATTCAATTAAGTGTTTCAACTACGTGAAGGTTATTTTTGGAGTCATACTTACAAAGTACCCAGAACTTTTGACGAAACCTTTGAATCTACCTTCTCCATTCTGGGTACTTATCGGTGTCATTAAACCCCCTCTCCTGACCTATTTTTGTTCGTTCTCCTTTTCCCCATCGGACTCATCAACCACTCTGTGGATGTATCGTCCAGTAAAATCTCACGACTTCAGTCAAAACATAACTACCTTCCTGACTGTTTATCGAATTGTGTTGTTTTATCTCTCAAGTGTTTTTCTAGGTTCGAATATATACAAGGACCACATACTATCTCGTCCATAGTGTTTGGTCACCGTTTTTTTTGTTCCACCGGTTATTATCGTAACCCTATCATTCTATATGTATAATATTTTTATCTAAAAATAATATTTTTAGATTATCTATTTTATATGAAATAGATAATATTTTTATCTATATATAATATTTTTAAAGAAGGAACGTAGTATTTACTAATTTATGGGTTTACCTTTTTTATTTATAATTTTAACATTTCTCATTTACATTCTATATAAATGTCGTATTCTCTCAAAAAAAAATTATTCTTTAGTTTTCCTTAGAACCATCTTAAAAATCCTAAGAACCATCTTAATCTGATGTAACTTTGAAATTTCTAAACAAAAAATATTTTCCCATTATATTCATTTATATTTTCTGTTCGCTGACAAACCTTCTTATAAATTCTGTACTGACAGTTTATTGAGTCTACTTAGTAATTTCTTTCCTAATATTTCCTAAAAAGTTTTCTTTTTATTCGTTTCTACTAATTTTTTTTTTGTTTTGAGATTTCCTTCTTTGAACTTAACGGTTCCTTTTCTACGAGTTGGAACACTCATTAGTTCCTTTACGTTTTATTTTACGTCAAAGTAAGGAACAGGCAATCTAGCCGTGTTAAGTTCTATTAGACTGTTGGAGGACTACACTAAGTGACTCTTCTTGTGTTGTAGTGAATATATCATAAGGACGGCTTCTATATATTGGACTAGATTAGTACACATTTGGTAGTCCGTTTAGGTGTAAATCCTTGTCCTTTTTGTTATTGACCGGACATGAGAAGTTTATATAGTCACAGTACTTCTTCTTTCTGATAGGTTCCTCGACAAGATCTAATTACCTCCGATTTCTTTTTGATGTTAATTTCCGTTGTTGATTTCACTAAAAATCCTCTTTTAACGATTTTTCCTGAATTAACCCCTGAAGGAACCACCAGGTCACCGATTCTTAAGTGGACCAGACCCTTCTAAGGTGTACGGTGTCTCGTCGATTCGAGTACCCGGTGTTGACGACTCAGGCAAACGGATCTTGGACACGAACCGTGTTTCTCATCCAGGGTGAACGGTGTTGATCTCTTTCGGGTGCTCTTTGTCACTTCTGGGTCGCTTCGGATTTTATTTATTTATTATTCAAACCTACAATTCTCTAATACGAAGAATTTTTTCCTGAGGTCAAGTCAAGTCAAGTCAGGGAGTCAGTACAGGCTGAGAAACGCTGGGGTACTTAGCGTCGTGCGGCCCGGAGGGACAGGTAGCATTTGGGGTCTTGAGTGAGTCTGAGTGTAGGTAGCTCAGTCACTACGGTAGGTCGGTAGAGTAGGAGACAATAGGGGAAGAGGGAGGACGGGGGTTGGGGAGGGTCGTAATTTCAGAAAAGGTTACTCAGTTGAGAAGTGTACTCCACCGGTTTCATGACCTCAAAGGCGAAATCGTAGTAAGGAAGGTTTCTTTAGGGTCCCGACTAGAGGAAGTCTTACCTGACCAACCTAGAGGAACGTCAGGTTCCCTGAGAGTTCTCAGAAGAGGTTGTGGTGTCAAGTTTTTGTAGTTAAGAAACCGCGAGTCGGAAGAAGTGTCAGGTTGAGAGTGTAGGTATGTACTGGTGTCCTTTTTGGTATCGGAACTGATCTGCCTGGAATCAGCCGTTTCATTACAGAGACGAAAACTTATATGGTAGATCCAACCAGTATTGAAAAGAAGGTTCCTCATTCGCAGAAAATTAAAGTACCGACGTCAGTGGTAGACGTCACTAAAACCTCGGGG